>JACYFF010031955.1:110352302-110420139 GCA_017589665.1 Selenicereus undatus | reverse complement strand
GTTTCTTGCCTTGAAAAAACGACGAAAACAATAAATCACCCTATGCAGCCAAGGAGTAGATAAATGAAGAGTAGAGTTGGAAGAATTATCTCGTAGTCTTGTGAAGCTCCACTCAATGAATGTCCACTTTTAGGCCAATGGGTTAGAAAATAGAATATATACAGTGCATTACCTATCTATATAAGCTATCCTACATGCTTTGCTAAATAAATGGATGAATAAAAAGAAAACTACTGCACCCTAAGCATGCTGCTAAACTACCTAAAGTGTCAAATGCAAGGAAATATATACAATGTATACAGTGCACCCCACTAAATAGAATCCCCCCATGCTTAGACCCTTAATTGTCCTCAATGAAAATATGATGCGCAAAAAGAGAAGGGGAAGGGGGAAAACACGAATAGTCACTGGGTGCCGTCGGGCCCTGGAGGGGGCCAGAAGTGCGGGGGAAATGGGTGGAAAGTGGAGGGATCATAGGATGAGAAGGATGAGGAGCGACCCTGATCGCCCTGAAAGGAGCGGAAACGCTCATCCATCTGTTGAATAGACTCTGACTGGCGCCACAGTAGCTCGTTCATCCTCCGACGTTCCTCATACTCGCGGGCCTCCCTCATGGCCCGTTCCTCCTCTCTCTGAATCCGGCGCTGCTCCTTCTCCTCCTGGCGGTCAACGAAACCGCGGAAATATGAGACTCCCTCCTCAATGGAGTCCATGCGCCCTATGTCGGCACACATGCCGGTAAAACCCTCCCGAAGCCCAGAAACCTCCACTTGGAGGGTGGAGAAAGACTGGAGAAAGGCAGGGTCGAGCGGCATGTATGTCGCTGAAGAAGAAGACCCTCCCATCTCGTGTGTGAAAGGTGGGTGAAATGGTGGTGGAGGCGGCAGAATAGTCGCCTCCATAGCAGGGTGGTCCTCGGGCTCTCATTGGCCCGCATCAATATCCTCCCCTTCCTCCTCCTCACCAGACTCCTCATCATCATCCTCATCGTCACCCTCATCGACCTCAAGGTCCTCATCAGCTGCCAACTGCTCTTCCCGAGGGAGAACAGTTGCCCTAACAATCCACCGGTCGCAATTCCAGTTTCTTTTATTAGCGACCGTTGTCCTTTCAATAGTGGGAATGGTGAAAAGGATGGTTTTATGGTGGGGGTAACGAATGGTGTCACCTCGAGTGTCAATAATGTGCATGTGATGAAGTGTAACAAGTTCGAGGTGACCACCTAGAAAATGGGGCTTGAGAGTAGAGAGTCTCGAGCCGTAGCCTAAGGCAATAGCAATGGCGGTAATAGTACCGCCAACACTAAGGACATTCCGGTTATTAGTCTTGGCTACTTCCGCCAAGTGGCGGATTATGAAGGCCCCCATGTCAATAGGGGTACCTGACAGGGCACACTAAATAATAAACAGTTCGGCCTTCCGACAACCGTTCTGGTTGTCGTTGCGGCCGAAAACAATGTTCGCCGTGAGGCGCTGAAGGTACCGAAGGTTAAGATTGCAAATATCAGTAGCCTTGGCCTGTCGAGGGTCAAAGACCCTAGGTTGCCCCCACCTAGCAGTAAATTCTTTCCGTTTGGAGTAAGTGATGCTCAACCAAACGGGGTCAGGTCGCCACAAAGAGGGACGTCCCTATACGCCCCACCGACCACCGGGAGTCGTAAAAGATCATTAAACATGCGCAGACTCATCTGGTGATCAGTGTTAAACAGTCGAAAGTAAATTGCGACTTCCTGACCATTAAAGCTACCATCCCAATCAACAGCCAGTGAACTCAAAAACTCTACCATAAGACGGTCATAGGATGTATATTGCATGGTTATGTATTCAGTCCATCCTAACCGACCAACGAGAGTCAACAAATCATCTAACAGTCCCAACGAACGCAAAGAATTAGTATGAAAAAAATTTTGTTCACTAGTGTTCCTAGTGACTAACAGTTCATAGCGGGACTTCTGTTCATTGTTCACAAACTGTAAACCTCTAGTGCTAGCAGGTAAAATCAGTGGGTAAACGTCTTTCGTACCTTTAGCAGAAGCAGGCACAGTTGAAGAAGAAGTTGGCCTTGAGGATTTCTTGGGCTGAGATGGAACCCTTGAAGGTTCTCCTGCTCGTTTCTTGCCCATAGTAGTATTCAGCAACGGATCGGGGCCAAAAATGTGAGGAGGATGCTAAAAAGGGGAAGGGGATGACTAATTTCTATCTCTACCACCTTCAACCTCAACAATGGAGGTTAGGGTTGTAGAGTGAGAAAGTTATTGTGGGAGGTGATGAATTGGGGAGGAAAAGAGGAGCAATTTGAAGAGGAAAGTGGATGGGAGTGGAAGAATTGAAGAAATTGGAAGAAAGTTGAGTGAATTGGGGGATTTGAGGAGTGCGAGGTGCGTGGGTATGGAGAGAGAGAGGGGCGAATTGGGGGTTTTAGAGAGAGAAAGTATGGAGGTTGAATGGAGGAAGGAAGAAGAAGAAGGGAAATCGGGCATTTTGCCCGATTTTTAATGCAGCACGGTCGTGCCACAAGGCACGGTCTGACCGTGCCTCGCTACGACATTTTGCAAAAAACCCAGTGTTGGCACGGTGTGACCGTGCCAAATTGCTGTGCAATGGTTCCCTTTGCCTTTTTTTTCTTTTTTTTTGAAGTACCCAAGGGGTGGTACGCCCATGCTTTACCGCATGGGGTGCCCATGCCAACTTGCTGCCCTCCAAACCTCAATCAACTCTTTGCGTTATGGAATCCCCCTCCTTTTTTTTCTTTTTTTTTTCTCAATGCCCCCGTTTTTTTTTTTGTTGAAAGCAAGAAAGCTTGGGTTGCCTCCCAAGAAGCGCTTGTTTTAGGTCCCGAGCTTGACCGTTAGGGTCCTTAAGAGGGAGGGACATCGGGAAGAGCACATGTGACTTTCCCTTCAAGAGACTCACTGGCGATGTAAGGTTTCAAGCGGGAACCGTTCACCTTGAACGAACCAGTGGTTTCATTGCCTATTTCGATGGCCCCGTGTGGGTAGACTTTAAACACCTTAAAGGGGTCCGACCATCGGGAGCGAAGTTTTCCGGGGAAAAGCTTCAAACGGGAATTGAAGAGTAGGACTAAGTCACCTTCCCGAAACTCGCGGCGGTTGATAAACTTGTCATGCCACCGCTTAGTTCGCTCCTTATAAAGCCGAGAACTGTCATAGGCATCCAAGCGGATTTCCTCGAGTTCGTTTAGCTGCAACATCCTCTTCTCTCCCGCGGACTTCAAGTCGAACTTGAAGTGTTTCAGTTCCACGGGGAGAAGGCAAGACTTGCCGTAGATGAGCCGAAAGGGGGTAGTGCCAATGGGGGTTTTGAATGCCGTGTGGTAGGCCCAAAGGGCGTCATCAAGCTTATCCGCCCAATCCTTTCGTGATCTTGCAACCGTTTTCTCTAAGATGGACTTGATTTCTCGGTTGGAGATCTCGACTTGGCCACTAGTTTGAGGGTGGTAGGCAAGTGCATATTTGTGGTGCACTCCGTATTTCTTCAGGAGAGTTTCCAATTTCCGCTCTATGAAGTGCGACCTATTGTCGCTTATTAGCACCCTCGGGACCCCAAAGCGAGGGAAAATGATCTTCTTAAAAAGCTTGGCTACAACCCTTGAGTCATTGGTAGGGCTAGCTATCGCCTCCACCCACTTGGACACGTAGTCTACGGCGACGAGGATATACTTGTGGCCCCTTGAAGATGGGAAGGGTCCCATAAAGTCGATGCCCCAAACATCGAAGATCTCAACTTCAAGGATAAAGTTAAGGGGCATCTCATTCTTTCTAGACAGATTTCCCATCCGCTGACAGCGGTCGCACGCACGGACATAGGCATGGACATCCTTAAAGAGCGAGGGCCAGAAGAAGCCCGCTTGCAGCACCTTAGCAACTATCTTTGAGATGCTAGCGTGTCCTCCACAAGGAGAGTCATGGCAATGGGAGATTACACCATGAATTTCCCCCTCAGGAAGGCATCTCCTGATAATTCCATCCTTGCACAACTTGTAAAGGAATGGTTCCTCCCAAAAATAGGTCTTGACATCGTGGAGGAATTTCTTTTTCTGGTGGAAGGATAGAGCATGGGGAAAGATTCCCGAGGCTTGGTGGTTCGCATAGTCGGCAAACCATGGGGCGGGCCCGGACTCGACGCCCATGAGCTGCTCGTCGGGAAAGGCATCATCAATAGGGGTGTCGTGGCTCTCAACAATGAGTCTGGAAAGATGATCGGCCACGACATTCTCGGCCCCTGCCTTATCTTTGATCTCCATATCAAACTCCTGGAGTAACAAAATCCATCTGATGAGGCGATGCTTTGCATCCTTCTTCCCGAGGAGGTGCTTGAGGGCAGAGTGGTCCGTGTACACAATGACCTTGGAACATAGCAGGTAGGGCCTGAATTTTTCCATTGCATACACGACCGCAAGCAACTCTCTCTCAGTCGTGGTGTAGTTCTGCTGGGCCTCATCCAGCGTTCTACTAGCATAGTAGATCACCACTGGCTTCTTATCCTTCCTCTGCCCCCACCGCATGGTCGCTGGCATCACACATGATCTCAAATGGAAGATCCCAATCTGGCGGTTGTATGACGGGGGCAGAAATTAGTGCCTGTTTAATCCTGCAAAAGCCTCATGGCACTCATCAGTAAAAATAAACGGGGCATCCTTGGTGAGCAGCTGAGTGAGGGGTTTAGCGATTTTGGAGAAGTCCTTGATAAAGCGGCGATAGAACCCTGCATGACCAAGGAAACTCCTTACCCCTTTTACCGAAGTAGGAGGGGGCAATCGCTCAATCACCTCAACTTTTGCTCTATCCACCTCGATGCCCCTAGCAGAAATGACATGACCAAGTACCACTCCTTCCTGTACCATAAAGTGACATTTTTCCCAATTCAACACCAGGTTGACTTCTTCACATCTATGGAGTACCTTGGTTAAGTTTTCTAAGCAAATTGTGAAGGTACCTCCATAAACGGAGAAGTCATCCATAAACACTTCCATGATATCTTCTATAAGATCAGAGAATATGGCGGTCATGCAGCGTTGGAAAATGGCGGGGGCATTGCACAATCCGAATGGCATCCTTCGATAAGCGAAGGTGCCATACGGGCACGTGAAAGTCGTCTTATCCTGGTCATCAAGATGGATAGGAATCTGAAAGAAACCTAAATAACCATCCAGATACCAGAAGAAGGAATGTCTTGCCAACCGTTCCAACATCTGGTCAATGAAAGGGAGAGGGAAATGATATTTCCGGGTGGCTTGATTCAATCGGCGGTAATCAATGCACATTCGCCACCCGGTGACAGTCCTTGTAGAAATAAGTTCATCACGCTCATTCTTTATGACAGTCATACCTCCCTTTTTGGGAACTACCTGTGCTGGACTTACCCACTCACTATCTGAGATAGGGTAGATAATCCCAGCATCAAGCAACTTAAGAATCTCCTTCTTAACAACCTCTTGCATATTTGGATTTAAACGACGTTGAGGTTGTCGAGAGGGGCGATGACTGTCATCAAGAAAAATGCGATGCATGCAGAACGAAGGACTAAGTCCCCGAATATCATCGATACTATACCCGATGGCACCCCTATGCTTACGAAGCACATCAAGCAATTGTTCCAACTGGGGGCCATCCAAGTTAGCATTAACGATAACGGGATAATGATAGGAAGAGTCCAGAAACGCATACCTGAGATGGGGAGGTAGAGGTTTGAATTCTACCTTCGGTGAACATTCCTCTTCCTTCTTGGGGGTAGGCTCCTCCACAGCGAAGATGTCTCTATGGGACTGCCTAGGCAAGAGACTCATTGAGGAGTCTGGCATACTCCTCCTTCTCAGTTGAACCTGATTTAATGACATGGCAACCGGTCAAAGCGGCTTCCAATGGATCATCCACAAAAAATCTAGCCTTCCCCTCCTCATTGAGGGCTTTCTCTAGTACATCGACTCTGCAGCATGAGTCGCCTGAAGTGGGAGAAGCCATAGCCTGTGGCAAGCTAAACTCCATCTTCCCATCCCCTACTTGAAGGGAAAGCTTGCCGTTCTTCACATTTATCATAGCTCCCGCAGTGGCTAGGAAAGGTCGCCCCAGAATGATAGGGATGCGGGAGTCTTCCTCCATCTCCATAACCACGAAGTCACATGGGATGAAGAACTTTCCCACTTGTAGTGGGACATCCTCAAGAACACCAAGAGGGTACTTGACGGATCGATCAGCGAGCTGCAGGGAGATGGTAGTGGGTTTTAAATCCCCCACTTGTAGTTTCTTACAAACGGAGTATGGCATAAGGCTCACACTAGCCCCAAGGTCGCATAACGCTCTACTGATAGTCAGGCCCCCGACAGAACAGGGAATGGAAAAACTGCCTGGATCTGGAAGCTTAGGAGGAAGCTTGTTTTGAATGATCGCACTGCACTCTTCGGTGAGAGACACCTTGGCGTTTTCGAGTAACTTTCCCTTATTGGAGAGCAAATCCTTTAAGAACTTAGCATAGGAAGGCATGTCAGTAATGGCCTCCAGAAAAGGGATGTTGATATGAAACTTCTTGAGCATCTCGAGGAACTTGCCATACTTGTGTTCCTCCTTAGCCTTTACCAACCTTTGAGGGTAAAGGACAGAAGGCTTGTAAGGTTTCACGTGAGAGGGGGCACTTTCTGGTGCATCCTCTTTGGGCTTCTCAATCTGGGTCCTCTCACTCACGGCCTCACTAGGGGCCGCCCTGATGTCGTCATCCACATCGACAACTCCCTCTCTCTTCTCCCTCATAGGCATTGTGGGGCCTTCTAACTCCCTGCCACTCCGCAGTGTAATAGCATTCATCTGACCTTTGGGATTGGTCTCAGGTTGACCTGGCAGATGTCCCGGGGGTCTAGACAAATGGCTCACTTGCTGTGCAATTTGAGCGATTTGATTGTCCATCAGCTTCTGGTGAGTGGCCATAGAGTCAAACTTGGAGTTCAACTGGGTGACTGACTCACTAAGTGCCTCGTTGGTCTTTGTCTGAGTAGCTATAAAGCGCTCCATGAGGCTCTCCAGATTGGACTTAGGTTGAGGAGGCGGAGGTTGTTGAAGGGCTTGTGGGAGAGCTTGAGCATAAGGAGCCCTGTATTGGAAACCGGGAGGTTGTGGTTGGGATTGAGAAGGGTTGGGTGGTAAGGGGTTGTTGTTGCGGTAGGAGAAATTGGGATGATTTCTCCAACCGGGATTGTATGTGTTTGAGTAGGGGTTGTTTTGTGGGCGCTGGCCATAAATTTGCATTGCATTGGCATGCTCAGTGCCTGGGAAAACATATTGGCACTCAATGGCACTGTGCCCTTGAATGCCACAAACCTCGCAAAGCGCCCCAACCTCAAACATTGGACTAGATGAACCCCCTATTGAACTCCTTGAAGGAGTTCCAAGCCTGTCGAAACGCTGCGCTAAGGCATCAACCTTGCTAGCTAGCAAGTCCGCAGCGTCGACTCCATATACCCCACTTGCCTTCTTCGGGGTTGCCCTCTCATTGGACCAGTGATAATTGTTGGAGGCCATGTCCTCAAGTAAAGCCTTGGCCACCTCAATAGATTTTCCCATCAGTGCCCCACCAGCAGCAGCATCAATAGACATCTTCAGGGTCTGGTCCAGACCATTGTAAAAGGTCTGGATGAGGAGCCAGTCAGGGACTCCATGATGTGGACACTGGCGCTGTAAGTCCTTAAACCGTTCCCACGCCTCATATAAGGATTCGCTATGCAGCTGGGCAAAGGAAGTGATGTCGGCCCGCAGCTTGGTCGTCTTCCCAGGTGGGAAGTATTTGCTCAGGAAGGCTTTAGAAAGTGCGTCCCAGGTAGCAAAAGCATTGGGCTCCTCATTTTGGAGCCAATGTCTGGCTCTATCCCGCAGAGAGAAAGGAAAGAGCCTCAGGCGAATGGCGTCGGCGGGGACCCCATTGAGTTTAATGGTATCACACTTCGCAAGGAAATTGCGAAGGTGCATGTTGGGGTTCTCAGAAGGGTGCCCACCAAACTGGTCTCGCTCCACCAGCGAGATTAGGGCGGGGCGCAACTCAAAGTTGTTGACCTCGACCGCCGGGTTCACTATAGAGGAAGTGATACCGGACGACTGAGGCATAGCATAGTCTCTCAAAACTCGAGTGTCTTGCGCCGCCATGGTAGATGCGGCTTGTTTCTTTCTTCTCGCGCCACTTTGTTTACGAGCAATGGCTTCGATTTCAGGGTTCAGGGGAAGCAAGTTGTGACTCCCCTGACTGCGCCTGCGCATACAAAGCCAAAAACTACACCAAGTGTAAGCAGGCTCAAGCAAGAGTAAAACAAGCAAGGAGGAATAGAGAAGGGGAAAGGGAAAGGAAAAGGAAAAAGCCTAATCTCAAGCGTTTAAAATCGCTTTCGATGTTGAAAACAAACAAGTTCCCTGGCAACGGCGCCAAAAACTTGTTAGGGAAAAACCACAGTTTTAATATTTATAAACCCCAAGTGCAAGGTGTATCGTTGAGTACTTGGGGTGTCGTCCGCAGAGAGTTGTGTTTCCAACTACCAGGGCTAACTAAAGCGTCTCAAGCTAGGCAAAATCAAAGGAAAAGAAGGTAAACTAAACTACTCTAACAAACATAGAAAAAGCGACTTGGAGTTGTGATTTGACCAATGAATGAACCAACTAATCGAGAGGAGTCCTAACCTACCCAAGCTACATCACGAACTAGAGATGATCGGTTGCACCATCAAAGACCACCCAAGCCCTCTCTCAAGGGTCATGAGCTAGTCTAATTAGCCTAACCACCTATTTTCATGGGGTTAGCCCAATTAGACCACAAAACTAGCAACCCCGGACCTAGCTCGATTCGGATACTATTTTCATGTCCCGAACTCAGCTATTCCCTCTCCCACACTAGCTAATTGACCTCACCTCTCAGCATACAATCGCCCAAAAATATGGATGAAAGCTCTCTCAAATATTTCATCGAACACTTGGCGGGCGTGAAGGAAAACTCTGAGTTCTAGGCATAGATTGGGTATGGTTAGGCCCAAAACAAGATCAATTGGCCATCAAGAGGCTAATCACAATCCAAATCAACACAAACTAACAACTAAACATCAACAAAACACAAAAACCCAAATTAACAACTAAGAACATAAACTTGAAGAACAAAACAAAGAGAATGAAATAAAACAATTCTAAGCAACTAATTAACATGAATCAACAATGAAAACTAATCATAAAAACTTAAACAAATCAAACACAAGAATTAAACCAACAAAACATAAACAAGAACAACTATGAAATAAATAGAGAAAGGGGAAGAAAACTTAATCTTGAATTGATGAAGGAACTTGAAATCCAAAAGTTCAATCCAACATTACAATCTTCAATCCTAAACTAATCCTCCTATTGAGGTTTTATTTGATAAACTGACCTATAATCTAACCTAAGAATCGCCAAAGGGAAGACCTCAGCGACCATCGAGCGACCCCCCTCCAAAAACGCACGAAGGAGGGTTAAATAGAAAAACCCGAGCGAACGGCGAACAGGGGGGGCACGACCGTGCCATGTGGCACGGTGTGGGCGTGCCACATTGCTGGCCGGCTCTAACGGCTGGCTCCCGTTTTTCCGTCTTTTTGCCTGTTTTAACCCTTTTTCGCCCGTTTTTGCGGTAATTGCTTAGTTCAACTTATTACCTGCAAGAATAGACAAAACAAGTAAAAATCTCAAAGAACACTAAATAAAACAAGAAAAACTCTAAAGATTACGTTATTATACGAGCTAAGATTAGGCAAAAAAGGCATGTAAAATGCGACAAATTATCGCTTAACAAATACCCCCACACCTATCTTTTGCTCGTCCTCGAGCAAAACAAAAGAAGAACTAACCTAGGAACCTAATTCACTTTCGTAGGAATCACGGTTGCATTTAGCATATGCAACAAGCCCTTTAAACCCCTTGGTTCCCCCAAGTGGACGAGTAAGGTCTCGTGAGGGTTTGCAGAAGATATACCCACAAAATCTCAAAAAGGAAAAACAAAGAAAATAGAAACAAAAACGAAAAAATGAAAATGACAAAACACAATATATACATCGGGGTAAATTGTTCATATTCGGATCAACCAAAACCCCCCAGTAACTCAAGTATCAGTCTGTACACAAGCATTATATGCATTTCAGGATACATCTTCCCAAAGAATGATATCTAGACATCAACTTTTCACCCCACGACGCATGACAACAATGAATCCATCCTGGTGCCTGGTGTGCAAGTGTATCATCACCCTAAAACTTTGGCCAACTAAAACCAAACTCAATCCCACTTCACTGACACAAGCTACCTTTTTGAATGGCTAGCATGGAAAGCAGGCTTCCCCAGTAGCAGTATTGCCTCAAAGGGTAACACCCAGTAGCGCATGCCTCAAAGGGGTACTTGTCATTTCCAACTCTTTTCTTCCCTACTTTTTTTTCTTTCCATTATTATTTTTTTTCAATACAAACTCATGCCACGCCTCAAAGGGATACACCCATTAGCGCTTGAATTTGTTTTTTTTTTTTGCTTTCGTTTTGGAAAAGGGGGTGCCAGCACATATAAAGGGAACTGTGCAGTAGACAAGTGGGAGAGTCAATCATGGAAGACTAAGAATGTAGGATGATGATAATACATAAATTAGGATTGAATTGCAAAATTACAATGGACTATTGGGG
The DNA here is from genome assembly GCA_017589665.1 of Selenicereus undatus. Classification (NCBI taxonomy): domain Eukaryota; kingdom Viridiplantae; phylum Streptophyta; class Magnoliopsida; order Caryophyllales; family Cactaceae; genus Selenicereus; species Selenicereus undatus. Next base: position 110,409,459 of record JACYFF010031955.1, on the reverse strand, counting down.
TTAGAACTGAGGTCTAAAATGATAGACTGAGGATGAATATCTATCACGCACATTATACTTATATACGAGGTAATAGCCAAGGTACCGAAGATTAAGACTGATGTAAATAGTACAAAACTCCCCTAAATTCAAAAGGAAAAGAAAAATTTATACAAAAAGAAGAAAAATTGAAAAAAATTACCCAAAAATAATGAAAATTTCACAAAAACAAGAATAAAAGGGGAGATGACGACCCCACCCCCACACCTAAATCTCACAATGTCCTCATTGGGAGCCATGAGTCATCACGAACACACAAAAAATAAAGAAAACAAAATCAAACACAAGACATAAAAAATCGACACATATATACACTAGCAAACACACTCTCTCAAAAACACAATCTCACCCAAAAAAAAATAAGATCACACATATATACAAACTAACACCACCAAAAACATGTAAAAACCAACCCAGCAACACCACCAATCACAACACAATAAATATCCATAAAAACACAAAAATGGTGATCATAGCCATCAATGGCTCAGCAACATCCAAATTTCACCACAAGATGATCACCAACAAAAACACAAACCTAATATCCCCGGCAACGGCGCCAAAAACTTGTTGTGTTATAAATGTACCACAAGTGCACGGTGCCGGTTGTAACCAGCAAAGGCAAGTACGGGTCGTATCCGCAAGGAACTTAGTTTCAATCACCGAATCAACCTTTAACGCTTAATCTAGGCTTAAGTCTAATGGAGTGAGTTTTGCTAATTCTATTGAGTCTAAATCGATTATGAAGGGAATCATGAATTGGGGTTCATCACTCTATGATGTTCCTTGGAAAGCAAACTAGGTTATGTAAATTTGCCCGCACGATAATTGAAATGGAATGATTACCAATTAAAAGCATCTACGCCTTCTTTCAAAGGTCATTAGACTGATCAAGCTATTCTAATTATCTACTTTCGTGAAACTAGAATCTCAAGACCACAAGATCATGTAATTTTAATTCCCAATTGCATCCCCAACTACTTTCGTGTCAGGTAATTCAATCGCTCACAAAGCCACTCTAAGTAAAGGACCTAACTTTCGTTAGTCTCCTAAACTCTAATTAAGAACATGAATTTAACCATTTCAGGCAATTCATCGAACACCTGGCACGCTAAGCGAGAATTCAATTGTACTTTTGGGCAAAGATTCACAAAAACCTAGAACAATAATCCAATTCACATCATAGGGGCTACACCCAATCCAAGATTAAGAATTTTAGCCACTAAACATCATTCTAATCACAATTTCATTCAAGGAAACGAACATGCTCAAAAGTAACAACTTTGAATTGAAAGCGCAAAGGTAAAGGTAAAGAATTGTACTCTGTGCAATTAGCGTCAACAATCTGCTGAAAAACCTTGAATGCTATCAATCCAATGCCTTGAATACAATCACAATCAATCCTAATTCCCTAAACCCTAATCGCGTCCTTCGAGAGAGAAAAAGTAGAGAAAAGCTGAAAACTAAAAACTGTCCTAATTACAACGCGAAAACACGACTTAGCGATGGCGACTAAAGTGGCACGGTGTGACCGTGCCACACTATGACATGGGTGGTGGAGATCAAATTGTTGGCACGGTCGTGCCACGTGGCACGGTGTGACCATGCCACTTGGCTGTCCCGCGAGCTCCAGTTTTCTTATGTGGCACGGTCAGCCTGTGCGGCATGGTGACACCGTGCCACCCTCTTTTGGCCTGAAATCCTCCCTTTTAGCTCCTGTTTGGCGCGACATTGGCTTGTTTTCCCCATTTCTTCCAGTGTAACCCCTGAAAACATAAAAACACACTTTTAAGTAGATTTTAGGTGAAGAATGACTAATCAACCTCTAAACTCTAGGGATTTTACTAGAAAACGCCAAGATGAGAGGTAAAAATCATGCCTAAAAGTGTGTAAAATAGAGGTTTATCAACTCCCCCATGCTTATCTCTTGCTTGTCCTCAAGCAAGACTAAAACATGAATGAACAGAAAAGGGGTCGATAACCTCTAGCAAACCGCCATCCTCAGGCAAGGCCAAAGGGATCAGTTGAATCGAGCATAGGAGCGCATAGCTAGCGGAATGGTTTGAGGCACAAACACAATTTCCAAACTCATTTCAAATCATTGGGAAGACTACATGTTCAAGTTAGCATACCGTGAAACCATATCACCCCCCTTCCAATCAAGATGCATCCAAATAAGTAGTGGGCGAGAAGGTTTGGCAGTGACTCTCATAGGGGGAACAAAGTATTGCGCTCCCTCACATGTGTTTAAGATATAAGAAGGTTCACTCAACTCTCTTCCATTCGAACAAACTGCCATAGGCTTGGTCAGATTCTCAATTCTCCACCGCGAAGATGCAGACTGCAAAACAAAAATCAAGAGGACTTCCCAGGGCTGTAACGGGGCTAAAGGCATAGGCAGGAGGGGGACAAAGAATTTGGGAAGTGAGGAGCTGACAACCAAAGCCAAGGAGCAACTGATAACTGAACCAATTACCCCGCACACTTCTCCAAAGCATAATAAGAATACACCCTTAACCAAATGGATAATCGGGAATGAATTATTATAACATGCCAGAGAGACTTATTCATCACTTCCTTTCTCTCTCTCTTTTTTTTTCTTTTTTTGTCCAAAGGGAAAGCCAACAAGCTTTTCTTAGTTTTTCACCTTTTTTTTTTTTTGAAAAAGGAAGTGAACGATTGGCATGCACAATAATTATACATTCAATCCCCAATGATACCCATGATACATCCATGCATATACCAACACAAACCACAAATTTTACACGACGCCTAAAACTACCCACAAAGTAACGAGGTGTTGCCCCACTGGCTTTGGCTTAAAGGTATGAGATGTGTTTAGGCCAAGTAGTTGATAGTGAAGGGTTCACAACAAAAACGGGCAAGGCTCAAAGGGGTAGCAAGGAGTCAAAACATTCAACCATGGGTGGCATATTTGGCTATGCAGCTTAGAAAAACAAATGAATGCCTCTATCACATTATCATAATGCACCTGCTGAATGCAATTTCGAAGAGAATCAAACTAAGTTCCAGAGATGTAGTCATGGAAGAGACACACAAGAAAGAAAATGTGAGACTAAATTGATGAATTAGTCTATAGGCTCAAAATCTCACAAGTTACACTACCAAACAATGCAACTAACCCCAAGGATGTCCTACTTAAAAGGACTAATCAATCATGACGAGGGGGTTTCAAGGGCACCACGAATGCGAACCAAACAATGTGGTCAAAATATTTTCAAAATCATCAATCCAACACATTTTGCCGCAAAGAACCCACAAGTATACCCAACCATGTCAATCAACTGAATCACAATGCCTTGGCCATCATCATAGGAAGGGTTTTCAAAACCCTTTTTTTTGGGGGGGGGGGGGTTTCTTGCCTTGAAAAAACGACGAAAACAATAAATCACCCTATGCAACCAAGGAGTAGATAAATGAAGAGTAGAGTTGGAAGAATTATCTCGTAGTCTTGTGAAGGCGAATAAAGTGGCACGGTCGTGCCACGTGGCACGGTGTGACCGTGCCACGCTACGACATGGGCTGTGGAGATCAAATTGTTGGCACGGTGTGACCGTGCCACTTTGCTGTCCCGCGAGCTCCAGTTTTCTTATGTGGCACGGTCAGCCTGTGCGGCATGGTGACACTGTGCCACCCTCTTTTGGCCTGAAATCCTCCCTTTTAGCTCCTGTTTGGCGCGACAATGGCTTGTTTTCCTCATTTCTTCCAGTGTAACCCCTGAAAACATAAAAACACACTTTTAAGTAGATTTTAGGTGAAGAATGACTAATCAACCTCTAAACTCTAGGGATTTTACTAGAAAACGCCAAGATGAGAGGTAAAAATCATGCCTAAAAGTGTGTAAAATAGAGGTTTATCAAAGATCAGCGACGGATTTGGCGACAGAATGTGGCTGTCGGATTTTCGCTCGTCGCTAAGAAGCTGGCGACGAGTTCAGCGACGAAAATTGCGACATACTTTTTTTGGCGGGGAAAATAGGCGGGGCAGTGGGTGGCGACGGAATTTACATTCAGTCACCCCCAGCGACGGAATCAGAGACGGAATTTCCGTCGCTGATGGCGACGGAATGTGAATTCCGTCGCCGCCCCCTGCCCCCCCAAAAAAATATTTTTTTTCGCTATCCGTCGTCATTCCGTCGCTGGGTTTTTTTTTTAAATAAAAGCGCTTGTTTTTGATCAAATCCGTACAAACATACAAATCATTCCCTGCAAGAAATTTACAAGATCTTCGCTCTCAATCGACATCCAATGGCTTCGAATTGGGCTTCATTCAAAGCGTTCTCAACAATTTGAAGCCACACAAAGGTGGAATTCCACATCCAACACAACACATCACATCCAACCAAGGGTTTTCAATTCACAAACCACAAGTTCCAAACAAACTCTCTACATATCACACACTACAAGTTCCAAACAAAGTCTGTATATATCACAAACCACAAATCCAAACAAAATAACCAAAAGTTACAGTAACTGAGAATAAAGATATATATATGTTTGCAAAAGAGGGTGAAGTGAGCGCCAAATGGGAGGGAAGTTAAATAAGCACCAGGCGGAGGGGAGTGAAATTAGCAGAAAGGGGAGGGGAAGTAAGCAGCAAGAGATATGATGTACGTCGTGAAGATAAGCAGAAGAGCCACCAGCTGAAGGAAACTGCAACCAACTCAATCACCAAGGTCTTCCTCTTCCTCTTCGCCTTCCTCTTCCTCTGCCTCACCATCTTCCTCGTTATGTTGCGAGTGATGAGTACATGGTGGTTGAGATCCCGAGCCAGACGCCTGTTGTATTTGAAAGAAAGCTTGGAGGCGCTGATCGATGCTCATCATTTGTTGGCTCAGTTGTTGGTTGCTTTGTGTGAGCAATCTGTTGGATTCCTCCAGTTGCTTACATTTCTCCATAACCAACCGGTAGCTTTCAGCTTGTGATGATAGCTCACCCCCCAAGTTGGTTACTACACCCCTTAAGTCATTGAGCTCCTGTTGCGATGGCGTAGAACCGGAACCTGCTGACAGACATTTAAGTAAATTATTATGTTGGCGTTGCCACTAAGTCATATCAATGTATAACCATGGATGTTGGAACTTTAATATGAATACAATACCGGATCTTTGAGTGGGATTGAAGTAACCGGATTCCTTCATGTTGACAGCCTCGTCACCAATGCCGTAAATATGACCCTTCTTGTTCTTAAACGTCTTCACCCACAACTCATTTGGGTTGGGAAGTGGCAGGTTTGGATCTTGAGAAGAGCCATCCCCGGTCCCTTGGGAGTTGATAACATTTTGAAAATCACGTTCAAAGGTTTCCTACAACACCACAACATGCGCACGAAGTCATGCATAGTACAATAACTTAAAATAAAGTATACAAGTTCATGATTTGACTACCAATGAAAATTGAGAATAACTAATTGCTTACATATGTTTGTTGTGATTTCTTGTCAACCCAAGGGCCATCATCTTTGCCCTCGAGTTTGTGAGTTCGACTGAATAATTCAACAATTGTGGGCTCCATCCCAAGTTGTTCCCTCTATGTACGTGCCAGAAAGAACGATGTCAAGCAAAGCACAAAATACAGTATTGAACTTAAACGAATACCTAGTAAACATTAATTCATTTACTAAACGTCGCCTATGCTCATGCATAGGGAGCGAGCCACAGGCGTGGAGAGATGGGCCACCACTTTCTGGAGTTCCCAGTCCGTTTTTCTGCGCTGTCTCACGCAATTTCTTGTAATGTTCATTCGCCCAGTGCTGCTGGAGTCCCTCCCATTGAGCATCACCGAGCCAGACAGGCTTCTTGTTGTGCTTCCTTGCTTTGCCAAAAAAGTCTCTCAACCGTGCATTGCCTCAATTTTCAAAATTTCTTCTGATACGGTCCTCATGGACCGGATCCCAAGTAAACCACTTCTACAATAACGAAAACGAATAGCACATCAAATTAGTCAATACTAATTAATCACATATTTCATAAACTGTTAATATGAAGTTACTGTAGTTACCTTGAACTCTCCGAACCACAAATCTCGTACTGGTTTGGGCACTTTGCTCCAAGTAGGCCAAGTTCCGTTAAACTTGCTTTGAAATATGAGCGAAATCCTACTAACAGCACCCTCATTGGGGAGAACCCTAATCGAACATTACACATAAAATTCATTACTTGTTATGCAAAATTCATGTAGTACTTCATAACGTAGAACAAATCAAGACTTACCTGTTACCATCTAGCTCAATCCAAGTCTTTGCTCGAGTGCTCCCATGACTGGATTGTGCTTCACTTTCACCACTTCCGATGTTCTCTTGGGACTGGTTTGTGTTAGGGTGAGTGGGTTGTGGAGTGGGTTGCACATTGTGAACAACATGGGGGTTCGGAGGAAGGTTGTACACAAATTGACAGTACATGGTGCTTTGGTTGGGAATGTATGAGGTCTGATGATGGAAAGCCCTAAATGGGGGAGGCAGGGGTCCTGAAATACCTGGTATGTAAGCAGCCATTGTCGCTCCTGGCTAAACTGGTGTATGAGGTACCTAGGGGAAGATGGATCAATATCCATTGCGGTCGGATCAACAGCAGAGGTTCGACGCCCTCGTCCTCTACCTCGAGGGGAAGACTTTGCTCGACGAGAACTTGAATCCATACCTGAAATAGGTGAGAACAACGCCAAATACAAATATATAATGATTGCACATGTAAACCGTTTTCCTCATACATCATAATAGGTACGTAGGTGACATATATTTTGCAAAGCTCATTCATACAATATAAGTAAAGTCACAAACAATTGTTTCACATGCAAATTACTCATACACATAAGAATTCGTAACCACTCAATCATCAGCATCCTCATCGTCATCATCATCAGACAAATGCAAATTTTCTTCAGCTTCATCTGTTTCATGACCGTCATCCCACTCCCCCTCTGCATCATCCTCACCATTCTCTACCTCATCTATCTCGTCATTACCCTGAATGAATAAAAACCCTATTTCATCATTAACCTCTTCCGGTGGTGCACTTTCATCCACTAATGACGCATGGATTGCGTCATTCGCAGGTTCGACGATAGTCTCCATCTCCGTTTGTTGGTACGCAGTAGGTAGGGTGTACTGCTGATCCACTCTTGCCCTTGGTTTGGTTGGTACGCATCCAAGTTCTCGTCCTCCTTATAAAATAGCATGCAACCTTTCCGACAACAATCAATTTGGACCACATCGTTCCCAAGATCTTTAACAACCTTCTTCGTTTGCCCTTAGTTGTTAGGCACGTGGTTGTTAGGGGGGCACATCTCTTTCATTAATTGAACAACTTCATTGAAACAGTTTTGAGGCATACTATAATCAGATTTAATACTCAACAATCTCACCGTCGCAGATAACTCACTATAGGTGGAGCAACCATCATATAGGGGTTGTTGAGCAGCTTGAACCATATTATAAAATGGTTCTCGGCAAGTGCTTGACCCCTCTTCCCTTACATTTTGATTTGCTATTATAGCATCATCAACCATGTCCTCCATCTGATCTATGTACGATTCAGAATAGTCATTATTAACATGACTTGAACCTCCAACTTCGGGAATCTCACTATTTTGATACCCAGAACCATATTCATGAGGTTCTATTTCCCCATGACTTATCCAAAATCAATACTCTTGCACAAAACCCTTATACATAAGGTGCATCTTGGCCTCATCAGATGTCAATTACACCCTATTTCGGCATTTCGCACAAGGACATCTATACTTCCCCCCATTCAGAAACTCTGTCTATGTTCGTGCAAATTGATCGAATTCGTTTACTCTATTTAGAAATTCTTGCGTATAACCACTACGATCATGCAATAATCTATTATACATCCACGTACGATGTGGATGACCATTCATATTCTGCTCAAATGACAATAACCACATAAGGTATGTGATAAGAATTAATTTTAATCAAAATTATAATAAGTACATAAATTACGAAATCATATATTATGGATGCTTACTTTAACATTTTCACATGCACCCCAAAAAAAACTTACAACTAGGTCATAAATTTTACTTACATTATCACCAACATCACAAAACTAATAATTCATACATAGTTGACCACTTTATTCCACCAACATATCAAATTTAAACTTAAAATTATCAAATCTAAATATACATTGCGTTGGGCGAAAACTTTAAACAAATATGAGCTACAACTTCATACAAACATCACATTTGAACAAAATAATAAACTAAAGCATCTCAATCCACCAATACATCAACTTTCAAGTTCACATCACCAAACCTAAACCCTAAATTGCATTGAGCATAATCTCCAACCAAATTTCGACAACATTATCAATTACAACATTTCATTCCACCAACATATGAAATTTCAACTTTAAACTACCAAACCTCAATCCTAAATCGCATTTACCAAATTCTTGTAACGAATTAGAGCAATAACGTCACACACATTGCACATTTCAACATATTATTAATGAAACCATTTCATTCCACCAATACATCAAACTTTAACTTCAAATTACCAAACCTAAACCCTAAATCGCATTTACCCCAATTTTGAACCAAATTAAACCAATAACCTCACACAAACACCACATTTCATCATAAATATGAACTAACTATGAAATTCTAACAATGTAATACAAAAATTTGTAGAAATTTCAAGTTGTTTAGTTGAGAAAACTACCTCAAATAATTTCGAACAAGCGGCGGTGGGGGCGGCAGACGGCGGCCGGCTGAGGGGGAAGGTCACCGGCGGCGGCGGCAGACGTCCGACGGCGGTGGCTGGGCACGACGGGGAGGTGGCCGGTGGCTGGGCTGGTGTGCGGTAGAAGCTAGATGCGTGCGTCGACTCTCTCTCTCTCCTCGGCGACTCGCGTTTCAGCAGAATGAAACCAGAGAAATCTGGTTTCATTTTAAAGGGGTGGCGACGGATCGCCACCCCCTTTTTTTTTAAAAGAATTTTTATTTTATTTTTTTGTTTTGGTGACAGAAATTCCGTCGCCTTATTTTTTTTAAAAAAATAAATTTAATGGCGACGGAATTTCCGTCGCCATATGTCAAATCTGGCGACCGAAAATTTTATCCGTCGCCATATCTGTCGTATAATCTGACTACTTTCTGAAACTATTTGTCCGTTGCCATTTCCGTCGCCAAATCTGTCGCTATTTTTTTCCGTCGCTGAATTCCGTCGTTATTATGAACTTTTTTAGTAGTGATAAATATGAAATATTAGAGATCTAAGACACAATAAAATATCTGTCACAAATTCTATATATGTATGAAAATATTACTAGAGTTTACTACCAAAAGGTACCAATTTGCTTTCAATTTTCAAAACATAAGAGTTCAATCTAGTATTAACAATTAATGGTGGTAGGATTATAATACCTTTGTTTTAACACATATTATTATTACAATAAGTGAAAACTTACCATATATTTTTTTTCTTCAATTTTTACTGTGTTAGAGTCCAAATGAGTATCAACAATTTTTTGGTGGTAAGAGTATCTTCTCTTTGACACATTCTTAGTATGATATTTTGACTGTCAAATTACAAATTACAAATAATTATTATAGTTAAAAAACTTATGATATTTTTCATGCATCGTATGGATTCTTAACACTAGTTTCTTAATAAATCTTCTACCTAGATGGCATGTAATATGTCAAATCTCAACCTTTATTGGTAGCACTATGGCCAAAAGAGACCGCAACAACAATTATGGGAGAGTCCTATGTGCCTAGCTAATACTCATATATTTATGTCCATAGTATTTAGGGCAATCACAACACTTCCCATGTAGCATATAACTTATCCAAGACAAGCTCTTAGAACGTCCTATATCAATGATTATATTAGCAAATTACGCTACTGAAAAACTATCATGTATTGTTTCTGATGATGATCTTGTGATACTTTTATTTGGAAGGTCTTAGATTTAAATCCAAGACAAAACAACCTTCTTTTTGGTTAGTGCAAATCTTTCATCATAAGGGACCTTTACATCTAGAATTGATTAGTTAAAAACCACTGCCATATAACCTAGTACAGAGAAGGGTGTGTAAACACAAATTTCGAGAATTTTTGCCTTCTACAGGGTGCTTATTATTCAATATAGCATTGAAGCTTCCTTTTTCTTTTCTTTTTTTTGGGTCTAAATTTATAATTCGGTTCATATAAAAAAATAATATAAACAACCTTTTAAACCCACTAATTGAATTTCCTGCTTGCCTTTGTTGGGAAATGAATTACCTATTAAAATTAAGGTGAATTTTAATTAAAAAATAATTACAACACCACAAGTTTTTCCCCTAATTAAGTGAGTATATTTATCTTTGAATTGAATTCCACCCTTTATCCATCACGTACTAGCAAAGTTATAAATATTGTACCGATTATCATATCCTTTTTTTTTATTAGAACGAGACATGTTGGATTTATGTACCATTGTATCGAGCTCGTACCATTTTGAATTTAAAAAAATAAATAAAAAATAATGGACAAAAATTTAAAAATTTACTGTACCGGATGGTATTTGATAGAAAATACTGATACCATCCGGTATTTGACGGTGCATAATGATATTTGATTGGTACAATATCGGACAATAGCTTGTGTCGTTTTTTGATCGGTATGATATGCTTCGACCGGTACCGGACAATATGGTACGGTATTTATAACATTATGTACTAGTCTTGTGGGTTTTTTTGTAAAAAAAAAATATATTCCAACTAGGAGGCTAAATACATTGGATAATTTTCTAACAGTGTAGACACTTGACGCCATCAAATTGGGCATCAATAGGCTAAGTCATGATTGAGTTCTCTTTTATGGGTTTTGCAATCATTTTCTAAGGAACCAAAAAAACAAACAGGTACCTCATGATGAAGCCTTTGCAATTATTGACATTTATCCTCAATATCATTAGCTTTCATATCTATTAGACTCAGCAAAACTTGCCATGATTAACATAATTGAAATAAACAATCCTAAGGTCACCCACTCCTTTCAACAAGTCAATGGCCAACCAAATCTGTTTGTGGAAGATGAGTCAATCATCAATTTGTTGTGTTTTCTTATGCCAAGTTTAATTTTGTGAACCAAGATTGGAGCACAACTATTCTTTCCTAATTTGTGGATACAAATGGTCCCTTTTAGGTTACTTACATTTAGATCTCTCCAGATCCCACAAAAGCGGAACCTACATTGAGAGATGATGGTGTTGTTGTTAATAGAGCCGAATGAGTGAACCTAATGGACCCTAAATTAGATAGGCCCTTTTCAACAAGTGATTGAAATGGGAAAGAGGAATTTGGGGGGTCTCTTGACTCTTGAGAGAGGAGTTTCTTTCAAAACAATAATTACTACGCAAGTGTGGCTTTGATGCAATACTGGGGCCCTTTGCCTTGTGATATTTCCATCACCTCTTCCACTTGGCTTGACTTGGCTTGGCCACCCCTTAGCCTTAGTGAGATCATTGTCCCTTTCTTTCTTGGATTTGCCTTCTACTCTTTTGAGATCCCCCATATCAATGTCATCAATTAACGTTTTCTTTTGTTTTGTCACTAATATATATCAAGAATCCCAACCTCCCCCCTTCTCTTCATCTTAAACCTGAATCGAGACTGTTTCACCTAAGATTTTTGTAAAATTTTAATACACAAATTTTGTTGTGACATTTAGTTTAATAAGAAGAAATTGATCTCACAAAACAAAACCTTTTAGATTATAACGATTGTTTGATTAGAAATATTTCGTGGAAGAACCCCCCCCCCCCTTGCAAATACAAAAAATCAAGAAGAATTATTTAACTAGGGTTGATTAAACGTACCCCACCTAAAACAACTGTTAAACATATGCCTGATTGGGTGAAACATTGAATTGCTTGGTCCAGTAACGAAAGATCTATCTTTGAAATCATTTTTAAATTGTGTTAATTAACACCCTAGAATTTTAGATCGAAATCTGAATATGTGAACTTCTATGGTGTAGCATACAAATAGAGATTGAACTAAAGACAATCATGAAATCCATCTCATATATGTAGTGGCATGCTTGTCATATGTCCTTTCACATTATGCGCACTATTTAGCTTGTTTCTATCTTGTCATGATGGGTTTATGCATATTCTTGACTAAGCATTTCTAGGTGACGTAAAGATTTCAAATTTTAGTTGAAACTTGAATTCAACAATTGGAAGACAAGAAACTTGCCCAAGTGTTGTCCTTGCAGTGCTATCCGATCAAAAAGAGCAAACGCATTCTTCTCTTATTTTGCCATTATAGTTTATGGGCAAGACCTATAACGCTATTTCATAGTGCTAGAAAAGGCTGACCCGACACGATAACACGACCCAAACCTAACATGAAATTATTGAGAGAAACACGAACCCAATACGAACTGTACCGATTTTAACCCAAAGTCGACACAATTGCATCATTTAGCTTGAAAATATGTTATTTTTCAATTTTGAATAAATCTAAACTATTTTCAAGGCTGATGCGAAATTGACTCATTTTATTAAATGGATCGACCCGAACTGACCCGTTACTCAGCTTTAGCTGTTCATTCTATGCTGTTAGAAAAGTTAGCATTTCTTATGAGAGGGAAAAACTGTTGAGTCCCTCCTAAGAAGAAGTCACATGTACATTTTTCAACGTTTATGGTAGGATTTGAACTCTCACTCCTTGGTAAAAAGTGAGACAAATTTCATTAGACCATTTCTTTGGTGGGTGTGAGGGTATTGACATACAACAACTTAACAAATCATAAACTATTACAGTCATATATGTGAGCATGTTGAATATTGTATAACTCTCAGTTTATTTGTTAAGACAATTCCAATTAAAAACAGTTTGCTTCGATATGTAAATAATCGTTCACCTAAACACATTTATAAGAATTTTAATAAATTAGTTGCTGAGAACATCCAACTTTGGATGTGTTCTTTTCGTTGGTAAATCTCATTTTATCAACTTCAACCAACTTCAACTCAATATAACAAAAATATTTCGACTTCAACCTACTTCAATAAACTTCAATGCATCTCCTTGAAAATTTTCGCAATTTATAAACTATCATATAAAAATTAATTATGTTTTAAACCAAAGAATACCTTGCAATAATTTTTTGTGTTGGTGCGTTGAAGTTGTAATTTGCAAATTATTATGTGAAAATTATATGTATAAAAATTCTCTCAATAGATACGTTAAAAAATGTCATAAATAAATTTTTTGATGCAAAAAAGTCATAAATAATTTAAAGTTGTTAAAATAAGCATTTACAACAATAGTTATTAAATTATTAAAACAAATGTAATCTACAAATTTACCAAATTCTAGTTACTTTTTAATTATGAGAAATATTATGCCAAAAACTAAAGAAAAAATATTATTCCCATTTTTTACAATAACCGACTTTTGCCCATTATATATATATAAAAAAAAAAACCAACTTCTTCAAAGTCAACCTATTTTAACCAACTTTAATCTGCTTTCACCCACTTCAACAAAAAAACTATCAATTTCAAGCCACTTCTAGTCTTCCACCAATCTCAATCAAATTCACGCCGTTTATCAACCCATATTTTCAAACTCTTTGTTTTGAAAGATATTGAAGTGGTTAAACATTCTCGAGAAGTATGTATTCATGTACACAAACATGACTAGCTTGACATGCATATCTAAGTAAGTACACATTTGCGCACTTGAATATAGTTGCCAATGCCAAAACCATGCAGACATCAATAATGCAAATCATAAAAATATCCCTTAGAACGACCAACTTTCAAATATTTCACAAGTATGAATTAGTTTTTGTTAATAACCACTTAAAATCTTTTCGTATAAAACTTTTGAGTGTTTTTTTCTTTTTTTGGAGCGATTGTTTGACAAAATATGTCGCTAAACATACGCCCCCCCTTGGACTTGAGTTTTCAATACCCTTTTTCCTCATACTTACAAGAACTTCAACTGGATTGTTATAGATGAAGTATTTGAACACAATCAACCATTAGAAGAGTCAGGATCCGCTATAAATATCATAAACACTTAGGCATGAACATAATACTGACCTGACTAGGGCTGTAACGAAGTCAAACTAGTTCGACAAGGCCTCGGGTTCATATCGATCAAATCTTGGCTGGGACTTGTGTCAACAAACCCAAGTTCCAACAAAGTTAAGCTTGATCCGGCTTGATTTAGTTCAATTAGTTCATTCTTTTTTCTTATACAGTATGCACTTGTGTAAAGAGTATTAAATTACCTTTAGGATCAACAAAATTCCACACCACCCCTTGTGTCTTAAACGGTTAAACCCAACATAAAAATTACAATTCAGCTTGAATTGTAAGTTTGAATGTGGAACTTTTAAATAAAAACAAACAAAAAAACAATACCGAGCTGAGTCGAGCCGACATCCAAGGAGTAGAACAAATGTGCATCCGAGCCCTAACCCGAGCGTAGGCCTAGTCGGCTCAGACTGTACTTGGCTTGGTTACACCCCCTACACCTGAGCTATGAACAATTGGATGCAACAATAATGCAGGCAATGGCTGGTTGCAGACACAATATAACTTGTTTCATTTCATTGTCACAAACAAATTGCAGAATACAATACAGAAGCTATTGGGACAAAAATACATTCATATTACTATACAGCTAGTTTACAGATTGCAGCCTCTAAGATATTGCTTTACAGGGATTCAAGACACGAGGGAAAAATTGGTGGAATAGCAAAAGGGTGTTAATCTCCTCTAACCATTATTGATTGGTTTCGCACTCGCCAGATATATACATATGTTTTGTACTCCTTATCTAGCGGTTGCTTCCATGGCTCTCCATCCATCTGTAGATATGCTTGCTTCCACTCATCACTGATAATTTCAAATCTAATCGCCGAAGCCTGAAAAAACACATTGGTCTTCTTAGTTCATGAAGCTTCATATGAGTGCAACTTAAATGTTTCCTCAAGAATACGCCATTCAAACTTTTCTAATTCACCTTAGGTACCTGTCTCTGATACTCACTGCGACATGGGCACCTAATTATACCAAGTTTGAATTGCTTCAGACAGAATGCAAAGTATTTCATCAGTCTAGACCCATATGAGTACCTGGCACCCTTATGTGGGTATAGCTAAGCGTTAGCTAACACTATTTTTACCAATACCCATCAACCCTTTTCGAACAAGAAGATCACCACCCAGTGTCAATAAACAATGCACAAGAATAATCCATGCTAGCCACTGGAGTGGAGGGAAGGGCTATGTTTGTCTAGTATCTATCTTGACACACTCAAATGACCACTTTTCAGAATAACTTTGAACGTGTATAATCTGGTCTAGCATGAAATTAACTAATGATCATGGAATCAGCTCAATCATCACATTCTCGATTACAAGTTGATAGCCCAAGCAAGCCCATACTCACATCCAAAAAAAAAAAAAACAAACAAACAAAAAAACAAAAAAAAAAAAACAAAAGAAAAGGGGGAAAGAAAAGGATCCTAATCTGTTACCTATTGGGGGGCCAATAATTCTCTCATGAGAAGAGGGATCTTGAACTAGAAATAGACTCCAAGAGCTAAAAAAGAGTACCCACAGCAATGGGAAATGTTGCTTTTAGCTATTATTGACGTAGTACATTCTACCAAGCTTAAAATGATAATTCCGCTTCCATTTCTCAACAATTCACAAGAAGCTGAGCCCAAATTTCAAGAATTTTGCCATTCATTCTCATTGTCCAATTATGTTTGATTTAATGAAATAATCTTATTTGAATGTGACATAACCTAATGGTAGATTGGTAGGTAGTACTGACCTGAGCAATGTGCTTGGCCGATATTAATTCTACCATCACAAACGAAGCATGCCATCCATGCTTTAAACCAAAAATTTCAATTAGACCATCATCAGCGTTTGCCTCAACAAAGCCTCTCTGTACAAGTCATGCAGCAGCATAAAGCAAGCATATTACTAACTTCAACAAAGAAAGCGGTAAAAGGGAAGGAAAGAGGACTACAAGAGAGCTATACCTTCTCAAGGTAATCCGGGCTCAGAGTACCCCATGGCTGTCTTCCACTTCCATAACTATGAAGATTCAATGCAACTATTGCTCTCACACTGGCCAAGATAGAAGAGCTAGTATAAGTAAAAAATGAAACTCGTCAATAAGAAAGGAAAAACAGAGAGCTGTGAGCTTTTAAAACAGACCAACGCCCCAAAGTCCACTTAGGTACAGTTGGGGGAAGGGGCAGGGGATCAGATATATGCAATTTCATCCCTAGTAGAGAGAGATTGTTTCCATTGGACCTTAGATTCAACAATTCCATGGCAAAAGAAGCGGAAATAAGGAGGCATTGTGCTCTAGTCTAGAAGTGCTCAAAACTGACTAGTTCAATGGTGCAAAAACTGGACAAAACTTCCTTGCTTTTTCACGAAATAAACTATAGATGCAGCTGAATACTAATAAGAGAGATACACAGAGCTTTGAGCTTTTGAAACAGACCAACTCCTCCTATTACTTTACTAGTATTCAGCTGCATCTATAGTTTAATGAGGCATTGTGCCATAGTCTATAAGATTGCATATGAGGCATTGTGCCACGAAATAAACACTCGCTTTCTACTATGGATCTATCCCTAAATAGACGAAAGAGAGATATATGCAATCTATCCCTAAATAGATCATTTGGACCTTGGATTCAACAAACACTCGCTTTCTACTATTTCATGGTGAAAGAAGCACAAGATAGTTTAATGAGGCATTGTGCCATAGTCTATAAGATTGCTCAAAGCAGACAGGTTCAACCAGCCAGAAAGTGGATAAAGATCCCATGCATTTCAGGAAATAAACTATGGATGCAGTTGAAAGTCTGAAACTATACAGTAAAAAGCTAAAGCTTTTTGGGGGGGGGGGTGGGAATTGGCTGCTCTTGTTGAGTTGACATGTCAATCAAACCTGAACAACAATTCTAAGGTTTCAGATTTATGATCCATCAAAGAATGGATAGAGGCATAACATAAATCAAGGTCTAAATATTTCCATGCAGAAGCAGATAAGATAGAAAAATACTCTGGAGGGACTTTTATTTTTTCCCATTCTGTAGAATTCAACTTCTTAATTCGTATCTTCAAGACACTTCCAAGAGCCCTGCAAGGAAGAAAAATGATCCTATATGAGGAATTGAGGAAACTCAATGGGGAAAAAATCATCAGTCAAGGAACAAAATCGTCTTTAGAACATTGCTATCTTGGACATAGCCATATATCAAACCAAACACAACCAACCCAAACCAAACCAGACCAAACCAAAGCCCATCTACAGAGGATTTTTGGGGCGGGGTGTTTCAAGCATGCACAGCTTGCCCATACAATTTAATTGTACGTAAGTTGTTTTGTTCTAGATTTGCTAGACATTAACTGCCCACAACTCCACCATAAAGGAAGCCAAGGACTCTTTATTGAAATTTGAGATATTTTACTTTAATCCACCATGATGCAGAGCCAAAAAGTTTGCCTCACATAATGACTCTTTCATCTGCATTGTGGATACGAAGTAGCCAGTAGCCACTTTAAGAATATGAAACCCTGAAAAGAGGATGATATGGGGGATTTGGTATCATTAAATTACTATCATAGGACATTACGGGTAACACCTAAATAGAAAGATCATTAACTAAGGGAGCTAACTATGATCAGTGATTTAATTATTAGGAATAGTAACAACAGAATAGAAGTCTCACTTTAAGGCTGGATCACTCATGCAAGGCGTAAAGAACCAACCCTGCGAACAGCTATATCCAGAATATATAAGCTGCCACGAAAAGAATACTTATTAAGAACAAGGCAAACAAAGAAAGCTTATAAACACATGCACAATCCAGCGCAGCTAGGAAGTAGGAATACTATGGCATACACAAATGTACAAAGTCAGCTATTCGCATAAAAGTTGAGTCTCAGGCTACAAAGCTTTCTGCTTTCATTTTTTTCTGAACCAGAAGGCTCAGCCTTCTCTTCTTGTTATTCAGTTGAAACAGCAGGTATGTATCCTTAACATGTACAATCAACATATTAAGTTACAATTGTGTTCACGCGAAGACAAATCACTCAATGCATCTGTATGCCAACTACTTATGCAAAGAGGACACTAATAAACTTTCTGCAAGGCGGGAGCTGTGGGACAACTGACACATGATGGCATGGGCTCTTTCCATCCTACACTAGCCACAGAAGTAAATTATGCAAGTTTATGAGGCAGTTCACGGTGCCATGGTGATGCATTTCAGGCAATTTTTTTAAAAAACTAAAAAAAGAAACTCGTAAGAATCCAATGACTTCGATAGATAGAGGAGCTTCTAAAGGTTAGTAGCCACCACGCTTTGGGGGCATGCCAAGGCTAGATAGTGATTGTGCCATGCCTACTAGGCACATGCATTATTCCCATCCTCTTCATAATTCCCATGCTCAAGAATCAGAGCATAGCTGACTGTGTGCAGTAATTGATAAGAATCTAGCTACTTTATCATCTGGCCATCCAATTGGCATCCCTGACTATCCTCTTTCATAGATGAGCGGAAGGGTTCTAAAAAATCGATGATCATCATGGGAGAGTATTCATGGTTGCTAATAGACATTATGTGACTGAGGCACCAAGAGACTATGGCTCACCCAGGTGACATGCTACTAGACTAGAAACTTACAGGTTATCCTGTGGAAATCGTGGAAAGCTCCCAATGCGTCATTTGTGGGTGATCAAGTGAAAGCTATGAAAAGACACAACTAGAGGAACACAATCTAATGGTATGGCACAATAAGATCCCTAGTGCTAAGCTGGCATGATTGCTTACTGTTGATCGGGAAAGCTAAGATGTAGAACAGATGGGTCACGGCTTTACCCTGATCAGGAATTGAGTGAGAAAGATAGCATTAGAATGGGAGCTCCATAGCCTGAATTAGTAGTACTAATGGCCATAATGTAGCAAATTCTGACCTTTGCTAAATCACTACAATTGTATCGGGACACAACATGATGCTCACAGTCGACTGCCCTCTTCAGTTCTGGTATGAGGGGAACTTTTTAACTGAGTCTCCTTTTGCCTTCGTAAGGGAAGAACACTTTCCTAGGACATAACCCAAAGACAAAAACCAGCTGAAGGTGTCATGAAAAGTAAGCAAGGTTATTGACAGGGATGAGCTACTGCAGACTGAAAGAATCAAAACATTGATCTGAAAAGCTTCAAAAGAATCCGAAAGAGTATTTCTTCCCAGCATTTTTGCACACAAAGCAAAACCATTCAGTTCAAGAGACTACATTCAAACTTAAATCTATAGATCAGTCAGGAAACACAACATAGGCAAGTAATGAGGCAATTGTCCGTCAGACTTTTTGGCACAAATAAGCAAGGATGTGCACTGGTAGTGCAACTGTTGAACTTACATTTACACAAACTCTGGTGAACAAATTGTCTATAGGGGAAATCCAGAAAGCAAGAGATACTTGGAAAAAAAAGATCAATCAAACCAAGACAGCCCTGTCTCCGAAAAGGGAAGAGGGCCGGATGTACACAGCCTTAAACCAACAATCAATTTAGAAAAGCTTTTTTCATTTGAATCCTAGATTAGAGAGGCATTCCTCACTACTCTGTATAACAAAAAGAAAAAGAAAAAGAAAAAGAAAACAATAGTGCACTGAACATTTTGCTTTGGGCCACCAAATCCAAAGCTGATAAATTTTCCTACTAATGGACCATTTCTTTGCAACTGCCTAGGAGATGGCCAAGACTTCTTATCAAAAAAAGAAAAAAATTAAATCTTCCAGTAAATCTACATGCAATACAGACCTTGTTTGCGATTGGACCCTGTGCAAGATATGGCTTCTCATTACGCAAGTTGTGGAAACCATATGCCACTTGAGCATCCATACCTGTACACACATTTGACAATTACTACAAGAGTTCCAAATTGCTGAAAATTCCACAGACAAGAACATGAAGCAGAATATGCCCTGTTTTCTTGTAAAAATGCAAGTATCAGAAACCAGTATTACCGAAAAGCAGACACAACTCCACTACTATGTTACTTGGACTCGGTCATGTCCTTGTTAAACTGTTGAATGTTTGACACAGATGTCACGTTGGACCGGAAATGTCTAAAGAATTTTATACATTTTTGGTCCAAAAGGAATGGTCAAGCGGTCAGACAAGTGTGTAAGTGCCATGTGTCTCACACAAGTACTTGGAGCGAAATGAAGGATCAAAAATATCAAAACTCCGCGCAGCAGATGCAAGGCGGCTCTTGGTGGTGAAAGCCTGAAAGGTATCAAACCTCAAGGATAGATATTTTATGAAAATTGCAGCCCGAAAGGTCTCTGAAGAGAAGACAGAATATTAACAATCATCATTGCTAGATGGCAAACCTAGAGACTGATGCGTGTGACAGAATTGGTGAGTATTAAAATTCTTGATCTGTATGAACATCTTCGGCAAGCCTCCATTTGGCCTTAACATTTTATAACAGGACAAAGAAATCTAGATTGACTTCACAATTAACCTCTGAAGCAGTAATTCCACATTTCTCTGCCCTCCAATCACTCATTTGAGAGAGACAAATTGGAAATATCCAATCTTTTTTCAAGTTCTAGTGATATTTTTTCCAATAGATTTCTACTTTATCCATGCAAAAAAAAGGGAAATCCTCAACAAAATATGAGAGACCAAATGAGAACATGTAGTAATCAGAAGAGAGCCAAAGGGGGGAGACTGTTTCAACCAGTGCATTACAACTGCAAGAGTAACAGTAGCGAAATGGCCTACAATTCAGCTCTAGTTAACCATGAAATGGATGCATGCAGAGTAGAAGAAAAATCAAACAACAGTATTATGCACACAGCCAAAGTACTTTACCAATGCTAAAATAATTATAGAACACTCCATCAAAGCAAGCCACTTTCTCAGGCTTCTGGCCTTGAAGTATCATATCCTGCACAATACCAGAACCCGTCTTGATATAAGATGCCACTTCCTCACCAAGTAACAATAGAATAAGAAGACATATAAATAGCAAACTTTGGCAAGAGTAAGCAGCATAATATCCTAGAGGGCGACATTAGCACCATATAATGGGGGAGCCAGCCTAGTTAGCATTGTAAGAGATTGCAGATGTTCTTTGAAGGGAATTCCTGTGGATGAAGCATAGGAGGCCATTGACAATGCATCTGTATACAGTTAGGAGGATAGCAGCCCAGCAGGACAGTTCCAGTAGAAAATTTCACATCACTCAATGACTTTGGAACAAAAGAAAACAACTCCCAAACCATCCAAAGGCATCTCCAACAGGGATCTGAAGTCCCTAGTGCAGGAGTCCTGAAATTGCACTCCCGAACTTATTAGGTTTTGGATCTCCCCCTAGAGGAAGCCCCAAAAGGGAAGGATGCCTTGGTGGAGTGAACTGACAAACTGAATGTGCCACCTGTTCATAGGTGATATCTTTTCATGTACATAATAAACTACAAACGTTGACAACAAATGCATTGTAAAGCACTTCACACAAAAAAAAAAAAAAACAAAATTAAAACAGAAGTGTGAGGGAGAGAGCATTGCGACATTGATGAGACAAGAATTCTCCCTTCTTCATTGTCGACAAACCTTCATAGCTTCCATTTTCAAGATGAGAGTAGCATATTACATAATTTCCATCTCTTCCAGAGCTTGGTTAACTTTCATTTAATTGTTTTTTTAATCCTTTAATTTACTACTACCAATTTTTACTTCACTTTGTTATGTTTGGAGCACGATGGGAGGGTTGAGACTTGAAAACAAAAGAAAGAATCAAAAAGGAAATTGAAACAAAAGGATCTCCCCAGACTGGGAGTTTGTTGTTGTTGAAACAAAGGGGGGTGTACAAGAGGCTGGCAAAGAAAAGCAGTTGGGGTTGTAACCTGATCAATAATGAACTCTTCTGTTGCCTTCATACAATGAGGCAGCGCCACAGCTTCTCCGGCTGGCATCACTAATGAGGCATGCCAACTGCACGTTTTGTTAAAAAGAACTATTAAAAAACAGTAGGATGTCCAGTAGAAATTGATAAACAAAACTTGGCACTTAACACAGCAGAAACAAACAGCCTTTGCCTGTTCATCATATGTACTATGAAGGGTTGAGCTTCCCTTTAACATTTTATTGCCCTTCATTTCTGAATTAGGATTGAAGCTAGCTCATGACAACCTTGTGCGAAAGCAAGGATCCCAACAATCTAGACCTTAAAAGACAAGGAGATTCTATAATGGCACAGTAAAACGGTGGAAGCCACAGACATCACTAGCAGGCTCATCACCATCCTAGCATGCAAAAAGCTCCAACTCCCCCACCCTCCAAAAAAAAAAAAGGGGATTCTCAAGCAAAGAAAAAGAAAAAACAAAGTGGAAATAAAAAAAACATCGGGGAGAGGATAATTAGCCAACATTATCATGCTTAATGAACATAAAAGTTACCTATCTAAATAACAAATGGGGCCTGTACTGGCTCTATGAAGAGTCCTTTTGATAGCTGACTTCCAAGCAAATGGAAATGAACCGCCCTATAAGAGATCAATTCAAGAATAAAGCACAACTCAGCCAGGCTTTGAAATTTTACTACTATGTGATAAAACAAATGAAAGAGAAACTGATACACAGAAATGAAGTTCAGGAAATAGTACCTACCCAGCCAAAACTCCTTGATAGATCATTCCCTGTGCCAAGAGGGATAATCGCCACCGGAGGAAAAGGAAGCCTATCTTCTTTGAAAAGTACTCCTAGACAACCAAGTACCCAACCAACCGTACCATCTCCCCCAGCAACCTGGTAAGCAACCAAATCCCGACTTACAATTAGATTCTCGAAATGCCAAGGAGCATTGGTCACTCATCGATAACAACAAAAAATGATGTCATAATTTGAAGCTGACAGGAAAAACGTCCAAAGGGTTAAGCTTGACACCCCCCCCCCCTTTTTGTGTACAAGAAGTTGGGCTTGGCAATTCAAAGCAGGGCAAGCAAAATGCTCTGAAACTATCTAGATAAATGACGTTACCTCCGACTGTCAATGCAGGAAGGAAAATAAAGCAAAAATTCCATACAAATCCACCACTGAAGGCAAGTGGAGAATACCTAGAAACCTGGACGCTTTTTAAACCCAGCCAAAAAAAAAGGAAAAAAGAATATGTAACTTATAAAAAGAATGGTCTATGAATGTTAAATTGGTGTCAAAGGTTCAAAATCTATGTATTTCCCCGTGTGTGAAGGCTGCAGTTAGTTCGGAGTTCTTAAAAAATGCTTTGGACAGTGGTAAAAGAGCTCTAATACTATAAAAATCAATGAAATATGGGAAAAGGTAGAACTGTTGGCATTTATATTGCTCGTTATTCTTATTTGTGTTACTGATACTAATTTAGAATTAAACACGTTAGTGGTGATCTTCTCAGCTTACTGCTGAATTACTGCCCATGCATGTAATCAATTAACTAAATGGGCAACTTGACATGGTACTTTAAAGTTCAGACAACAACTGAAAGTGCAGTATTTGTGGACGGAACAGAATTGCATCAGCAGAAAAAAGCATACCACTATTCTCAACCTTTGCCGAATCTCTTTAGCACAGAGATCGCCCCCACTCGCCAGCTTCTCCAGGCAACGCAGTCCATACTGTACGAACTCATTAGGCTTGACCTCAGAAAGGTCAAACACCTGAAGTAACAAAAACAACAAAAAAAATATTAACAAAGGATGGAGTAGGAAAAAAAAGGGCCATCCAATTGAATACTGTTAATCAGCAAGAAATTATCACAACCCTTTTTTTGGGGGGGGGGGGGGGGGTGTCTTTGACATGAATTTGAGAAATGCTTGATGACATCACAGTGATCACTTGACTTCTAGGGCAGTACAGTCGAACAAAAGGTCAATAGCGTTAATTTTTAGAGTATGGGTCAGAAGCCAGGGCTTGCTCAAAGACATGGCTCAACCTATGTACAAGACAGAACGATATATTTGGATCTGATAAGAGCACTGCTAGCGGTTGCCTCGCGTGGAAAATGTGGGGCCCGCGTATCATTTGCATGGCAAGGAGAAACTAGCAGCAAGGGGAATTGAGGGGGGGCAGCGTGTCATCTCGCCAATGCGGTTCCTATCCCGTGCCACTTTTTGTGAATTTTTTATTATTTTTTTGTTTTTCTTTTTTTTTTTGGATGTAATATATAACTTTTATATGATTAAAAAAATAAGTTGTGTTATAAAGTGGGTCCATGACAAATATTTTTATTGAATGATTAAAATTGAGTTCCATTTGTTGGAGAAGCGATGGAATGCAAGTTCCAAAATTGTGAAACTTTTACTGACGTGGCAAGCTAGAGTTTCAAAAACTGAAATTCTACTGGGAATGCTCTAATAAGTAAAACACTGAGCTCCGGTTCCAATTTCCAAAGCAAAGCTTGATGTCCTCTGAAGAAAATTGACACAGGAATCACTACCAGGGAATTGTTGACGGTTTCAAGTCAACAATTTTCAAGATATTTAAGCAGCAAATAAGGTGATAATCCCCAAAATGTCACAAATCCAAAAGAAAGGAGCAGAAAATAAATAAAGAACTAGACATTCTAGTCAGTAACCTTAAATTAAAAAAGAAAGGCTTGAGGATTAAAGAAATTCAAACAAATTGATAATGTTACAGCAAATGCTTTAATTCAGGGTCAGATGGTATTTCAGCAAATCAACCAAAGATCTACTCTTGTATCCACAAAATTAAGCATGCAATCATCTCGGACGGCAGACAGCTTCAGAGAAGCCTCTAAAACAAATGCTGCCTATGAGATGAAACCCCAATGAAATATCCAACCAAATGATCCTCAATTTACCAGCTTCCAATCTTAGAAGTAGGTCAGACTTAGGACAAGGACAACCCTTCTAGCTCCACAAAAGTTGCACGAACCATTCACCAATTCAAGAAAGAGCAGGGGCAGTCAGGCACAATATGTTTTTTCATTTTTTTATTTTTTGGTTGGAGATCCAAAGTAGCTCAATTCATCGCCCACTTGTCCATCAGTACACACGGGGCTACTTGGGTTGGGCAAGCACCTGCTCATACTTCCTCATATGCTCAACGGACTTAGAGCAGCTGCAATGGGCAGCTCGCGCGAGGAGGGAGAGAGGCTAGCGAGGGAAAGTGCAGCTCACGTGTGTGCAGTGGTATCCTCAGCATGCACGCCTCACGAGTTTCCTCGGCTCCCGCAGGGAGCCAACTCGTGAGGAATTTTTTTTTAAAAAAAATATTTTTAATTAGTTTTTAATATTTTTAATTGGTTTTTCTTTTATTTTTTTGGTTCTAAAATAAAGTTGTGTATTATAGTGTGGGTCCAGATGTATTATTTTATTTGGTGAGGAAAAATTGTGAGCCTACCATTGCAGAGAGTAAGAATTGTGAGGCAAAAAATTGGAGAGATAGCTGACGTGGCAGCAGTAGGACCCAACCGGTGAGCCAAAAAATGGCTCACCATTGTTTTTGCTCGGGAATGGACAGGCACACATAGGTTAGGCAACAACCTAAGACAACCCGTTAATCTTTTTTCTCTCTCTTTTTTTGGGGAGAGGGGGGATTTGGTGGGTTTCTACCAGAGTTATAATAAAAACGGCACTGCACTGCCCTGTACCGGCCGATGCAGACTTACAGGAATAGTCATTGTTTGAGTTTGTACCGGTCAAATACTGATCAATACTGTTTTATATAACTGGATATCAAACACTACTAGTATTTCTAGCCAAATACCTACCAGTACAAAAAGAAAATTAATGCAACTTCAAATTTTTTATTCTTCGAATTTAAAAAAAAAATACAAAGCAGTATAAGCCTGGTACAAATATGCTCTAACCCAATATGTCTTGTTCCATTGAAAAAACAGTATGATTATTGATACAATATTTAGAGCATGAACAATGGCTGCCCTGCGGGGAGAGAAAAGGGGGAGGGCGAGGCGCAGGTGGCCCGCGTGCGTGCATCGGCCGGGGGCAAGCGGGCGGCTCAGTGAGCGGCTGCCTGTCACAGGCCGTTCCCCAGCCCCTGTTTTCTTTTTCTTTTTTTTGGTTTTTGTGATTTTTATTGGTTGAATTTTTTTTTTGGATTTAAAAAAAGTTGTTGTGTGTTAGTTTATGGGTCCATGAGTATTATTTTATTTGGTGAGCCAAAGTAGTGAGTCAACCATTAGAGAGGGTGAAATTTGTGAGGTAAAAAGTTAGAGAGAGGATTGACGTGGTAGTGATAGACCTACCGGTGAGCCAAAAAATCGGCTCACCATTGTTCATGCTCTTATAACTTTGGCTTCAGCTTTCAACGCCAGGAACTCATCATTGCCAAACTACAAAGGGAAGAGGAGAGGACTTGGCGTATAAGATAATAATAATAATAACTAATCAATGGCAATGTTTATTTCATCTCATCTAAAATTTTTGATATTTATAACGTAGAAATTGGTCTAAAATAATACTTCACATGTTATACAAAATACAATATGATTTCATAAGATGAGACCAACAGAGTTTTTTTTCTTTCTTTCAAAAAAAACAGAAAAGAAACAAATCCAAAAACAGTATTTTCAAAATCAAAATATTAAACAGAAGAGAGGGAAAGGGACCTGTTCCTCGCTCATCAAATGCTGAAGACGGAGCTTGAGCTCGGGGCCATGGCGTCCACCACTACGAGAATTAATGAAAACGACAATGGGGCCCTCTGGAGGGTCCACCTCCTCCGACTTGAGCAGACTTGCCGAAACGACGCCAGCATCGACGTTTCTCGAGTTGATTGTGCGGCGTAAAGCAATACGAATGTATTCGGGCATGGAGATCCTCTTCTTCAACTCCTCCTTGCCCAACCCACCGCTCGATAACCCGAGCCCGATTAGTGAATCAATCATTGACGATCGACTTACATGCCTCGATGAACCGCTTGAATCTCCCTCCTCATTGCCAATATTCGTCGGCGAATCATCTGCGACCGCATTATCCTTCGTTGAAGAATCATCATTCTTCGGTGTTGAATCATCCTGTGCATTCTTTGTTGAATCAGCTCCGATCGACTCCATCATTGATGGCAAAGGTCTGATTGATTGATTGATTGATTTGGTTCAATTTCAGAAGAATTATCAATGATGAATGAGAAGTCAATGGTTTTTTCTCTGAGTATTCATCGTAATCGCAATGTTGAATAAGATTGAAGTTTTTCGTTGTTTAGGCTTAAATATAGAGTGGCATGAATGGAGGAGAGAGAAAGCGAAACCAGGCTGATCGTCGATTGGGGAAGGCAGGCAGCCCGGGGAGGGAGGATGAAGAATGTGTTTGGATATTAGAGGGGGAGCGGAGGGGAGGTTAATGAAGGGGAGGAAAATGGAGCGGAAGGGAATGGTACTTGTTTAGATTTGAAGCCGGATGAGAGGAAAGGGAGAAATGAAAAACTATTATTATTATAATTAAAATTTTTATGTCACTTCCTCTCTCCTCCCCGCACCAGTCACCCCTAATTTGAAGGAAACAAAAATTAGATTATGAGGGTTAATGAAGGTGAAGTATTTTCCTTTTTTTTATAATATTTTTTTTTCAAACAAGGGGAAGATAGGTTAATTAACCTCCATTCTCCCTCATTTCCCTTCTCTAACCCCAATCCAAACACAATAGAAGGTGGGGAGCAGTCAAGGAGGGAGAATCAACGCGTCAATTTCACTTCAGTTTTAACGTGAAATAAAAATTTAGAAAATTTGTAATATACTAGAACCATTATCTTTGTGAGGTAATGATTGAGTTAAATAATACGTTAATGTCCAACGCCATAAATACTTTATCAACAATATTATTTTTATCATTTAGATTTGTTTTATTAGTTGAATAGTTTTTATATCTATTGAATTTTTTTAATTTTTTACGCATATGTCATTTTTTTTTATATGCAAGTAAAAGCTTATTAGTCATATTTCTAAAAAACTGATTGAGGGAAAGATGAAAGATCTTGTGAAGTATATAAAAAAAATTTAGATAGATAGATAAATATATTACTATTAATTAAACAATTCTTTTTATTCTTCATGTTTGGAAAAACTACTCTCCACGACACCTCCCAAGCCAAATATTTGAAATTGCCTGGAACTAAAATTGAGAAATTATAGTTACATCAATAAAAACACCAGAATTATAATCATGTAATGTGATATGTTCATTTTAAATCTATCTAATTGCTCCAAATCATAATCATATTGGTGCAAATATGATATCCATTTTATTGATATATTTAGAATGGTGGATTAAAATTTAATACATTTTGTCTTTTGTGATACAAACCATCTATACACTTTGGTCTTGTATATATTTTAAACAATCTCTCAGCACCATCCCCCCCCCCCTCCAACCAAAAAAAGGAAGAAACCTGTGTCCCTATCCTACAGTAATACTATTGAGTATACACGTATCTAGTTAGGTATACACATATAAATATAGGCATTCTAATAATTGGCCCCGTGCTGAGCCGCTTACCTTATTTTCATAGCCCAACAACACCTAAAATTATTCATATAGGTAAGAAAAGATGTACTGCATGAAATAAAAGGTACAATACAAGTAAGAAAAGACACACCGTATGTAAGAAAAGATACACTACAGAAAACACATATGCAGTTAGTACACCCGTAGAAAAAATACATCATATAATAGAAAATATTCATCATTTACAATATCAAAAGGTTCACCAATTAAACCAAAAACTCCGTTATACATAGTTCAAAGATTCATTAAAGCTTGTCATGAGTTTGCCTACCACTCCTTTAAAAAGTGAGGAGTCTACTTAGTTCCTGGACAGTTAAAAAACTGTATTATGCTAGGAGAAAGACTCTTCTCCAGTTTGTTATTGCAGGTATCATTTGCTCTTGGGCCTCGGTCTTTCTGTTGCTTATTGGTGTTCTGCAATTGCTTGAATCACTATGCTGTAAATTCCTTTGGACTGGGGATATTAGGGGGAGAAAACTCATCCCCATTAATTAGAAGGTGGTCTGTCAGACACTGCCCAATTGGGGATTGAATTTCAAGGAACTTCTTGGCTTGTTTACACAAAAATGCATTGTGATACCCTGTCTACCAATGCATTTTTGTGTCAGCTTTTCCCAGCTCTAGTTGTGAGCATCTTGCTTGTCCTTTTATGCACTCCATCTAGGCACCTCTACTGATATGGGCCAACATTCAAGCTCGCCAGTGGGGATTTCACAAGAAAATAGGCTTGTTTACACAAAAATGCATTGGCAGACAAGGTATCACCAAATGGAGGAAAGCCTTGCTAGCGGCAACTGTGTATGAAATTTGGAGGGAGCATAATTGCAAGAAGCACCATGGCAAGACTAGAAGCCCAAACAGCATAGTTAGGTCCATCCAATATTTCATGTGTGTTCGTGCAAGAAGGTTTGTATATGACTGAAGTGAGCTAATCGAGGTTGAATGCCTCTCATGTAATCAACTGTTAGGGAAATCCTTGCAATATATATATTTACCTTTTCCCTAAAAAAGATTCATTATTTAGACAAAAAATCAAAATTCAAGACTCAAAATTTAAAATTCATTCAATTTAAATGTAATAGGCATATAAAACTAAAATTTTATCAAGCAAAAATTACAAGGCTCATTGAAAATGTTTATAATTTGAGAGAAACTGTAAAAATCAAAAGGCTTATTGAAAATTCATTCAATTTAAATGTAATAGTCATATAAAATTAAGATTTTTAGCTTTGATATAATTCAACATAGATTTTCCAACCAAAAAAGAGGGAGTAAATCACATCATGAGAATTTACCCAAAAAAAAGTTGAAAAAAAACCAAGGGAATCATATCAGGGGAAAAAAAGGGGCGAATGAAGGAAAATATTATACAAGGAAAAAAGAGTGTGTATTTTACTATATACATACATTTGTATCTGAGAAATTTTCCCCTATCCTCTCTCTCTCTCCGTACTTTCTCTTCTGTTTCCCTCACATGGTTAGGTTGATTACAGAACATATTGTTAGCCTAATTTACTTTTTCTTTTTGTTTTTTGGATTAAATTTAAATAAGCTGTTATTATCTTATTAGGTCATGCAAATAAATATGATACCGACGTAATTGCATAAATGAACATACATAATTATTTTGACTTGATATTCTATCTTATTTCTCATTTCAATTTCCCATCGTCTTCTGCTTCAATGGCTAGCTAGCAACCACCACATCTGGTGAAGTCGCAGTCATCCCAGACACCATCGTGGTTGGTGGTGGAAACCAAACGCTCTTACAATTACTCGACAACCACCGGTGGTTATCGCTTCTTTAACCTATGAATTTGACATCTGAATGATGTTCCTGTTGTGATTTGTTGTTGCTCCAGCAGTCCAATCCATGCCGACACTAACTACATATGTGTGCAGATGTTATACAAATACAAAGTATATTAATATTGTTTGAGTGTACGACTCAAAAAAAAAAGATTGTGTTTGAGTGTAAATCTACTCATGGTTCTTCAACCATCAGGCAAGCTCTTAGTTGAATTGGTTCCTGAATATAGTACTATGCATTTCTAAAAGATTGATCTCAATTCAAATATTAGCAATCCCATATTGAATATTACGCAGGATAAGGAAAGACATATTCGCAACATCCATGCTTCAGGCTCAAAGGATGTTCATGTGAGGGGGTATGTTAGAGTATGAAACGTATTACAATTAACTTAAACTATTGGTTGAGTTGTTCCTTGAGCACATATCATTGTATACTTGTTTACACCAAAAATGTGCTATGTTTACCATATCTTTATACCTAATTTGTGCTCAAAATAATTATCATATTAGAATTTTCTTTTGGGTTTTGTTTGTTTTGCAGAAAAATCAGAAAAAAAATAAAGAAATTGTTGAAAAATGAAAGAATTGGGCCATGAATTGAGGATTGAACTAGTAGCACAAAACCTGAGCCCAATCTCTTTTATCCATCAACTAAAAGATGGAAAAAAAGAAATATAAATTAAAATCCAAACCAGTCCCAGCCCCCTTCGTGCCCAGCATGTGACCAGAAAACCCCTTCCCCTTCATTCTTTCTCTCTTATCTCCGACGACAGAAACCCCTTTCCCTACTTTGTTTTCTGTCTTCTTCGACTGCCCGTATCCATCTCCACCATCTTTCATCACCACGCATCCTCTCGCCTTCAGCGCCATCTTCACAGTCCATCATCAACACCCCCACCATCATCAGTGCTCACCATCAACATCGAAGCAGCCCCCCACAATCTCAATCCCAGCACAACACTATCTCCATCTCGGATTCCTTTGTTATAACGGATGCAAGAAAGTATGAACAAACTGACAATTACACACAGATTTAACGTGATTCACTAACAATGTGTTAGCTACGTCCACAGGCAGAAGAGATGAATAGTTTTATTGATGATGAAGGAATACAGAGAATACGCATTACATATATAGGGTTTATGTTTTAGGGTTAACCCTAACCCATACATCACGTACGCCGTCAGTTTCGGGGGCGTTGCCCCCGAACCCCCAAACTAGGGCGCGTCGCCCCCTGGACCCCGACTCGCTGACCGGTCAGCGAGACCACCGTGCTAGGTCTGCAAAGGGGGCTACAAAACAACAGATTCAAGGCATTCTAACAAATCTCCACCTTGACTTGAATCCTCTCATAGCAACAACAGATACACCATAACAGTGCCAGATCTCTTCTGCCTCAGATTTTTGTTCTCCAAGAGACAAATTAACAGCTTCCAATATTTAACAAGTCCAAACAATGTTGGAACTTGCTAACTGGAACCGGCTTAGTGAACATATCAGCAGGATTGTCAGCAGTACCTACTTTCTGTACTTGAATTCTCTTTTCACTTCTCAGGAAATGATATCGAACATCAATGTGTTTGGTCCTCTCATGGTGAACCTGATCCTTAGCTAAACATATTGCACTCAAGCTATCACAATATATGGTAGCCTGAGCACGAGGTAGACCAAAATCACTGACCAACCCTTTTAACCAGATTCCCTCCTTGGCTGCTGCTGTCAGTGCCATGTACTCTGCTTCCGTAGTAGACAAAGTAACCGTGGGTTGCAAAGTTGCCTTCCAGCTTACAACAGAGCCTCCAAGAGTGAAGACATAACCAGTCATTGATCTCCTGTTGTCCACATCTCCAACATAATCAGAATCTGAATAACCTGTCACCAAACACTGGGTATCACCTCCATAGATGAGACCAACATCAGATGTACCTCTTATATAGCGAAAAATTCTCTTCACAGCTTGCCAGTGCTCCTTACCAGATTCTCCCATGAACCTACTGACAACACTAACAGCATGTGCGAGGTCAGGTCTTGTGCAAACCATCGCATACATCAAACTCCCTACTGCACTGGCATAAGGAACTCAAGACATGTATTCCTTTTCTTCAGCAGTTTTAGGAGCAAATGCAACAGATAGGTGGGCATTTGCAGCACTTGGAGTATCTATAGGTTTTGCTGTAGACATGCCGAATCTTGACAATATCTTCTGAATATAGCTTTTCTGTGATAAGAAAAGCTTCTTCTGATTTCTATCCCTATAGATCTCCATACCCAAGATTTTCTTTGCTAGACCCAAATCTTTCATCTCGAACTCAGCACTTAGGAGACCTTTCAACTTCTGAACATCAGACTTGTGCTCTGCAGCTATCAGCATATCATCAACATATAGCACCAAATAGATAAACGAACCATTTGTTGCCTTGTTGTGATATACACAACAGTCATATGAACTCCTGTTATACCCAAGTTGTATCATGTAGGTGTCAAACCTCTTGTACCACTGCCTAGGTGACTGCTTTAGTCCATACAAGGACTTGTTCAAATGACAGACATATTCTTCTTTCCCAGGGACTTGAAAACCATCTGGCTGGGCCATATATATATCTTCTTCCAGTTCTCCATGTAAGAAAGTTGTCTTCACATCTAATTGCCCAAGCTCAAGATCCTGATGTGCCACCATTGCTAGTAGTACTCTGATGGAAGTATGTCTGACTACTGGTGAGAAGATCTCAGTGTAGTCTACTCCCTTCTCCTGACTAAACCCTCTTGCAACTACTCGAGCTTTGTATTTGATACCCTCAGTAGGTGATATCCCTTCCTTCTTCTTAAAGACCCATTTGGAGGTGATGATTTTTCTGTCCAACGGTCGTTTCACTAGTTCCCAAGTCTTATTCTTTTGAAGTGACTCCATCTCATCTCCCATTGCTGCAATCCATTGGGTAGACTCGGAACATGTAACTGCTTCTTCATACGTGGACGGCTCGTGAGGATCCACCTCTTCAGCAACCTGTAGTGCGTAAGCCACCATATCCTCAAAACCGTATTTCGTAGGGGGCTTCCCAAAATTAGCCCTCCGAGAGCGACCAAGAGCTAAGCTATGTTGATTAGCTAGCGGTGTGGGCTCGGGTTTTGCACAAGAATGTTGAGCTTCTTCCTTTTGTGGTTCACTCTCACCATGAGTGACTTGGTGTTCCACCTGTTTCTCAACACTACCAGTTTCTAACACAATAATAGACTTCACAATAGGGTTAAACATTGATTTTTCATCAAATACCACATTTCTACTAATAATAACCCTATTTTCTGATGGAGACCAGATTCTGTAACCTTTCACTCCATCCCCGTAGCCCAAAAATACTCCATTCCTGGCTCGAGGTTCTAATTTACCCTCATTTACATGATAATAAACAGGACAACCGAAAACTTTCAGATTTGAGTAATCTGCAGGCTTACCAGACCACATCTCACATGGGGTTTTGAGATGTATACCTGTGTGAGGTCCACGATTGATCAAATAGCACGCTGTATGAACCGCTTCTGCCCAAAACCTTCTAGCCAACCCAGCATTAGAGAGCATGCACCTAGCTCTCTCCAAAAGTGTTTGGTTCAGACGTTCTGCGACACCATTCTGCTGTGGTGTATCCCTGACCGTGCGATGTCTAGCAATCCCTTCACTATGACAGAACTCATCGAACTCAGATGAACAGAATTCCAGCCCATTGTCAGTGCGCAACCGCTTGATCTTCTTCCCAGTTTGATTTTCCACTAATGTCTTCCACTGCTTGAAGTTGTTGAAAGCTTCACTTTTGTGTTTCATCATAAACACCCAAGACATTCTGGAATAATCATCAATAATTGACAGAAAGTATCTATGACCCCCCAAAGATTCAACACGAGAAGGGCCCCAGCAATCCGAATGGATATAATCAAGTGTACCTTTTGTTCTGTGAACTGCTTTCGGAAACTTACTACGATGTAGCTTTCCAAAAACACAATGCTCACAGAACCCAAGATCCGTTACCACCCTGTGACCACAGAGGAGGTCACTCTTTGCCAAAATTTGCTTCCCTCTTTCACTCATATGACCAGGTCTCATGTGCCACAACTTGGTCATATCATCCTTATGAACTTCTGAAGACGCAACAGCAGCTGAAGCAGATAACGTAGTACCTTGCAGTATATACAAAGTACCTCGCTTGACACCTTTTAGAACCCTATCTGAACCCTTGCAGACATGCAGAACTCCTCCTTCACCTTGAAAACTGAATCCTTTCGTGTCCAACAGGCTCAACGATATTAGATTCTTTGTCATATGTGGAACATGCCTGACATTGTGCAACGTACAGAATTTACCATTATGTGTCTGTATCTGTATAGAGCCAATTCCAGCCACTCTGCAAACAACACTGTTAGCCATAGAAATATTGCCTCCAGTTACCTGCTCGTAAGTGATAAACCATTCTCTACGCGGACATATATGGTAAGATGCCCTTGAATCTAGGATCCACACATCAATGTGATGCATAGGTTCATCGGCAACTAGGGCTGTATCTTCTTCGGACCTACTGTCACTTTCTGCGACAGCAGCAGTACCTGCTCGTTTCTCCTGTTGTTGTTGCTGCCTCTTCTTTTTAGGACACTGATTTTTCCAATGCCCCATCTCCTTACAGTAGTTACAGATATCACCAGGTTTAGGACCCTTAGAACCCGACGGCTTTGATTTCTTCTTCCCTGGATTCCCAGGCCTTTTACCCCCACTGGCTATCAACCCAACAGCCTCGGTACCAGCACCACCTGTACCAGCCGCCTTATGGCGCAGCTCTCTGCTATGAAGAGATGATCTAACCTCTTCCAGGGACACAGTATCTTTCCCAACAATAAAAGATTGCACGAAATTTCCATATGAGGGTGGGAGAGATACTAACAGAATTAGGGTAGCATCCTCATCTTCAATTTTGACCTCAATATTACGCAAGTCTAACAGGATTGTGTTTAATTGATCTAAGTGATCTCGTAGAGACATACCTTCCTGCATTCGCAGGCCAAACAGACGTTGCTTCAAGAGCAACTTGTTGGTTAAAGACTTCGTCATGTATAGACTCTCAAGTTTTAACCACAATCCAGCCGCAGTATCCTGGTCTACGATCTCAGTGATGATATCATCTGCAAGACACAGCATGATCGTCCCATGTGCCTTCTCCTCCAGACTGGCCATCTCAGCGGTGTCGGCGCCTGGATCTTTCTTTGCCAGAGGCGCCCATAACCCTTGTTGTTTTAACAGGGCTCGCATCTTGATCTGCCATAGACTGAAACTGTTCCTCCCCGTAAATTTGTCAATTTTCACGTTCAAAGCGAACATCTTTCTCACCAGAATTCGAAAAAAACCCTAAGGCTCTGATACTAGTTTGTTATAACGGATGCAAGAAAGTATGAACAAACTGGCAATTATACACAGATTTAATGTGGTTCACTAACAATGTGTTAGCTACGTCCACAGGCAGAAGAGATGAATAGTTTTATTGATGATGAATGAATACACCGTGCTAGGTCTGCAAAGGGGGCTACAGAACAACAGATTCAAGGCATTCTAACATCCTTCTCTACCATCCATGATAACGTGAACTACCATCAACAACACAAATAGGAGGCACAACAACACGATCCCCACACTAAAACCCCCACCTTCCAACTCCCTCTTTATCCGTTCTGACATTTTAGCACAAGTCTTTAGTACTTCGTTTAATGACTCGCACGACATCTGTATCGATGTCATATGTACTATTTTTTAAATTTATTTTTTTTAGATAGGTGAGGTGATTGGCCTTTGTATGTTGTTTTGTTCATAAAATTTGTCAGCAAACTAGCAACACAACCAACAAACCTATGAAATGGTTGATTTACATTAAATAAACTAGTACTTATATCAACTAATTACCTTAAAAAAAATCTATAGGCTAATATAGTGGTCTTAGACCATACTACCTTACCTAAAACTTATAATACACTTCAGTCAAATTTTATTCCACCACTAAGCAAGAGATTTTTTTATTTTTTAAAAAAAAAGGGATTTATGCTTGAACTATTTCACCAATTAAGAATGCCAAGTTAGTTTAAGGATAGCTAAGTAGCTTTTGTTTAT
This sequence comes from Selenicereus undatus, assembly GCA_017589665.1. Lineage (NCBI taxonomy): Eukaryota > Viridiplantae > Streptophyta > Magnoliopsida > Caryophyllales > Cactaceae > Selenicereus > Selenicereus undatus. The sequence continues at coordinate 110,372,904 of JACYFF010031955.1, read as the reverse complement.
TCCCTAACCAGACATAAAACTTGTCGTTGTACGGAGTGGAGTGCCTTAAGCATAATATGGGCATTTATTTAGCACTTGGGGAAAAAAATCTAGGCACTCATACACAAAGCTATGCAATATATTTTGTATGCCTCACACCTTACTTTATTTACCTTATTTTAATTGAATTTATCTTATGTACATTTATTATAGTTGCTTACATTTATAAGAACTTATTTGAATTCATATAAACTAATTTGAATAAAAACTAAAAAAAAAGTTTAAAGAAAAATCTTGTTGATGTTTGTGAAATTATAACATTACGACACATACAATGAGCACTATGAAAAATAATAAATGTGTAAGTGGTTCACTACTTTTCCATACCAAACATCATGCCATCTTATATTCTCACATTCATCCTTACACAAGTGCAAGTCAAGCTCCCAAGTTCAAGATTTAAGCCTCACAACTTCGTAATGGGTTTTCACCCATCAAATGAGATCTAACTAGGATGCTCCATGATTCTTTGGGAAGCCTCCAAAGTCTATTTTAGAAATATTAAATAATTTATGGTAGATTCTTTCATTTCAATTCCCTAAAATGATGAAAACCCTGTTGTTCACGGTGTAGGTTTTTGGCATCAGTTCAGATTGAGTTTTGAGCGATCTCGACTCTTACCTACACTTTCCTAATTGATGTAAGTCCAAGCTTTGCTACTTTTCTAAGATGTCTACTTAGAGCCATATACTCACAATTGGTATTTGGTAGCATTTCAAAGATAAATGATCAAGATAAATTGGATTGTGAACAAAAATTCAATTTTGGAGCAACCTAACTATTTGTTTAATTTGGGAGACTTACAACTATGGTATTTAGATTTTCTCACATGTAACACCCCGAAATTTTTAGTTACTAATTTTGATTCAAGTGTGAATTCTTGATTAATGTGTATGTATTTTATGTGGTTTATTTTAAATATATATATGTGTTTTAAGTTAATATGATTGTGTTTTGGGAATAATTTGTTGAGTGAGTATATTACTAAGGCTTTGTTTCAAAAAAAAAAAAAAGAGTCAAAAAGGGGTGTAAGGAAGAGTCAAAAAAAAAAAGAGGCAAAACAAAGGGGAAAAGAAAAAGAAAAGGGGGTGGGGATATTTGTTTTATCACATGAAGGGGGTTCTTTGCTTTCTCAAACCCCACATACACACACAATACACACACCCACGCAGAGAAGAAGAAGAGAAGGAGGAGAAGAAGGAGGAGGAGGAGGAGATTTCAATTTTGATTTTGAATTGCGACTAAGGTGAGTAATTTTTGCTCTTCTTTAACCCAAAATCGGTTTGAGAAAGATTAATTTGAATTTTCTATTTGAAATTTGCAAGATTAATGTCGAATTGAAGCTTTGAATATGAGATTTTAAGGTTTAGTAGATTAGAACCTTAAATTCAATTGTTAGAAACCCACCCTTAAAAGTTGTGTGTTTATTGTTTTTTTTGGATTATGTGGATGTTGTGACTTGATTGATATGTTGTGAATTCGTCCAAATACATGCTAAACTATGGATTTTGGATTGGTTATTTGTATTTGGTGGAACAAGATGGTAGAAAAATAGGATGGGATTCTCGGATTTTTGTAGAATTTAGGAACTGTCTGATTTTATGGGAATTATTGGCATGTTTAAATATTCTGAAATTTTTACTGTAGGTTACCCAAGATATTAGACAAATTATGGTAAAGTTTCATGAATTTTAGATGTGTAGTTTATAATTTATGAATTTTTGAGTGAAACTGCCCTGTTGTTGAGTGCAGAAATTCAGATTCTGTTTGAATTATTGTGAGCTATTGGGTTGGATAAAACCTATGATATTTTTACTGTAAACTTATTAGATTACTGTAAAATCCCTGTAAATTTTTCATGAATTTTTCATGTGCATTTTAGAAGTTATGAATTTTCGATTGGGACTGCCCTGTTTTGGATGCATGGTTTTCGGTTACTGTTTTAATTATTTTGAAGGATTTGTTTGGAGAAAAATTATCAAATTATTCCTATATCTTACTCATGATATGGGGTGATTTCTTGTAAACTTTTGTGAATTTTGGTTGTGTACGCTAAAAGTTATGACTGAGTTATGCATTCTTTTGAGTTAAAGTACCTTGTTCAGTGTAATTATGGATTATTTGTATGTTTAATATGTAAATTCAATATGGAAAGACCATTGTTGAGCCTCCTAAATATTCTGATTGTGTGATGAAGTATGGAAAACTTGTGAAAGTATTTTGGGTGGAATTATGCTTTGTTTCGATTACATTTTTGTTCAAATTGTGGAATTAAATTTCTTTAAAAATAAAAATGTGATTATATGATTTCATTAAGTTATGTTTTTGGGGAAAGAGGTTCGTGTCTTGTCTGAGGCTATTATAGAGCGTTCTAGAGCTATAGCCATAGAAGTAGTTGTCTTTGTGTTTGGAGCTGTGTGGGTCGTTGGTTGGTACCTTGAGTGGGCAATGTCCGGTCCGCCCATTGACTTCTCAGTTTGTGTTATTTGGGAGTTGTGTGGGTCCCTGGTTTTCCAGGATGTTAATGTGACTCCTCAATTTGTGATTTGAGGGCATCTACGTACTTTAGGGCGTTAGGTCCCTGGTTGGTACCTTAAGTGGGCATCGCCCGGTCCACCAGGATGTGTTTGTAACCCTTGTGTTTGTGATAGTTCTTTATGTGAGTCATGAATTGATTTCCCCTAAACTAAAAGTTTGGTATTCAGTTAAGAATGTGTGATGTGTTGTGAAATTGGTTTTGGCTTGGATTTTTGGACTTTGGATATGATATGGAATTGAGTTTCGTTTGGATTTGGTTTTGATCTTAGTTTTGGATTTTGGATTTGGTTTTGGATTTGAAGGTTCATTCAAAACATCTATGAACTTGTAATTGATTTTGAAACACATATGTGATTCATAAGCATGTTGTAAGACACATCTTATGTATTTATTGCTAGTATGTGAACTTTTGTGATAAAGTTGCTTTGATGCGTGTGCCAATTGTGGTTATGGCGGGCCGTTAGGTTGTTTAGCAGGTTTTACTTTCTTTTGGACTCCAGTGAGGACTAGGAGCCCAAAAGACATGATTGGTATGGGACAATCATAGTTAGTTTAGTGAATAAACTAACAACAAAGCTTGTTCGGGGACTTAAGTGGAAACGTTGGTCCTTGAAACGTACCTGGTATGGGACAGGTACACCTAAATTAATCCAATTGCCTACCTTATAACAGAAATGTGTGTGTGTTTGTGATATTCATGAATATATTAGATATGAACGATATAAGTGCCTTTTTGATTCTTGATATATATATGCGTGTCCTCTTATCGCCCCCTATATGATATATGAGATGTCATGTTTAGATGTCATAAGATATGTGTACTATGTGCTTATATGTTAACCGGTTAATGTGCAAAGAGTAATAACGGGGAAGGTAAGGGTTATCCACTGGGCTCGGAGAGCTCATGACCTCACCATTTTTCAGGTTTTGAAAGCTAAATGAAGCCTCAGGAGCAGCACGGGCTAGGAGTAGCTGGATTCTGTTTTTGGGAGTGAAGCTAGGAATGCCTACCTTGTTTATGTATGTTGTGGATTAGGAGTCATAAGTACAAGTGTGGATGTACATTTGGGATGAGACATATGTAAGAATATTATGGATATGGTTTAAGTATGTATGTAATGCATGTTTTAGAATAACCCCACCCAACCTCAGTTGGATTTCGATTTGAGCTTCCACTGCTATCGGCTATAAGCAAGTTAAGTATGATTAATAAGTTCATAGAGCCTTGTGGGTGCCCCTGACCGAGTGTCCACGGCGATCACGCGCCTGCCCCCTTCGGGCGAGGCGTTACATCACATATGATATTTCTCCATTGGCAACACTCATATTGGCAAGTATAATACTCTAGAAACTTCTTTGAAGATGAAAGAAATATCCAAAAAATTTCAGCCCGTCATCTTCAGAATTTGGATTTATTTTCTTAAGATAATTTGGTAGACTTTTATTGGCCACTTGCCATACATTGTAACAAGTAATTTTCATCTATTTTGGTATTTAAAGAACAATTCTCCAATTGTAATTCTCAAATTTGGATGAGTAATTATTTGAATGAAAAAAGATAATTCTCTCTACATAAAACTCTTTAATATTTAGCTCTTTGTGAGTGGTGATTAAGAGTCTTCTTGGATATCTCTTTGGTGGCATTTGCCTTTAGGAGATAGGCGTGGTGAGGAGCTTTTTCCTATCTTTTTTTGGTTCATGTTCTTGGGTCTTTATCTTGCAAATTAACTGATTGCTTGAGATTGATTCCTTGGAGGAACATATATTAGTTTGCTTGGTGTTAGTTGATTTGAGATATTGAGACTAAGAATCCATCCTCATCAACTATCCAAATATGCCTTGCATGGATGATGTAGTGTACACTAGATATATGTTTAGTCAGCATTATGAAATAGGACTATATCATTTGGGTATTAATGAATATTAAATTATATTTGGTGAACATAGTTGAATATTTCTTTTTGGTTATTAATTATAATAACATAACATCAGAAAAATAAACAAACTAACTAACGCGCATAAAACTATTAGTCATAGTTGCAGTAGATATAGTAAATGTTTGTTTCATTCATAATGATAACAATTGAAACAACTTTATAAACATATTTGATGCAAAAAAAGGTTGTATTTCAGATGCCTTTCATCACCTACTTCTTGCTCATAAGTAATACATCCTTTTAACATTTTTACTTTTTTTTATTTACTTTTATAGGTAGTAAGAGAAAGCATGGTAGACTCAAAAATCACAACTTGAGTAGCATGCTTTCATGGGTTATCACAGCAGTCCAGTCCATTTGTCTCCTAGGCATGTCAATACACCAAGCTACAACATGAGGAGTTTCATGGGATGGCCCAATTCTAGTAGATTGTTCGCATGGGCTTACTCATTTGACCCAAGTTAGGCCCCCCCATGTTGTCTAGCAACTGGAATTGATTTCCATCGGCCTATCCCAAGCAAAAATGTCAAGCATGTGCAATGCCCGGCCTCTTCTTGGTTGTAGATAGTTACCAGGAATGGATTCAAGGAACATCGACTAATCTCACAAATCATCACAAGCTTTTTCGGTGTGCCCCGTCCTCACTCGCACATTGCTTGGTTGATTTCTCAGAAGGTCACTCATCCCAAGATTTCTCTAGACATGTTTAGCTGTGATTTCTTAAAAGTGGGCTCCCTAAAAAGGAAGGTGCATCTTTAGTAATATAAGTAGTGAGTTCAATCCTTTTAATCCACATTTAGGATATTACAGATGGTATTATAGCTAACCCATTACCATGAGTTGTGCTAGTGGATTAAAGTGACTTGTAATACCCCAAATGTGGTTTAAAAGGATTGAAGTGACTACTTATTTCACCGAAGGTACACCTTATTTTTCGCCTGAAGAGCTCCGTAATTAAGCGTGCTTCCTATGGAGAAATCTTAGGATAAATGGCGTTTTAGGAAGTCTTCCAATCAGTGTGTGAGTAAGGACAAATCACGTCAGAAAGGCTTGTGGTGATTTGTGGGGTCAGCCAACGATCCCTGAAGCCATTTTTAGAAACTATTTGTAGCCCAAGAAAGGGTTGGGCGTCACAGCATGCTACCCTCACAGCGGGCTGTAGGGTATGGTCCAGCCACCAAGATCCAACCTAGGTTAGCGATGAAGTAAATACCCAACCCATGAAGACCAAATGCCTATGTTCAGCCTTGTCTACTAGGAAGAAAAGTCTAGCCTGCCTATTTTCCTCTCTTTCATCATGTGGCTTGACCAGTCAGGAATGCACACTTATATAGCCTGGCATGATGTATTGTCCAAAACAGATCACTACTTGTAAAAGTTGATTGATTCTATTTTCTAGAAAATGGAAGGTGGATGTTTTGTTGGGCAATTCAAATCCAAAAGGAAACAGAAAGCTAGACAGTGGAGCATGTTAACAATTTGGAAGTTAGGTTTACTTTGGAAAGTATAGGGGTTAGCACTAGTATAAATACGGGTTTTGGGTGTTGTTATAAGACAACAATTTTCCTCTTATCTTTTTAGGTCTATGTTAGACCTTAAAACACCGTTAGGGAGAAATTTACTTAGATTTATGTATATGATGTGTAATATTGAAGATTTCAAGTCTCTTTGAATAAGTTTTCTCTTTCCTTTCTCATTTTTGTTTCATGTTTATTAATTTGCTTGTTGGATTAGTTCTCTCTTAATTTAATTGTACTCTTATCTTGATTAGAAGTTAATTTTGATTGCTTTGGTTGTAATTTGTCTTTTTAATGGCTAATTGATTGTTTATAAACCTTAACCACACCTAGTTTAACTTGTAATTTGGGGTTTTTCTCATGTTCACCATGTGTTCGATGGTGCTTGAAAGATTTTTTCATATTTGTTTTTAGGCAACTGGCTTATGCTAAAGGTGAGCAATATTTGCTAGCGGGGCTAAAGAGAATATGCAAGATTTTGGCATGAAAATAGTCTGAATCCTAATTAGGTCTAAGGTTCTACTCTTATGATTTAATTGGGCTAACCTCTTCAAAATGTGGTTATAACAATTAAAATAGCCTTGCCCTTTTGAGGGGACTTGTGTGGTCTCTGATTGTATAATCGACCATTCTTAAGTACTTGTGTAGGCTTGGATATATAGGTTATGCATGGATTGTCTAGATTAATTTATTCATCAAGTGGCAAACTCACAACCCAAGCCTCTTTTATTGCTTTCATAGTTTATTTAAGTTTCATTATTATCATCTTTTGTTTGGTGTAGCTTGAGTACTCAAGATAACTTTAATACTTGAAAACACGACTCTCTATGACCCGTTTATGTTAGTTGTTAGCTACATCTACATCGAGCCTTGCGTGTTTAACTCAACAAAATAAATGCTTAACAAAAAATGAAAGAGAAATAAACCAAAATACCCATCCCCAAACACTTTAGTATCAAGTTTTTGTACATATATAGGGTGAACATTAGTATTATTTTCATGAGCATTAGATTATACTGTTTGTAGTCATTTTCTGGGGTTGATGTTGTTAGTCTTTCAAGGGTATTTGGATGGAGTGGAAGGATCACATTAAACTCAATGTTGTATTTTGCTCCAAAAATCTTGTATTATGCGCTATCAGTGAGAACTCCTCTGTTAGTTGGTACTTAGAATTTATTTATTTATAATGCCCACATATTCAAGATAGATAGGTATGAACAAAAGAAAGTAGAGGTTCAATTTTTGGATGATTTCAACCTCCAATGATGTTAAACACAAATAATTAGCTACGTAAAAGCTAGCCACAAATATCACCACTTACTGGAGAAAAAGAAGTAAAGCTTGTTGGCTTCAAAAAAAGGAAATGATTGTACTTCGTTCTTCTTCTAATATGTGAAGGTTAAAACAAGAAGGCCATCCATCACGCTACTGATGATAGATAATAACACCCTTATTACTTATGGGAAGCGTATTAACAATGAAACCGTGAAGTATTTCTGGATATTATTCACACAAAGTGCAAGTGCTTCACATTCAAGAAGCTTTCTACTTCACCAGATGTGCAATAATACTGATTCCAACTCCATAGTCATGAGAAGGACTATTCCTTCAACCATGCAAGGAAGAGGTGATTAAGGAAGCATGTTTTCAAATGGATGCTTTCAAATCCCAAGCCCATATGGTGTTTCCCCAAGCGGCAGTCAAAGTTGATATAAGTAATGCCTATGATAGGCTTAGATGGGACTTTCTTGAACAAATTTTCCTACAAATGGGGTTCCCGATTTTTTTAGACCATGCATAGTCCTTCAAGTTTTAGATTAAGCTGATTATATGATGGATGAAAACCATTAGATATTCTTTGTTAGTTAACGGGGTTCCTACCCAAGAATTCCAACCGAAGGCTAGATTCTAACAAGGTGATCTACTATCTTCGTTTTTTTCATACTTTGTATGGAGGTCCTTTCTACTTCCCTTAGAAATTAAGTGCAATACCTAATGGCTTGAAGCAATTGATATGAGTACTTATATCACTAACGGTCCACCTTCCTTTTCATGGAGTCTGCTCTTACAGATTCAACAATTAAGTGTGCTTGTTGTGGAATAGTCTTGATATGGGTGACCTCCTAGGAAGTTATCCTAGGTTGAGTGTGAGTGGGGACAAAGCACGCCAGAAAGACTCATGTTGATTTATGAGGCTAGTTGTTGATCTTTAAAGTCATTCCAAGTAACTGTCTCTCCCCTAGAGGGGCTCGGGGCATTATATATGTCATTAGAGTGACAAGTGGTCGTGAGTCACGCATTGGACAAAGGAGCCCTCATCAATTACATAACACGACATAGATCTGGGATTGGACCATTAGTCATGAGGATGTGTAAGTTAATTGATTTGCAAGGGAAAACAAGGACATTACAATCATCAAGTGTAGGTGAATGTAATACCCTGAGTTTGGCTTAAAGCAATTGATATGACTACTTATATTTACAAAGTTGCACTTTCCTTTTTAGGGAACTCCACTCTTTGGGATGTTATGCTTACTCTGTAACACCTCGGCCTGTCTGGAAGAGAGGACAATCACCTAGAATGAGTTTGAGGATCAATGACTAGCCTTACAAACCATCACAAATCTTTCTTAGATGCTTTGTCTGCACATTGCACTCATATGCTATCTTTGGGATAGATGACAATTACCTAGAGTGGTTTTTAAGGATTGACGACGTGGCTCACAAATCACCACGGGCATTTCCAACGTGCTTTGTCCTCACTCACACATTACTTGGAACTTCTGAGGAGGTCACCACCCCATGATTAATCTAATGCAAGCAAGCTTAATTACAAAGTTCTTAAGAGCTAGCTCCTTGAAAAGGAAGGTGTACATTTGATGATATAACTAGTCGTATCAATTCTTTCAAACTATACTTGGGGTATTGCATCATGATATTGATGGCTTTCTACGAGGATCAAGTAGCTAACAGAGCACCTCTAATTACCTACCTTGTCTTCTTCGTATGAAATGTTATGCTCTTTGTGGAACATGCCCTACAAAGTATATTCCTTTTCAAGACATCACTTGAAAATTTTTACAAAGTGTTGCACCAACTCATGAACATATCAAAATAAGAAACAACGACATCTTCCAACATGACGAAAGAGGAGAAGAGTGGCATGAAAATCATTTCCAACTACAACCTCATGGATGGCTTTGGGATTCAAGTTGGAGCTCCCATTTTCATTAATAAAAACTCTAGCTCTTATTTTAATTTTATGATTAACTACATGCAAAGGAAATTGTTAAGTTGGAAGGCTAATCTTTTGTCGCATATAGAAAGCTAAGATTGCTATTGGTTAATGTAGTGCTTGTTGCACTGGGCCAACATGTATTGCTCGTTTACAAAGTTTCCTCAAATATTATGAACTGACTTAACAAATTAACAATTAATTTCATTTTGGCATTGGGGACAACAATCAAGATGTTCACCATATCAAAAAGGATGGGTTCTTCAAACCACAAGGCTTACAAGGATAGGGAATTTGACACATAGATTGGCTAAATGATGTGCTTCTAACTAAACAACCATGACAATTACAGTAGATTCGATGCTTTTACTAAGTAAAATCTATAGAGCTAAACATAGAATTGAACAATCTCTCATGAAGAAGATTGCATAGAAGGTGAAAATTGTACGTCATGGAGTGGAGAGGCTTAGTTAGACCAACCAAGCAGGCTAACAACGTCTTTTCCATGAGGATTCACAATAGCCACACCACCAAGAGTAGGTGACTCTCATTGGGCACCAAATGAAGAGCTTTTGTTCAAAGATGAAAAAGGAGAATACCTTCAAGATAGAAGAAAGTAGTAGAACTATTAGTAAAAAAAAGGATATGGCTTGGAACGGACAATTTCTTAGGAGCCCATTCCAATGGTTAACTTTAAAAAAATCCTTTCACTACCCTTAGGAGGAAGAGAACATGAATGAACTTTTGAGGCGCATGAGAAGAGAAGGAATTCATACTTCAAAATCTGTTTGTGCGCATCTAACTATGTCTGAGTTCTATTTTGAAGAGTATGGGAATAGTAGCAAATGATGCAAGAGACTATGGAGTTCAAATATTCCCAATAAACTCAAAATATTATTTGGATGGTTGCTCTTAATGCAATGGTGACATGGGACTACTATCAAAAAGGAACATCATGGATAATGTATTGCATTTTTCTATTAGAGGACCAACGTGACAACTAGCCATCTTTCGGGATCGTGAGATATCTAGTCATATTTCACGAGGAGGAAACCTTGGTATCAGAGCGAACACAAGATCTAGAAGTCACTGGTAGAGTTGGGTTATCCAGTAGATTAGCTATCTTATCAATACATTCCAAAATTACAGAGGTGCACAATTATAAGTCATCTCATGCTTTGGCACATATGGATCTCATACACTATTGATTCCTGTCTCGTCCTTTATAAGATCTCCATTGGTACCTTTATACTATAAAGAATCACCAAGCCCATCTAGAACATAATACCCTTGAGGAATGAACACTGTTCAAAATGCTACTCATTCATAAGAGGAAGAGGTGACTAAAGTGATAACTCAATCATGTTTGCATCAATGCTGCATGGGATCAAGCTTCTTTAGCAACATAAGCGGATTGGGTAACTAATGTGGATTACCAACAATTTCAAGGGACATGAATCCCCATTACAAGCTTAATGCATTAGACTTTTGATGAAATCACTTATTATGTGGGATCATGAAGGTGCTTAACAAGCATGGTTGGACCAATACATAATGTGGTGACCAAGGCCAAGAGACAGGTTGTCTAACTATTTCTGTGCCTTATGTAAAACTGGTGAAAAGATGCTCCCATTAAGGAATAGTCAAACATTTGTGGGTCAAAATACTTGACAAATGACTTGCAACTGATAACCAACAGTGAACAATCAATAATTTTGGAGTACTAATTGTGGTTTAAACAAGAAAACTCTAGCTTCTTATTTCCTCTCCTTCATTTAGAAAACCCCAATTTCTTCTTTATTCCCTAGGTGCTATCATTAGCTTTTTGTCAATGGTAAGCCCTAATCTCTCATCTCATCTCCTCTCCTCATTCAAGTTATTGTTGGTATTTCTACTAATAAATATTCTCGCTCTCTATTTGCAGAAGCCTCTCCATTGGAGCAATTATATAGAGTTCCTTTCAAGTTGTTCTACTTAGGGGCTGTTTGGCGAGCGAAAAAGGAATGGAACTTGAAATCTGAGGGTTCAAGTTCCTTTCCTTATTGTTTGGTGAGAGTTTTTAAAGAAGGGAACTTGATACCCCCAGGTATCAAGTTCCTCCCAAATCCAAGGGATTTGAACACCCCCACTTATGAGGGCTATCAAATCCCCAACTCTGGGGGATGAACATTATATTCTAAAAAAATAAAAGAAAACAATTTGTTTTTTATTTGCAAGCCATGATATTTTTCTCAATTCCCATTCCATTTCCATTTCTATTTTCACTAACCAATAAACCTAGAGAGAGAGAGAGAGAGAGAGAGAGAGAGAGAGAGAGATAAAGAGAGAGATAGAGGAGAGGCCGTCGCTGCTTCGCCACCGACTGCCATTGTTACCGGTTACCGAGTTGTCACCTGCCGCTATTAGACATCGATTCCCTCATCTTCATCCTTTTTTTGTTTTTGTTTTTATGGTTAGGTTAGATCTTGTTGCTTATACAAACCCACACCAAGCTTCAACACAAGAAAAATGAAGATCTGGAACAACAAATTATCCCCTTCACCACTTCTTCCGTCATCATTATCAGCATCAAAAGATGTTGAGTACGAGACTTTCGGACCCCATTCTTCAGAAGCTAATTATACAAACAAATAAAATACTTCAGCAATTTTACTCGAGTAACCTGTTACTTTCATTTTGAGTTGTCAGATGCTAATTGTCTACTTTCCTTCTGATGGCAACAATTTGCTCATTCCATCCCACTATCAAGCCAATATCTTGAACATGAAGCGGCCATTTGAAATGAAACTGAGGGTAGAGATTTATTTATTTTTTCTATAATTTTTTTGAGAATTTTTGGTTTTTGTTTGTGGGTTAAATCTCTGTTTTTTTGGCTTTTGCAGAGACAAACATTATAAATTATAAAATGATGATTAAGTATTAAAAAAATAAAAAATAATTAATTACAAATAAATATAATGAAATACAAATGTCAAATGGTTAGGAAATACGGTGCTTAAACTTCACTTTAACAAAGTAAAAATAACACAAATTAAAAAATAATTTATAATTACATATAATATTTCAATAATAAAAACAAGTTTGATTCAAGTCCATAATTACTCACTAAATAGCAAGGAGTGGAACATGATTCCATTCCAATTTTCACCAAGCAACTGAGTTCAGGATTCAAGTTCCATACCTAACCCCCCAAAATTCAAGTCATGATTTCATTCAATTTCAGTTTTTCTCACCAAACAGACCTTTAAAGGGGGTCAAATTATTAATTGATAGCACGATCAATCTAGATTAGCCATCATTTCTTCTAATTTAGACCATTATAATAGACAAATCTTGTAAGACAATCTATTAGCCATCAATCTAGGTTAGCCATCATTTTTTTTGTAAGACAGTCTCTCTCTCTCTAGCTGCTTTCTCTCTCTAGCTGCTTTCTACCTCGCTGAACACAGCTCAGAGCACAGAACGGTCACTTGGGCCTCGGAACCAGCCCGGCAGTTTGTGCCTAGCCGGCGACGCATAGTCGACCGGTGCATTGGTGCAGTAACGGTAGTCGGTCTCCGGTGGTGAGTCCTTTCCCAGAGGTCCCTCTGTTTCGGGTGGCCCTGAGTTCCCTGAGCACCAGTGCAAACTGCTCCTCGCCGCACCGGTAACCCGATTCCGGGGGGTCTCTGCCATCGTTGACACAAGGCCAGGTTGGTATAACTCTCTCTCTCTGTTTGTGGGTCCACAGTGCTCCTACGCTCCTGCGTACCAGAGCCTTGGGTCAGGCCTACGGTGGTCCCCTGGGTCAGGCCTACGGTGGTCATCGGTCTCGAGGGTGTAGTTCTTCCATGTTGACGCTAATTTTGGAACCTCAAGCTAAGTTTTTCCGTTCGTGCCCGGTGGCCATTGCTTCGTTCTTGCTCTGTTTGGTCTAATTTTGTTTCTGTTTTGCCACTGTTATTTTGCTCTGTTTTAGAGTTAATTTTGCTGTATTTTGCCTTTGATATTTTGGTCAGTGTTTTAGAGTTATTGGTGGGCCTATTTTTGCTCTGTTGCTTGCTGGTGTTTTTAATTTGGCTCCAATAAGTTCCTCCCCATTGTTTTTTCTGCCCGTGACTATCTTCTAGCCCCTAATTCTCTTGGCAAGTGTGTTTAGTTCCTAATCCATTATTGCCATTGTATTTTTGCTCATTTCGATTTTCCTGTTGCCAGTATTTTAGGGCCCTGGCTATTGATTTTTGCTTTTGCTTGTTGGTAGGGCTCTTAGCTAGTTGATTTTTATTATTAGTAGTATTTTGTTGGTAATATTTAGTTTTTTTTTCACTGTTGTTGTTATTTTGTCTTTATTTTGTTGGAACTCCAAGCTTGATCAGTAGCACTTTTATCTTTAGTGGGGGCTACTAGTTTCTTTTTAATTAGTGTTGGATAAGTTTTTTGTATCTATTTCTCGGTTTAAATCCCATCTTAAGATTACTCTTTTTTGATCATAGGTATTTTATTTTTTTGGTAAGTAAGGCAACTTTACTTGAATTTAGTGATTTTTTTTTTCTTTAAGTTAGTTGCTGCGGTTCATGGTATTATCTTAATTCGCTAGCGTGTGTTTTTATTGTTGTTGTGGTGGGTGTAATAGTTTTATTGTTTTATCTTAGTGTTTTTTTTTTGTTATAGTCCTTTAAGTTTGTAGATCTTTAGGGAGTTCGTTGGCCCCGTAGGCGTCTGCGTGTGTGGCGGGCCATGTAGCTGTTTCAGCCTGTCCTCCAGGGAGTTTTGGGGTTAGGAGGGGGTTAGGGCTGCGGAAGGTACGCCTAGCGTCCTGGAATATTGGGTCCCTCACGGGTAAGTCGATAGAATTAGTTAAGTCTCTGCATAAGTGTAAGATTATTATAGCGTGTGTCCAGGAGACGAAGTGGATTGGAGCGAAAGCTAGAGAGATTGATGGGTATAAGCTTTGGTACTCGGGGTCATCCAAGGCGAAGAATGGAGTCGGCATCCTGGTTGTGAAGGATTTGGCGGACCAGGTGGTCGAAGTGAGGCGTAAGAGCGACCGGATTATGACCATTAAGGTTTTGGTGGGTTCAGTTTTCGTGAACGTGGTGAGCGTGTATGCACCACAGGTAGGCCTGCCGGAGAAAGGTAAGAAGCACTTCTGGGAGGACCTATATGAGGTCACCCAGGAGGTACCTCAGATTGAGAGACTGTACATAGGAGGAGACTTTAACGACCATATTGGACCGGAGGTAGTGGGTTATGATGGGGTCCATGGGGGCTTCGGTTTCGGAGAGAGAAATGCAGGAGGGATCTCTGTGCTGGACTTTGCGGTGGCCTTTGATTTGTTGGTGGTCAACTCCTTATTCAAGAAGAAGGAGGACCACCTAGTAACCTTCAAGAGTAGCTCTTATAAGACCTAGATTGACTACTTCCTAATGAGGAGGGAAAATCAGAGATTGTGTAAAGACTGTAAAGTGATTCCCAGCGAGTTACTGAGAACCCAACACAGGTTGCTGGTCTTAGATGCAGAGTTCAAGTATCCTAAGAGGTTGACGAGGAGAGCCGGAGAACCCAGAATAAAGTGGTGGACCCTCTCAAAGGAGAAGGCGAGGTTAATAGCAGAAAGAATAGCCGAGGAGAGAGCTTGGAGGATGGCAGAAGACGTCGATGCGATGTGGGATGTTGTGGCGGATTGCATCCGAAGGTCGGTTAAGGAAACCCTAAGTCTTTCCAGGACAGACGGCAACCGGATGGAGGGCGCCTGGTGGTGGAACGAAGAGGTAAAGGAGAAAGTCAAGGCAAAAAAAGAGGCTTACGCGGAGTTCATGAGTAGCAGTTCGGAGGACAAGAGGGAGCAAAAGAAGATTGGATACAAGGCGGCCAAAAAGGTAGCCAGAAGGGCAGTGGCAGTAGCAAAGAGTCAGGCGTTTGATAGACTGTACCATAGATTGGGGACGAAGGAAGGGGAGAGAGAGGTTTTTAAACTAGCTAGGGCGAGGGAAAGAAGGACTAGGGATTTAGGAGTCGTAAGGTGTATCAAGGACGAAGAGCGAAAGGTGTTGACTGAGGATGCTGAAATTAAGGAGAGATGGCAAAGTTTCTTTGCTAAACTCCTCAATGGGGAAGGGGGGGAGCCGACTGTAGTTCGAACGGAGAGTGTAGCGATCAGTGTGCGGGCGACAGGATAACAAAAGAGGAGATCAGAGAGGCCTTGAAGAAGATGGCGAATGGGAAGGCAGTGGGTCCGGACCAGATACTAGTAGAAGTTTGGAAGTGTATGGGGGAAGATGGTCTAGAGTGGCTCACGGAGCTTTTCAATGTTATTTTCAAGACCGCCAAGATGCCTAGAGAGTGGAGGGCCAGCACAGTCATCCTACTGTACAAAAACAAAGGGGATATCCAAGATTGCAATAGCTTTAGGGGCATCAAGCTGCTCAACCACACTATGAAATTGTGGGAGAGGGTGTTTGAGAGAAGGCTGCGAGAGGAAGTAGAGATTTCAGAGAACCAATTTGGTTTCATGTCAGGCAGGTCGACCATTGAGGCGATCTACCTCCTTAGAGGGCTCATGGGCTTATTTAGGGACAGAAAGGTGGATCTCCATATGGTGTCCATTGACCTGGAGAAAGCGTATGATAGAGTTTCAATGGAGGTTTTGTGGAGGTGTTTGGAAGAGAAAAGGGTGTCGCCCGCGTATATTCATGTAATCAAGGATATGTACGAGGGAGGACGGACGAGTATTAGGACTTCGGGAGGGGTCTCCAATGACTTCGTTGTTAGTTTGGGCCTGCATCAGGGTTCCGCTTTAAGCCCGTTCCTTTTCGCATTAGTTTTGGATGAACTCACTAGAGGAATCCAGGACGAGGTGCCCTGGTGCATGGTATTTGCAGATGACATCATTCTTATCGATGTCACCAGGCAGGGGGTGAACGACAGGTTGGAGAGTTGGAGGCATGCGCTGGAGGCTAGGGGCTTTCGGTTGAGTAGATTGAAAACGGAATACCTACACTGTTGTTTCAGCGGAAGGACAGAAGAGGGGGGAGAAATCGTACTGGATGGGAGGGCCATACCGAAGGTCGCAGAATTTAAGTATCTGGGCTCGATCATCCAGCAAAATGGGGACATTAACGAGGATATTAGCCAGCGGATTAGAGTGGGCTGGCAAAAGTGGAAGTCAGCGTCAGGGGTGCTGTGTGACAAGAGAGTGCCCATGGGATTGAAAGGCAAAGTCTATCGGATGGTAGTTAGACCGGCTGTTCTCTATGGATCGGAGTGTTGGTCTCTAAAAAAGACGCAGGTCCAACGGTTGATGGTACCTGAGATGAGAATGGTCAGGTGGATGCGTGGTTTTACGAGATTGGACAGAATTAGGAATGGAGTAATCAAGGGTTTAGCTGAAGTGACCCCCATAGAGGAGAAGATGAGGGAATCGAGGCTCAGATGGTTCGACCACGTGAAGAGAAGAAGTGTGGTCGCCCCCGTGCGTAGGTGTGAGATGATCAACCCTCCCGGTGGTAAGAGAGGGAGGAGTAGACCGAAGAAGAGCCTAGAAGAAGTGGTTAGAGAGGACCTGAGAGTTGTCGGTCTTACGGAGGACATGGCTCAGGATAGGAGGCTGTGGCGGGACAGGATTAAGGTTTCGGATTATAGGGGATCGCCTCCGTAGGGGGCAGTAGCCTAGGCGGTGTAGGGCGGGTAGGGTTTTTGGTGTGCTTGTCTGCAGGTCGCGCTTTTCTGGGTTGTGACGGCACTAAGCGCCCCTAGTTTGTTCAGGTATGTCTTTACTCCCTCTTTATTTGCTATCCGACCCCTTTTCTCTTCCTCCTTCACTTACTTGGTAAATGGTTTCACAATCGTTTTCTCTATAAACCTTTTTCGCAAAACTGTTTTGTGGGTCTTATGGAATCAACCTCTCTATGGGTGGGAATACCGGTAGAGGTAAGGTTGCCTACAGCTGGATCTCCCCAGACCCCGTGAAAGCGGGACCCACACTGGGAGTTTGTTGTTGTTGTTGTTGTTATAATAGACAAATCTTGTTAATGAGAAGGCTATATAAGATTTACGGGTCTTCCTGTTAGAGGTTGTATTATGAAGTCACGGTTGTGAAGAAGAAGAAGAGTTTTCAAAAGAGTTTCAATTAGTATTCTCCTTCAAAAGGTGTATTTTATTATTTTAATCTTGAATTTATTTGAGTATGATACTTATTGTAGTTGTTATGTGACCTTCAATAAATGAATTCATAATTTACTCTAAATATAAAAAGAGTAAAACTTTGATTTTCACTTATTTTTATTACGTTTCTTTGTCTTCACTGATATATGATTGATTGACTTAAAAAAATCAATACTCTGTTTGGTCAGTATAATACTGTATTAGATGTGCACTATTACATGCACAGTGACGCTCAATATGATGTTAGTGTGTTACACATCTTTTGTACGTCAAGAGTAAAATTTTTATGTGCTCAAAAAATGCCTATATAATACTCAACAAATTTTTACAGACTCAAATTGCAAGTAATTATATGTATTCTTAGTAGAGTTGGGAAAAGCTGACCCGACACGATTACCGACCTGAACATGACACGAAGTTAAGTGGGTTTGGGTATAAATTTTTGACCCGTTTAATTAAATGGGTTGACACGTTCAACCCGTTTAATTAAATGGGTTAGGTTCAGGTCGAGATTCTCGACACGAAAAAGTACCTATTTAACCCGTTTAATTAAATGAGTTAAATAAGTCAACTCATTTTTTCATTTTTTATTTATCCATTTACTTTTTATTAGATAATTAAGAATATAAAATTTTTTAGAAATTATGAATTATGATGAATCTGGGGAATTTCAAAGAGTAATTATTTAATGTGATACGTAAACCTAATTTTTAACACTGTAATTACGTATTAGTTGAAAATATTAAATGCGTAAATAGTCAATTAAGCGACTGAACTTGACTTGTTTATCTTAAACGGGTTAAGTGGGTCAACCCGTTTAAAAATTAAATGGGTACAGGTCAAGATTTTTCAACCCGTTTAATAAACGGGTTAGGTTCAGGTTGAGGAATTCTCAACCCGTTTAAGTTCGACACGAACACGAACCCGACCCGACACGACCTATTACCCAGCTCTAATTCTTAGAGTACAATATCATTTATCCAAAAAAAAGAAAATTTCAACAAAATTTTAATACTATATTATTAGTACATAACATCATATACTAGAAATTGCCATAGATTTAGCCGGTTTTTTTTTCCCCCCAGGAAAACTTATTTTACAGATACATTGGAGAAAGAAAGGTCCAAAACTAGCCGGTGTGACGAACTTACCGTAAGATTATTCGTTAATCCTCAGTGATCGTTAGTGGCTCATCTTTCCGGCGCTTCAGCGATACCTGATTTAAATTGGGCTTCCTCGTAAACTTGCAGTATTTTATATGTCCTTCCAATGGTGCACGAATTACTGAAGTACTGGGATTTTTCTACAACTGTAAGCTACTCTACCTACCCCATCTTGCTTCTCTCATCTCAAATGTAGGCATTCCTCCGAAAAATGGCGCAATCAGTTCCTCTGATAGTATTTAGTGTCCTACTGTGTTCATCGTTGTTGTGTATTTCTTTCTTGGGTTCATTTGGGTGGCTTGACTTGCTTGCAATTGCGAAAAGCTTGGATTTTGGGACTAATTCGTTGAAACCCCATCTCAAATTTCAGACCCATCAGTTAATTTATCAATCTGATTCAACTTTTAGCAGGTGGGCATGTCAATTTGAGCGGTTTAAGCAGCTCTCGGTGTCAGTTATGCTGTTTTCTGGCTAAAATTTTCCCTACCCAGACACCCGTGTTGTGAAAGTTTGGTGAATAACAATGAGTAAATTGAAGAACAGCAAAAGCCAGTTTAGATTCTTGTTTTGCTGATTGAAGCAGCGAGTAATATTCATTTGACATTTGTGGGCTGACTTTATTGATCTTTTTCTTACGAGTAGCTCTTTTGTGTATGCAATATTACAGAAGGGAGCCAGCTGCAGTACTGGAAAACCAAGCCATGTTAACACTTGTGGAGGAGGAGTTCACATTTCCTGCAGATTGCTGCCCATTTGAGAATTGTCATGCTTCTACAATTGTTGAGGTGATTGATGTGAATAATTTGGTGTTTTGTTGCTGAAAACTTTTATTTTGTCATTGTTGACGAAAATGTAGCTGATATTGGAGGTTCTGCAGATTGAAGAGAACCATTTTCTGGTAGCTTATTTTGGGGGATCGGTAGAGGGAGCACCAGATGTGAAGATCTGGCTGCAAAGATACAAGGTAATTTAGCTAAAGTCTAGTTGGATTTTTAGATCTTCTGTGGTATCTTTTGTAGTTAGCTGCTTTGCACTTGAAAAGAAGTGTTTTGGAGATTGTAAGTTGATTCAAAACTGTGTCAATTAGTGTATCGGTGATCATCTGTATTTCTTAGGAATCAGGGTAAATGTTGTGAATGTGTTGACCCCCTTAGACCCTAGCTTTAGGCAGGACTCGCACGGGGTCGTTGTGGTGTTGTTTTTATGTTCTGATCGTGGCAAACAAATTGCTTGTGCGTAGGATGGTTCTTGGAGCTTTCCTGTTGTTGCTGATGAACAGCCTTCTGTTCCAATGTGGAATCCAGTACTCTTTAAGGCATCCGATCAGTTGCTCTTGTTTTACAAAACCGGCCCAACCACGCAGAAGTGAGTTCCACTTCTTCGCTGTTATTTGATTTTTGTGTTTTTTCTTGGATCATATTTGAAGTAGTATTGGAGAGGCATAGCTTTATTCTCCTCCGACCTTTTCAAGTAACCGGACACCCAATCCCTGCAACGGTTTCCTCGCATGATGTACAGCTTCTATGTGATTTGGGGTCGAAACTTCATTGTCGATGCTAGTTCTTTTCCCTTGGCTTATTGTATCTTTGATTGCGTAGTACACATTCATTACCTTAACATCTAGGGTCCAACCAAAGCAATCTCTTCATAATCCAGCAGTAGGGCTGTGTACATCTAACCTACTTTCTAGTTTCTAGCACCCAGCTTTCAATGAGAATCTGCTTGTTGATTTTGCTTGTTTACTAAATCTTTTATTTGAATAAGAGTTGTAGCTATGAGTGGCAAGAAGCTGAGTTTGTCTGGTAGAAACATGCACTGGTCCCTGAGCATAAACAAATTGTTTTGGTTCAATTGAGTGTCAGAGCTAATTTTGTCCTCTTGACATTTTCTAACTGCTTACTGCTACTTTTACCAACCCTGAAGACGTCCATAATTTGACTTTGAGATCCTATAAAACATCCCATCTGTTTCAGAACATTGTAGACCAATTGTTGGCACTGTTGAATGAATTATTTATTTATTTCTTTTGGG
>JACYFF010031955.1:110312393-110332302 GCA_017589665.1 Selenicereus undatus | reverse complement strand
TCTAATTTTGTTTCCCCCAAATCTGTTCAGCTAATTGATCTGCAACATTGATAAAAATGGAAGCAAAGTTCTTCCGATTCTTGAAAATAGTAGGAGTCGGATTCAAAGCTAGGGCTGAATCAGAGGGCCGTCGATTGTTCCTAAAACTGGGTTACAGTCATGAAGTCGAATTGGAAGCTCCACCCGCTGTTCGTGTATTCTGCTTTAAGCCCAACATAATTTGCTGCACTGGTATTGACAAAAGTCGAACGCATCAATTTGCTGCTTCTGTTAGGAGCTGCAAACCCCCCGAAGTCTACAAAGGGAAAGGTATTTTGTACATTGATGAAGTCATTAAGTTAAAGCCAGGAAAGAAGTCCAAGAAGTGATCACTGCTAACAGAATGTGAGTTTCTCTGGATAATTGCTATCTAGAGTAGCGTATTCAGTACGGTGGTTTTTCGCTGTTTTGCTTCCCATTTGATATGTAGACAACTGGGTTGTGTGCCTTTGCCTCATTGTTTGGTCTGGCTCAGATGGTAGTTGGATTATGGGGCTATGGTTTGTTTTTTGAGAATTTAGTCTTAAAGATGGATTTCATATACATACATCATACATGTGAATTTTGAGAAAGGCAATGGTGATCAAAGAATCTCCTTAATGTGTATTGGAATGATGTCATAATGCCTGTACTGCTATATCTCCGATTCTCCTTTGTGGAGAGTGGATTCAATACTGCATGACCAGCCCTTTTTTTAGTGCATTCATCTTCCATGTTGATATAATTCTGTTATGTGTTTTGTGGCCGTGTATTTGCATTGAAGAGGAACGTGTTATTGAAGAGCATTTAGTCTGTGTTCCCGAATTGTATTTTGCCAGTCGATTGGTCTGGTTTTGTGTTTTTCGTATGCTGTTTCTTTCTCATTCATTGATTTAGTTGTAGATGAAATTGAATATTGTGCATAAGAACCACTAGTAATGCAACTAGGCATTTTGAGTAGCCCAATGGATCTCCTAGGTTCTATTGTTCAATTAGAGTTAGTACTAGTAGACGTGATATGATATCAGAAATGTAGAAGGAGAGAATTTATGATTGGAAACTTTATTTCATCTTGAAACATTGTGAAGGCAGCCAAATTCTCTCATATGGTTGTAGATACGGGCTTGTCTTTGGTAGAATCTTTTATGCTTGTTCTGGGGATATGTAAGAGGGCCGTATTCAATTAGCAGGTAATTGTCTGTGAGCATACTTTTGAGTTCTTGACAGATACCCTTGCATTGACAACATGATTTCTGTGCTTATTGTTGCATAGGCCCAAACTGTATTAGGAGTTTTGGGCCTTTGGGGGAGGATTTAAGTGTGGGGAAGGCACTACTTTTGCAGAAGGGATTTGCCAAAGTGTATCTAGAATGGTCATCTACTATAACCAAGGGGAACTTTTGCCCATTATGTGGTAAACTTGACTCATACCCACTTGCCCAACATGAAGTCCAGGTTGAATCCATACTGGTCTTAGACTTGAATTTAAGCTACCTGATTGGCTGATTTTGATATGAACCATGAGTAGACCAGAAGAAGGTCAACTACTCTGAGTTCACATTATCATATTGATTGGATGTGCTCAACAAGGAGGTTACATATTGATGTTAGACGTGATTCCAAAGGATGCTGAATATTTGACCAACCCTTTCCAACTTAAGCTAACCCTTTCCAACTTAAGCTAAATTAACTTCACCGTACTCCAACTGTGCCAGAACAGACCAACTTTCCATGGTTTCTTTGTAGCATGCTTGTAGAGATGGTAGACAGACTCATTTATCTCGAAATGTTGACATATGGTGTTAAAAAACTTGTGTCCTAGATCAGATTTGACCAACAGAAGAGGCAAGATTATCATATTTCATTTGCTCAAAAGGTGACGTCCCCCATTTCTATGGCTGCAGTTCAACAACTAAGCAACTCTAACACTAGCACACAGTTTTGCAAACGAGGAACTATTCTAGGAAGTAGGAACTGCTCTAATTATTTCACTGCAGTACTTCACAGTCCAAGTGTTCTGGTTGGTATTGCCCCTTGCATGTCTACGATGAGCTATTTGGTAGAAAGTAGAAACCCGTATGGCCAGTATAGGAACAAAGAATGAATTCAATCCAAAATCAGAATTCTCAATGCATAATCAAAGGTCATGCCTTGATTTTATTTGTGTCATATAATAATAGCTTCATGTCCACTGTGAATGGTAATGTAAGAAATTAGTAATGGAGTTATGACAATCTGAATGGTTTCTGATTTCTTTTGGATTACATGAGATTCAATACTGATTAATTATAAAGTAGCCACTCCTTCCATCTCATAAAAGTTGTCAAAAAGACTCAAAACTGGTCAAAGTCAACCCCCCCCCCCCCCGGCCGGGGCTTTGGTCCATTAGCCTGAAGTGGTCTTGGCCATTAGTGTTAATTCATTTAATGTTATGGTGTTGTCTATTTTAAATGCAACAAAGTACGATTTGTGCCAAAGTTTCCCCACTCTGAAAATTTGTGGCATGACTTCAAAGTTTTAATATGAGTCTCTAGAATTAAGAACACCCCCTCCCCCCGGTGGAGACCTTTGGGGGGGGGGTGTTTGCAGTTTAGAATCAGGTTGCTAGGGGTGTTCATCGGTCCAAACCCGGACCGGACCAGGTTGGACCGAAGACCGAATAAGAGGAAAGTTACGGACCGTGGACCGGACCGAATAAGTCAAGGACCGGACCGGGACCGGACCGAAAAAAGTAGGACCGGACCGGACCGGACCGAATTATAAAGCTAGCAAATTTTTATAATATGAACATCTTATATTTATTTCAATATGAACAATTTCTACATATTTTCACCATGAAAAACAAATCAATATTCTTGAATGTTTGAAAAATTATAAGTTGCAAAAGAAAATTAAAATTTAGTAAGTAAAAAATCGGTTTTTAAATTTTTTTATTCGGTCCTCGGTCCGGACTGGTGGACCGGACCGGACCGGACCGGACCGAAGACCGAATAAAAAAAATTTGTGGACCGTGGACCGGACCGAATTCATTCGGTTCGGTCCGGTCCGGTCTGGTCTAGGCCGGTCTTCGGTCCGGTCCGGGTTTGGACCGAATAATGAACACCCCTACAGGTTGCAAGTAGACATTGCCAGAAACTGGTGTGGTTTCAGAATCCGAAGGAAGACTGACCTCAATAGCTTAATTGACGCAAAGTGGACGTTGAATCAGTTTCGCACAGGGCTGCTCCACTTCTGTTTTACTCCCTTCTCATTTCCGAGAAGCAATCAGGGTGCGGGAGGAGTCTTTAAGAATTGTCTATTTTGTAGATGCTTCCATAAAATAGTCACTTTCCTACGCATAAACTGTCAGTGATGTGATTTTAGCTTTCAATTAACAGTCAACTTCATGGGTGTTTGATATGGTAACATGGGAGAACTTGCAGAGGCTCATTTAGTTTTATGTCTGAGTCAGATCATGGTTATGGATTTTGTGGCCATGTGCACAATTCTTACGTTCCTTTAGTTGGCAAATTCAGCGTCCGCCCACATACTATGGGCTAATCACACTATCCATCTAAATGACTGTATACTATACATAAGAAGGGTCATATGTAAGTAAAGTTGGTAAAAATTTGGATTCGAGTCAAATTTGGATTGGACAAATCGGATAATGTCAAAATTTAGATAAGAGATTGATATCCAATATCTGATTTTTTCCTGTCGGACAATTCAGAAAATGCTAAATTTGGACCAAAATCTGGTTCGAACAATAGAAATATAAAAAATGTTCTGTAAAAAATTCATGACCATACCCAATTTTTTCCGGGTCGAACAAATTCGGATATTCGAGTCGGATAATTTTTTACCAGCTCTATATGTATGTTAGCCTGTTGCACATACGAATGCCACTGTTCTTAAAAGTAAGAGACATTCATGTTAGATTAACTCATATAATGTCCAATAAGCATATTAATTTATGGCATGTTTACTTTATAGATATGCTGTGCAAATGCATACTCTGGATAATTGATTGGTTCAATGGAGCCTCACAAGTTACATTCTCGTATGTTTGGTTGAATAGAATATAATGCAATCGATTCTGTAATGCACATGAATATATATTGTGGTAATTATAATTACAAAATAGTTATTTACAATATCTCCTTACAAAATAATTAAAATACAATTACAAACTTGCTTGCATTATAATATTGTTTACACTCAACCAAACAGTATCAACCTATTAACATGACCACATTGTAAAATAAATAAATAAATAAATAAGAGGAACTAATCATCAGGTAAGTGGTTTACCTCCAGAAGCCCAGAAGTTATATCCAAAAATAGGCGAGAATAATACAAGCCCAATCTTAGGTCCAATGAACGTTCCTCGATGACTGGCCCAAAAAAATGCCATGAAGACCCAACAATGTCATGAAGAGCTTAAGACAGTCTCCCGAATTGCTCAATTTGGGCTAAAAAAATACCATCGTCACAGTTTTGGCCATTTGCAAATTTGCAGTGTGAAAACTGCCCCCAGTTGCGTGTTCAGGTTAAAATGCATGATCAACTTTTGTCGGTCATGGCTTCGTTTGTGGAAGTACGATTGGGGTTTTTGAGCCCAATCCAGAAGGTTAAAGCATGTGTAACATGAACTACTTTTCAGATATCTAGGATAAATGATGGACATACACGGTAAGAGCCGTGAGGGCTAAGGGGCCATTATAAGTTGTAAAAACCAATCATGACTAGCGTTTCAGGGTCAGAACGTTTTTACCATTTTGGAGAAGCAGGTAGGAGGTTGGAGCATATTAGAGTATACTGGAGCAAATGGATAATATTTTTGAGAAAGAGTTGGAGCTGCTAGAAGTCGGTTGTAGCAAGTAGAAAGTTCGATATGTTGAAAAATGAACAAACCATTAATCTTTTACTACAACGAAGCTAGCAGAAATAGAAATTAAGAAAGGTGATTGATTTGAAATCAATCCAATCTTCCTTAATCCATGCCATAGAAATTGAATTCAGAGTACTAAATGCAAAACAACAAAATCAAACAATTCTGAGCGGTAGAGTGCACAGAAAAGCTGTAGAGAATATTTGAGTTATTGCCAACAATAATTGAATTGACATTAAAATAACGTTACAGAAGAAAAAGCTGGAGCCATTGAAAGTAGCGTGATCTTGGACAGAAAAAGGATCGAACCGGGGCACGAAATTATTGTGATATTGGACAGACTAGTATTAGTCTTTTAACTGAAGAACCCATATCAACTTACATGGTGCAATGCCAAAATAACATAATTTATTTTGATTCCAATTCGATGCAGTCTAACCTAACACAAATAATCTTGTGCTTTATTAACATAGGTTGGGTTAAGTGATTTGACACTTGTTCCCCGTAAGCAAGATTTTAGGTTCGAATTCTGTGAATGGAGAAAATTTGTGATGGGAGAGCTCTACCTTTTATTGAGCTAACAATAACTCGACTCCAACGGAATCGAGGATCCAAGACCCAAAAAAAGAATAAACAAAATCATGTGCTTTAGTATTTGCGTAGTGGCTAGTTGTTTAGATATGTAGTTTAGCTGCTGGGAAATAAATATACATTTATCGAAATGACCGGGGAAAAAAACTGTTCTGTAAGTCTAGATATTGAATGAGCTCATTACTGTAGTTGATGTAAAATAAAGAAGTAATTTGCCAAAGACAAAACTAGTAAAAGCTAATTTGAACCCAAAAACATATGAAACTTATTTTTAAAAGATCAAAAGTTTTGGATAACACTATTCTATCTGCTAAAATACAATTAAACATACTAATTTGGTAAACAATATTTGAATTTTTTGTGTCTTCATTCGATTAAAATGTTAGATACTACTTAAAATGATATTGCTAAAACACAACCTCAGTACAAAGATTAAAGAAATTATTATCACGACTATATCTGGTAGAGTCAACACGAATCAATTACAGGGACTAAATGAGCCATACTACCTAAACCGAACTAACTTAATCCAACATATTAAAAGGACGGTCTGATGCACAAACATTCTGCGTTCATTCAATCTAACATATTAAACTGTTAAATTTCAATTCAA
Organism: Selenicereus undatus; assembly: GCA_017589665.1. Classification (NCBI taxonomy): domain Eukaryota; kingdom Viridiplantae; phylum Streptophyta; class Magnoliopsida; order Caryophyllales; family Cactaceae; genus Selenicereus; species Selenicereus undatus. The sequence continues at coordinate 110,326,207 of JACYFF010031955.1, read as the reverse complement.
ACACCACTATTTCAAGCCTAGTGCCCTCAAAATTAACCTAGTGCCACTCATAATTCAATGCACTGTTTTGTTGTTGAATTAACTCGGGCGAGAAAAGTCCTCAGCTCGGCGCTACTTTCGGAAGTTGCATGCGAAATGGGCACCAAAAACTGCTCTTTATTGCATTTATTGTGCTCCCCTGTTCTGTTCTGTTATGCTCTGTTCTGTAACTTGTGTTCTGTTCTGCCCTTCCCCTGTTTTTCACCCCAAATTTTTAACACATTCATTCATGTTACTCATTTCAAGGGGAAGTACGTACAACCAAAATGTCAAATCAAATCAAAATGTTTGAAAAGGTATTCATCTGCAAAAAAGTTGGTCTTGTACAGAAGAAAAATTCAAGCAAATTAATTGATGTTGGTGAAAGGCACAGCTTTTTACAGAAAAACAAATCATCTGTACTTGATCTGTATTTGCCAAAAAAAAAAAAACAATTATGGATTTTAATATAGGTTTAGTTGCCAACAATTTGACCATATGTTGTTTACTTGTTTTCATTGGTAAATAAAGTTGATAAAAGAGAAATATTAGGAAAGATTAATAAGTACTGATAAAGATTGGTAAGTTTGTTTTCCAAAGAATGAGAATAAATAGAAAAGTATGAGAATGATTGGTAAAAATTGTTAAGAATTAGTGAAGATTGAATGAAATTGGAATTTATTGAAAGGATTGATAGAAATTGATGATGACTAAAAAGTGATGGATAAAGATGATAATCGTTAATTTACTAATGAAAAGAATAGACCCCACAAATGGATTTAGTACTTCGAATTTTAAACTTATTTATTTATAATAATTAGATCTTTAGACTGTTAGCGAACATTGAGTTAAAATAAAGACACTAAGATTTAATTAGTATAAATTATTAAAAATAAATATATTCAAATGTTGGAACACTCATGTCTAGATCTGTCAATTCGGGCGGATAGGTTAAATACGGATCGAGTGCATACGGGTTCAGATAAAATACGGGTCGGGTGTATGTTGGATTCGGGTAAAATACGGGTGGGCGTATTTCGGTTTTACGGGTTTCGGATCAACCCAACAAGTTTGAAGCGCCGTTTTAATGAATTATTTTTTTTTTTGTCAAAATCAAAAATTCGGCATATTTATTACTTAAAATTGTCTACATTTAATGAACAAGCATTGTAATTGTAATTTTTTCAAAGAATATAAAAAATATCCAAACTTTTCAACATGATATATGAAATTCATGTGCTGGTGGACAATGAGTCATGTTTGGATGGGTTGACCTGTATATTAAAATATTAATAATTGGTTGAGTCATTCATAGATCGGCCCATCTAAAGCATGTTAAGGAGTCGGAGCGGTTCGACCCGTTAATAGCTCATTTAATATTTTGATGTTTCGTTAATTAACCTAGCATCACCTAATCAGACACACTTTATTTGTACGCTGATCCTAACACGAACATTAGTTGGTCCATTGCCCAACATTGGCTTAGATTTGACACCAATTAGAAAGAATCCAAACGAAAGAATATTATATACGCACATGATATTACAATTATCTATTAATTATAAAATCAAAATTTTAGATTATTAAAGAACAATCTTATTTAAAATGCAATAATACGTATTCATTTTACGAAGAATATAATGGTATGACTCGCACATTTGCAATACTTACCTAATTCTAAATTGTTTTTCTTAATATTAGAGTTATTTCATGGCCATTTTCAAAAATTAGACCATTTATAAGTTGTATATGACGTTGTTTTATGAAAAAAACAGGAACCATTGTCTAATTTGCAAAGGGATGCGGTAATTGTATAACGTCTTTCCAAATAATTTATTATAATGAAAAACTATTATAATTAAATGGAAAAATTAAAGAAAATAAAAAGTAAGTATATAATATTCGGGTCAAGCGAGGAGGTTCGGGTCGGGTCGGGTTTGACGAAAAAATTTACGGATTTTTCGAGTTCTGTTTATTTCAGGTTCAGATAGAGAAAATCATGTTTAAAACCCAAAACTTTCAGACGGATTCAAATCGAATTTTTAAGTCGGGTCAATTTTTACTAGGTCTATTCATGTCTATATTTACATATCAGATTATTGCTTACCAAAATTCAGATTACTAAAATATAAAAAATTAAAATTAAATAAAACAAGAATGAAGGAAAGCCTTTTTATTTTCTGAATACTGGGAACTTTTTGGCACTTTGGTGAAGTGAAAGTTTCTGGGTCTGTCAGGCTTTTCTGTAAGCTGAAAGTGGCACAGCTTTCAATTCAAACGCATGTTTTTTCTTTCTCAGAAAGCACAAAAAGCCCTTTTAGGTTTTAACCCATCTTTCTCTCTCTGTAATAAAGTGATTTTCTCGCTCCAAATCCAAGGACGGTTTGGATTTTGATTCACATTCTCACCTTTGCATGGCATGGGCATGCTTTGTCTTGAGTCAGCATCGTATAAAATGAGTAGGAATCTCCTGCTCTGGTCTCTCTCTGTGTATGACTGTGTGTCTGTATCTTAGCATAGGCCAGGGCAGCTTTTAGTGTATTGGCTATTGTGTAAGAAACAGCCCATCAATTTCATTTCCACCTACTTTCTGCTTTCTTTTTCAGCTTTTATTTGTGTTTTGTCAAATGAATTATTTTTTGTTAGATAGTAAATAAATATTTTTTTTTATTATTATCAACACAAATACAATAAAAGTCTCTATATAAGAACTAATTTTATCTCAATGTGAAATGAAGATTGAGCCCTAACTTCATCAGTTAGTCGTCTGCATGATTATTTTCTCTAAAATTATGATTAGCAATTACATTATTACGTTATTGAAAGTAAGAATAGATGTCATGAATTAGAACTTGGATTTTCTATGACGCTTGGATGTAACCTTGAATTGCTTGAATGATAATATTGTTATTCCTTCAATGTGAATATTTGTATATCCTGCTTGGACTACGACTCTAATCTCATTCCTTACTGTTGCTGCTTCCACAAATAAGATCGATGTTGCATTCAGGTTGAATGCTGCTGCTTGAATAAATATGCCTTGCCAATCACGTATTACGTATCCTCATATCATCCAATAAGATGATTTGAATTTATCAAAATTGATGTTGATGGATCCTTCTTGTGGCTTTCTCCATACTATCAAACATGTCTTGTTATGATTGGTGGTTGGATGGTGTGCGTTCGGTGGTTGAATTGTTTGGATGAATTTATGCCTAATGCGCCATCCAATGCTAACTTTCTGTGCTCTAATCATTGTGATAACTGGATTAGACATTTTGTTATAAAATACCCTGTTGTTTCTCCAGACGATTGCAACTAATATATCCATCTTAACTAGGGGGTTAGAGGATCGTATACTAGATAATCAATTGTGTACACTACAGAGGTGGTAGGGGTCAATTAATAATGACCAAATTATGGTCATTTGCTAGCCTCCATACCTCTTGAGTTGCACTACATCGAAGGCATAGGTGTCCTGCATCTTCACTATCCTTATTACATAAAGAACAAATTGGATTAATTTGAAGTCTTCTTTTCAAAAGGGTTCCGTAGTGGGGAGTGATGCATATCATAGTTGCCAAAGAAAGATTTTTAGCTTTGGAATAATATTAAGATTTCAAATCCAATTGTACTTCCATGAGGGGAATTTTTCCCATTCACACCATGAGCTCCCTAGTTTGCTGTCTTGGTGGAAACTTCACAATTTCCTTGAAAGTTCCTAGTAGATGGAGTCAGGAATGGGATTAAAGGGGATGGGGTTTGCTAGAATTAATTGCATTTGAACATCATCAGCTAATACGTTTAGTTTCATGACATCCCACTCTTTTGCATCTGTGACAAAGTGCTAGACCGTACGAGAAGTGTATATTATGTCCACCGTTGAAGCTAACCTTTCATTTGCACTCCAACTATCAAGCCGAAAATTAATCTTTGTTCCATCTTCCTACTTTCCATCTTATTCCTTGTCAAAATTGATGATGGTTTCTAAGTATGCATTTCCATGCCCATGAGTCGAATGGTTTGGACTCAGCACTGAAAAAGTTTTCATTAATTTGATATTTATGTTGAATGGTGCTCCAAAATTAGAGGGATAAGTTCCTACTTTTTTGCTAATAGTTGCAGTGGTTGTTTTTCAGTCTGTTATCATGTTTAAGATTCTGTTCTAGATATGCTTTGAATTGTTAGTTGAGCCACATAGCTGATTTTTCTGATAGTGGCATATTTTTAGCTAAGGTTGTTTTCCTGTAAGCCTATAAATAAGGCTCAGTTTTTAGTTTTAATTGAGCACAGAAAGATAGTTTGTATTTTACCTCTGCTTCCCACTCATATTTGATTATATTTCTCCAATAGATTGTGGTATCAGAGCTAATCTCTTTGAGACTAAAAAAAAAAGGGCACATGCAGTCAATTTGTTTGTCCTTTCTGCAAACTAAGCAAAACTTGAAGAAAGCCAGGTGAGGTCTTTACTGGGAAAAAAGGAAAGCAAGAGAGACAAAGCCTTCCAGCCCCAGATTAGAGAGAGGTGAAACAAACACAGAGAGCCCAGAAACTTCAAAAAAATTGTGAAGTGGCCATGGCAACCAACAACTCCAATTCTTGCTCTTAGCCTCTAATTCCGATGTTCGAAGGTGAAAAATACCACCCTTGGAGTCTCAAAATGAAAGCTATGTTCAGGTCCTAGGAATTATGGGATTTGGTGGAGGCTGGGTATGAAGAGCCTGATCCGACACCAGCTCAACCTAGTCAGCAGTTACGAGAGACACGGAAGAAGGATGCAAAGGCTCTGTTTTCCATCCAATCAGCCATGGATGATGAAATCTTTCCCCGAATTGCAGCAGTAACAACCTCGCATAATGCATGGGAGACACTCAAAAAAGAATTTTTGGGTGAGAAGAAGGTAATTACTGTTAAATTACAGACACTTAGACGTGAATTTGAAGCTTTGGCCATGAAAGAGAAAGAATCTGTGCAATCATACCTTTTTAGAGTGTCTGAAATTGTCAGTCATATGAAGACATATGGTGAAATTTTCAGCAATGAAATAGTGGTTAGTAAGGTACTGAGGACTCTTACAAAAGATTTTGATCATGTTGTTGCTACAATAGAAGAGTCAAAGGATCTCTCTAAATATAGTTTTGACGAACTGATGGGTTCATTGTTAGCGCTAGGATCAGTAGGTCCTATGAGAGAGTGGAGGAGAAGGCATTTCAAGTAAATGGGGGAGTCTCCTTACAAGGCCAAAACAAAAAATTTGAGTGCTCGAGGCAGAGGCAGGGGTGGCTATCGTGGTTGAGGTCGAGGTGCTAGTCGAGGCAATGGCCAATTTGGGGATCAACATCAATCCAAGAGCAATCTTCAATGTCGATATTGCAAGAAATTTGGTCACAAGGAAGCAGAATGTTGGAGTAAACAGAGAGATGAGTCCAAAGAAGCCAACTTTGCAACAAAAGTTGTAGAAGAGAGTCACCTGTTGATGGTTCACTCCTCCACCAGCTAGGATTCTACTGAAATATGGTTTATGGATAGCGGATGCTCAAACCATATGTCCGGAACAAAGAGTCTATTTAAAGAGCTTGATGAGTCTATAAAAAGTGAAGTGCGACTTAGAGACAACAAGCAGATGAACGTTGAAGGGAAAGGTACAGTTGCCATCAAAACCTCCAAGGGTAATATCAAACTATTCAATGATGTGCAGTATGTTCCTGGCTTAGCTCATAATCTTCTTAGTGTTGGGCAATTATTAAATGTCGGTTACTTGCTTTTGTTTGATGATAGTTGTTGTTCTGTGTATGATAAGAAGTCAGGCCATAACATTGTTAGAATACCCATGGCACAGAACCAAATGTTTCCTTTAGAAGTCTCGGGTGTAACAGCCTGCGCCTTAGTTGCTAAAATCTGTGATGCTAATTTATGGCACTTACGGTATGGACATCTGAATATTAGAGGCCTGAAATTGTTGGGTGAAAAGAATATGGTTGTTGGGCTGCCAAAAATTAGTGGTCTTGAGTTCTGTGAAGGGTGTATATATGGCAAACAGACCAGAAACTCATTTCCAATAAACAAGGCTTGGAGGGCTTTTAAATGTCTTGAACTGGTGCATGCGAATGTCTGTTGTCCGATGAGTGTTGAGTCCATGGGTGGAAGTCGGTATTTTCTATTGTTCACCGATGATTACAGTTGCATGAGTTGGATTTATTTCTTGAAATTTAAATTAGACGCTTTTGAGAATTTCAAGAAGTTCAAGGTGTTGGTGGAAAAGCAGAGTGGGTGTTCAATAAAGACTCTACGTTCCGATAGAGGCGGTGAATTTACTTCTAATGAATTTGCTGTTTTTTGTGAGCAAAATGGTATTCACATGGAGCTTACAGCACCAAGAACACCTGAACAAAATGGGGTGGCTGAGCGGAAAAATCAGACCATGGTTGAGATGGCTAGAAGTATGTTGAATGTAGTAAAGCTTTCGAAACTGTTTCGGGCATAAATAGTGGCTACAACTGTGTATCTTCTCAACATCTCACCGACAAAGGCAGTCATGAACCGGACCCCGTACAAAGCTTGGAAGGTTAGGAAGCCATGGGTAAGCCACTTGAAGGTTTTTGGTTGTATAGCATATGCTTTGGATAGCTCACCATCTCGTTGAAAACTTGATGCAAAATCAGAGAAATGTATTTTTGTGGGCTACAGTCCTCAATCCAAAGCATATAGATCACTACTAAAAAATCGGATTTTTCCAACGGATTTTTTGTCCGTCTGAATGGCCGACGGAATATCGAAAAAGGTGACGTGGGCGACAGAATTTCCCACGGAATATAAGTCCGTTGGGATTTCCGACGGAATAACCACAGTCCGTTGAAAATTTCAAATTTTGAATTTTTTTAAAATTTAAAAATTTTCAATTTTTTGAATTTTTTTAAAAAATAAGTAGTCCGACGGAATTTTCCGTCGGACAGCCGTCGTCGTCCGACTAAATAATCCGTCGAACAACACTTTTTTCTGAATTTTTTTGAAAAAATAAGTGGCCCGACGGTCTGGTCGACAGCATGTCCGTCGGACCACACCTCTTTAAAAACCCGATTGCTCGAGCAATCGGGCACTCCACACACACACACACAAACCTTCCTCTCTCTCCGTCATCGCCAGTGTCGCCGGCCTTCCCGGTGCCTACTGCTCGCTGCTGCGTCCACCAGGGGCCGCTATCGCCGCCCTTTTCCAGCCACCATCGCCGCCATCTGCGGCCGTCCGACACCTTTCACTCATCCCTCAAAATCGCCCCCCTTCACTGCCTCCACTGGTCGCCGCCCCCTCTACCCGCCGTCGCCTCCACCAGTCGCTGCATTCAATGTAGCACTAAGAAACTCCTAATCTTTCAAGTGAGTAATTGAACCTAAATGTTATTAGAGAGAACATTAAATTGCCATTGAAAGATGAGGAGTTTCTTGGTGTTACATTGAATGTGGCTGATAGCAAGCATGTTTTGATCATGTCAAATGGTCTTTTGCTGAACGATATCATGATTTTGCACTGGAAAGATGCGTAACTCAACCTAAATTTTCAAAATATTTTTTTAAAAAAAAATTAAATTTCCGACGAAATTTGTAAATTCTGTCGGAATGGCCGACGAAAATGGCAAATTCCGTTGGACAACCTGGCCCTTCCCTTGTGGATTCTTACCCCAAAGTATCGGAGGGCCCGACGGAACGGATCCGTCGGACACCGGATATCCATCGGCTTCTGTCGCCCACTCCGTCGGCCCGCTTCCCGACGACTGTCTCTTTTTGTCGGAATGTGTCCGACGGACGGGATATGTCGTCGGAACCAGCGGGTCTACGGGACTTGTTCCTACGGCCGTTTTCCGTCGGATTTTCCAACGGAAAAACGTGCTTTTTCCGTCGAAAAATCTACCAAAAAAAGCACGTTTTTCAGTAGTGGATTATACAACCCGATGAGTGGCAAAGTGATCATATGTAGGGACGTTGAGTTTAATGAAGCAGCAACTTGGGCCTGGAATGACAGCAACACAAGATAAGCAACTGAGGTTCCTGAAGAAGATGATCTGATCACAACTCCTCAAGAGTTAGTAACTCCACAAACTTCATCCGCACATTCACCTGCAAGCTCATCATGGAGAGACCCATACCCATCACCTGTAGCTTATAAGGAGCCTTCTGCAATGTCGACTCCGCCACCATTGAGAAGATCAACAAGGGACAGAAAGACGAACACCAAATATGCTGCCAATGTTTTTACTTCAGGTTCCTTTGCTCTATATGTAACTAAGCCCACTTGTTTTGAAGAAGCAGCGGAAGTGACAGAATGGCACGATGCAATGATTGAAGAGATAAGGCCAATTGAACATAAGCAGACATGGGAATTGGTGGATTTACCAGAAGACAAAACTCCCATTGGTCTCAAGTGGGTATTCAAACTAAAGTATCATCAGATGGAAGCATACAGAAGTATAAAGCAAGGCTCGTGGCTAAAGGGTATGCACAACATTAAGGTATTGACTTTGATGAAACATTTTCACTTGTCACTTGCTTTGAAACGGTGAGAACTCTGCTGTCTCTTGCTGCTATATGGAAGATACCGGTTTATCAATTTGATGTGAAATCTGCGTTTTTGAATGGTGAATTAGAGGAGGAAGTCTATGTGTCACAACCTGAGGGTTTTGTTGTTAAGGGAAGTGAGGACAAGGTTTACAGGCTTAGAAAAGTTCTTTATGGGCTTAAACAAGCACCACGAGCATGGCACAAAAGGATTGACTCATACTTTCTGAAAAATGGTTTTGAAAGGAGTTAAAATGAGCCTACTTTATATGTGAGAAGGCATGACAATGGTGAATTCTACATTGTGTGTATTTATGTAGATGATATGATTTATCTGGGATCATCTGAATTCTTAGTTGCTGAATTCAAATCGTGCATGAAGAAGGAGTTCAAAATGACATACTTGGGTTTGTGACATTACTTTCTTGGGCTTGAGGTGAACCAAGTTGAAGATGGGATTTTTTGTCTCAAAGGAAGTATGCAAGAGATCTTTTATTCAGGTTTGGGACGCATAACTGTAAAGTGGTTGCTACTCCCATGAATATGAATGAGGAATTGCAGCTTGAAGATGGTACAGAGGCCGTTGATGCAAGTTCTTATAGAAATCTAATTGGTGGGCTGAATTATTTAACACATACGCGTCCTGATATTATTGTCTCTGTGAGTGTGCTGTCTAGGTTCATGCATAATACCACCAAACAGCATCTTGGAGCGGCAAAAAGGGTGTTACGGTATATTGCTGGAACTGTTGATTTTGGGATTTGGTACCCAAGGAAATCAGATTTCAATCTGGTTGGGTACAGTGACAGTGATTGGGCAGGCTGTACAGATGACAGAAGAAGCAGATCAGGGCATGTTTTTAGCCTGGCATCTGGTGTAATCACATGGAGCTCAAAGAAGCAAGAAGTAGTGGCTCTTTCATCGTCTGAAGCAGAATATATAGCTGCAGCTTCAGCAGCTTGTCAGGCAGTGTGGTTAAGGAGGTTACTCACTGATCTTCATAATGCAGAGCAGAAAGCAACAACAGTATTTTGTGATAATAAAGCCACTATTGCAATGACAAAGAACCCAACGTTTCATAGTAGAACAAATCACATTGATATTCACTATCACTTTATTCGAAGTCTTGTAGCAAAAGGAGAAATAGCATTGATGTTCTGTGGCACAAATGAACAAACAGCAGACATTCTTACTAAATCACTCCCACAAGCCAAGCACAATTATCTTAGGTTGAAACTTGGAGTCTGCAATTTTGAAGTAAGAGGGAGTGTTGAATGATGCTCCAAAATTAGAGGGATAAGTTCCTGGTTTTTTGCTAGTAGTTGCAGTAGTGGTTTGTCAGTCTGTTATCATGTTTCAGATTCTATTCTAGATATGCTTTGAATTGTTAGTTGAGCCACATAGCTGATTTTTTTGATAGTGGCATATTTTTAGCTAAGGTTGTTTTCCTGTAAGCTTATAAATAAGGTTCAGTTTTCAGTTTTAAATGAGCACAGAAAGATAGTTTGTATTTTACCTCAGCTTCTCACTCATATTTGATCATATTTCTCCAACAATTTAGTATTCATTTGCTTGACCCAATGACTTTGCTCATGGAAAAGCTTTCAAGTCAATTTGCTTAAGAAAGCAATGTTAATTATTTCCATCTTTCTAAGCCCGAGACCCCCTACTTTCTTGGGACAACAAATTTTATCCCAAGATACCATCGATAGGCTTTTAGTGTCTTTAAATTTCTTTCAAAAGAAATCTCTATTAAATTTATCAATTTTCTTATTAGTTGTAGTAGGAAGTTGAAAACATTGTACTATATGCATTGACATAGATTCTATGTTTGCCTGAATTAGTGCCACTATATCTGCTTTGGAGTAGAGTTGGGAAATAGGTCGGGTCGGGTCGACCCATTTAATAAATGGGTCAACTTCGTGTCTGTGTTAAAAATAGCCTAGATTTGCTTTAAATTGAAAAATAAGAGTTTTTCATGCTAAACGGTCTAATCGTGTTGACTTTGGGTCGAAATCGGTTTGGTTCGGGTTTCTCTCAGTAACTTCAGGTCGAAATCGGTTCGTATTATTGTGTCGGGTCAGATATTCCCAGCTCTACTTTGGAGATGTTCTTTGTTTTCCAAACTTGCAGCTTGAAAGTTGTTTTGTAAAGTAACCCTAGAAACGTTTCTATGTTTTATCTACCCTTGAATAATGGACATTCAAGGTACTTGCCTCAATTGACCTGGTCCATACTGTTAAAAACTAAGGAGATAATTTGTCCATCATGTATAGTTGGTTTTTTTTTTGAAAAAGTTAAGGACAACTGAAATTTTTTTAGCAATTGAACAGATGATTAGCAAAATTTATTCGATAAAACACTAAACTGTTGCAAGATTCCAAATTAGTTCTACAGAAGAGTAAGTTCTCATCTGCAAAGAGGAGGCAAGAGATTTTTTCCGCTCTGGGGGCAATTTAAAACCGAATACCCCATTTCTTTTCATTTGCAATGTTCGTAGTGTTCTGGTGAGGATGTCCACATAAATAATAAATAAATCCATTGACAACCGCTCTCCTTGGTGATACACCTATCTGGTTCAAAAAAACCACACATCTTTTCATCGACAACGACAGAGTATGAGACTGTTATTACACATTCTTTAATCCAAGCTATCCATTTTTTTGAAGGAATTCCAATTGTTTGAGGGCATCAAAGAGGAAAGTCAATTCCACTCTATCGTAAACTTTTTCCATATCAAGTTTAAGTGTCACCCATGAATTTTTTCCTTTCATGTCCTTAAACTTATTAATGATCTAGTGAGTTAGAAGGATGTTATCATGGATAGACCTTTTCGGCACAAAAGCACTTTGAACTCAGTCTATTTTTTCCCTAAAATAGCGCATTCTATTAACAAGAATTTTAGCAATGATTTTATAAGCTATTTCATAAGCTAATAGGGCGGAACTGTGCTGTGGTAATTTGGTTATCCACTTTAGAGATAAGCGCTATAAGCGTATAATTAATTTGCTTTAGAAAATTTGTTTCATGTAAAAATGACTTAATAGCTTGACGTACATCTTTGTGAATTATGTGCCAGTAATCTTGGGAAAATGTTGATCCAAATTCATCAGGTCCGGGAACTTTATGTTTTGTCAAATGAATTGATTCACATTGATTTGTACTAAAACTACCAATAAATGGATCATTCAATTCATGTATAGATTAAATTAGTTTGAGTTAAATCATATTTAATGCGAGTTGTATTCAGATAATGTCAATTTTTGTTTGAATTGTCTTTAGGCCAATTGCTATTTGATTAACTAAATTTGTCTTGTAAAAAAATAATTTAAAGAAAAAGCTCAACTTGAGTCAAATTTCTAGCAAGTGCAGATTACAGGTTTCAATTGAATAGCCTATTTTAATTTAGCTTACAAGTTAGGTATAGACATAGATCCATATACATGTTACAATTATAATTCTATTGTGGGTGTCAACTACCCTAGTTGGTAAAGTCTTTGAAAGTTGTCGTCAATTACCTAAATTCGAATCTCGTCTACGCCGACCTCTACTCCTCATATGTACCTAAAAAACATTCGTAATTCTATTTATTATTATTATAATTGCCTACCCGAGGACCGGCAAGAAATCATATTGCCTTAAGGCACCACACATGTCAAAAGAGGCATGAGTAGCATCTTCAATTTTTTTGTATTTTTTTTTGTTTTTGTTTTAATTTTCTAATTATCGTATCAATCTGTGCAGCGACTGAAAAATAAAGTATCATAACTTGTAATTGGCTTTGAATCATTTTTATAGTGTTGACCCGGAGTTATAGGATCTTAGCTTCCTGTAAAATAGAGTAATTACGCAAGTACAATATATTCTCATGCATCATAGCTAACCATTCCATTTTATATATAGCAAGTGTGTGGTTGGGGGAACAATTATTTTTCAAGGAAATAACTTTGTAAATTCTCGTTGTTTGGTACAATAAAGAATGTAAAACTATTTTCTAAGGAAAATGATCTCCCTCAATGAAGGAAATTGATTTTATTTTTGAGAAGATAGGAAGTTGATTTTCTTCTTTCGACTCTTTTCTGTTATGGTCAACTGAAATTTAAGTGCAAAATTTGATTTCAATAGTTTGGATTAAAACTTGACTATCTGATAGGAAATATTAAAATAAACCCCAATCTAGATTTTGAGCTCAAGTTTCTTTCATTTGGTCAACATTTATCTTTGGCACGACAATTTAATCGAGATTTTTTGCCACTAAAACAATTCAGTTGACTCGCAACTAAAATAATTTCAACGATTTGAGTTGAAACTTGATTTCAAATAGAAAATATTAAAATAGACTCAAATTTAGATTTTGAACTTGACATTCTTTTATTTGGTCAACTTTTTTTTTTCCACAACGACAATTCAATTAATATCTTTCGCTACTTTAACAGTGCATTCGTTACTTTTCACCACTAGAACAATTTTAACAGTTTGAATTGAAACTTGATCATCAGATAGAAAAGATTAAAATCGACTCAAATCTAGATTTTGGGCACAACAATCCTTCATTTGGTTAACATTTTTCTCCGCTATGACAATTCAATCAACATTTGTTGCCACTTAAACAATTCAGTTGATGTTTTTCGTCGCTAAAACAATTTTAGTGGCTTACATTAAAATTTTCTTATCCAAAATGAAGTATTAGAAAAACCTCAAATATGAATTTTAAGCTCAACAGTCCTTCATTTGGTTAATAGTTATCCATACGAAAACCATTCAGCTGATATTTTTTTATCATTTAAACAATTCAGCTGATATTCTCCTTTTTTTTTATAGAAAATGATTTATCTTGTTCCAAATAACGGAAATATAACATGAAAATCAATTTTCCTTAGAAAAGAATTTTGCACAAAAATGATTTTCCAAAAAAACTAATTTCCTTCCAACTAAACACTGCCATATTAAGCCTTATCCCTAATTATAAATGATTTAATCTTACTTTCTGAAGAGAGGGAATCGTGCATATTCATTGAGATATAGCAGTGTAACAACTTAATTGCAGCAGTTGTAGCTTTATGATGAGTTTGGCCTTATTAATAACATTTCAGGTTCATATGATGATTCCTGATAAGTCAAATCTTCTGCAAGATTTCGATTCCATGGTCCAAATAATACTAACAACAACAACAACAACAACAACAACAACAACAACAACAATAATAATAATAATAATAATAATAATAATAATAATAATAATAATAA
>JACYFF010031955.1:110268732-110287393 GCA_017589665.1 Selenicereus undatus | reverse complement strand
TACTTTGTTAAGCAAATGCTAGTTTTTTGTGACTGGTAGATATTTTGGGTTGCATTCTTTATATGGAAGAGATGCTTATTTTTTTTTTGGGCGTTGGTTATAAAATATTTGTTATAGGTCATCAAAGCATGGATGATTGTTGTTGTATGTGTAACAGATTTATTTTTTATTCATCATAATTTAGGGCCAAATTTGCAGATGTTTTTTTCAGCATAATGAAGGAATATGTAAATTTTTTTGGTGCTGTTTGTAATTCATGACAGAAAGTGCAGATGTACTGTATGTGTATTTTAAGTGATATTTTTTTCCGCGTGCGTTAGTAACAAAATATTGGAAGTTCTTCACACAAATTGCAGATGATTGTCTTCCGTGTACTGAGGGCTGTTCTTTTCGTTAGAAAATATGGGTTGGTAAATGAGTGAAGTTAGTTGAGATTGGTAAAAGTGGAATAAAGTACGTTGAAGTTGGTATTTTTTAGTCGAAGTAAGTTAAAGAATATTGAAGTGAGTATTTTTTTGTTGAAGTGAGTTTAAGTTAGTTGAAGTAGGCTGAAGTTGGTTTAAGTTGGTTGAATGTTTTTTGTATGATAGGTAAAAGTTGGTTAAAATAGTGAAAAATGAGTTGAAGTTGGTTGAAGTAGGTTGAAGTGGATTAAAATCGGTTAAAGTTGGTATTTTTTATTGAAGTTTGTAAAGTAGCTTGATGTGGGTTGAAGTGGGTTAAGATTGGTAAATTTGGATTTACCAACGAAAAGAACAAGGCCTGAACATATGTGTATTTTTTTCGTTGTTCATATATGGTTAATATATGGAAAAAAATATATCTGTAATTTATTTTACGAATAACGAAAATTATAATTTTTTTGGGGTAACAACGGCCACGAAATAATATTTTGTACCTGAGTCAACACAAAAAAATATTTTTTTTCAGTCTAAATTTTTTTATCATCGATAATTACTATCACAAATAAAAGATTACATTAGGAAAACAAAATACGTAACTTACATCAAATCTCATACTTCATTCAACTCATTCCCACTCCTTCCTCCCTTTCCCACTCTCACCCATCCTACACCTGCAATTTCCCAATAAAAAGAACAGGGCCTAATTGAACGTTGGTGTGGGCATACCTTTGAAACTACTACAAAGGCGCCGGATAACTCAATAAATTTTGTTGAATCTTCCAACAATGTTGTAGAAGAGTTTATGGACTTGCCTAGGTTTAATGTATGTGAAAAGATTAAAAAGAAATTAACTAATTGGTTTGGTAAGAGAAGGGTTGAACCTAAGCGCTGGACTGGTAGAATTCTTCCCGCTATCAGACAAAAACTTTCTAAGTTTGAGAGTGAGACATTGAGGTTCATGTTTGGATTAAGTGGGGATAACATGTGGGAGGTGCATGATGGTTGGGCTCAGTTTGTGGTTGATTTCAATATAAGGACTTGTGATTGCAATTATTGGCAGGTAACTAGTATTTCTGGTAAGCATGTAGTTAAATGCTTATCTTATATGAAAGCTGACCTAGAGGGGTGGGTCCATCAATGTTGTACAATTGACAAGTACAAGGCTACTTATGTTGGGACCATGTACTTTGTCAGAGATGCATGATTTTGGCCCTCTTTCGAGAACATAACTCTTCTTGCCCCACTCCCTATTGATCGGAAAAGAGGACCTATTAAAAAGGATAAAAGAAGGCATATATTTGAGGGTCCAAGGAAAAGGATAAAAGGGTGGTCCAACACCGTCAAATGTTCACACAACAAAGTAGGCTATCCATTGGCCGGTAAACAACCATACCAGAGGAAGAAGAAGCCTCAAATTGGAAAGCCTATTGGAAGGCCTAGAAAAGTGTTGAAAACTAATGCAACTCGGGTTATGAATTCAGCTTTCTTTTCTTTTCAAACTCTTTGGTTAAATTCTTTTAAATATCTCTTGTGACTTGTTGTTAACATTTTCAAAGCCAAATGGTATAGGTTGCCTCTACTTCCACCACCCCATGTGCAAGCTAACTACCTAGGATAAGCCGAGGAAAGCTGATAGGCCCAACTCAGGTTGTTTATACATTTGTTTTTTTATATTTATGCCTGTATGTTGATTTTCTTACTGATTTTTTCTTAACTAACGTCACGCCACATGCTATAACCTAGGGTGGTTGTACCTTCACCAATACATCTTCACCTCAGTTGCATAAGACAAGCCCAAGACACCACAGGCTTATTGTGACACACTTTCAGTGTTTGTCTATTCAAGTCTTAGCAGCAAGTGCAATTATAACCAGACTCCTTGCTCTAGAGCAAGATATCATTCTAAAACGAAGACAACTATCACTACAGAAACGCGCGTAGTCAGCGAAGAAAATTATTCGTCGCTAAATTTTATTTTTTCGTCGCTAAATAATTTAGCGACGAAACAAAGACGAAAAGCCATTCGTTTCAAAACCCACCGTCGCAGATGAAATTAGCGATGACCTGTCTTTTTCGTCTCTATTAGAGACGAAAATTGCCACGAAAATTCTTTCATCTCTGATAGAGACGAATATAATGCGGTTGCTAGTTCAATTAAATTCATTTATGTTAGAGATGAATTTTGAGACAAAACAGTATTCATCTATATTAGAGACGAACATTGCTACAATAGTCTTTTCATCTCTATATGCGATGAATGTAGTTGGTTGCCATCAAAAAATATTCGTCTCTGTTAGAGACAAAACTTGCTACGAAATTGTTTTTCATCCCTATTAGAAACGAAAGCAACTTTTGCTTTTGAGATGTGTTTCTTCTCTACGATAGTGAAAATATATTTGTATCGATTTTTACTGATTTGCATGACGGACGAGGATGAGTTGTTTTCATTTCTAATTGAGACGAAGTTGTTTTGTAGCTATACGGAACTTGTGCCCTGCGCACTTGTTAATGTATTCCTATATTACGCAAATATATAACTAAAAGAAGAATATATAATCAGCTACAAGTTTCACATGTACGCACAAGTGAAACTACACGATCAAAAAGTATCGAGTTTCGTCCAATATATCTTCACCCCTAGTTCTACGTCCCTCTAAATATACAAAGTCTAAACATGTCAAACTACAATTAATTGGAGGTACTAACTAAACCCATTGCTAATGAGTCTCAATTTCAACATATAATTGAGTCCTTATCCAAAAAGGCAATTTGTAACCCTACAATAAACTACACAAACATAAACTAAGAGCTAGCTAGGGGGTGGGGGCGAATGGGAAGAGGATGGACCCTCAAGCTGAGCAAGTAGGCTAGCTTGACAACTGGACCTTGGGTAGTACGTAACCTTCTGACTCCATTCTGAGTCCGTAAATAGTTCATTTCGTGTTCTTGCCTCCAACAGCTTGCAGAAAAAGCTCATCATCATCTACTTCAGTTCCTACTTGAGAAGCATGTGCCTTTAGATGCTCAAACTCATCCAGCAATAGGATAGGTGAAAAAAAGGTGAGGGATAAATGAACATAAAAAGACTAAAATGAGGCAATTACGCCCCTAACCCTTAGGGTAGGAGTGTTAACGATTTCATAAGTCTTTTCTAAATTTTGGGGCGAAACGGACAGAGTCTCGTCTAAAATTGAGCTAAATCCAGGCTTAAAGCCTTACAATAATGAGGTTCCTGCATTCAAGAGTCTCACAATGTATATTCATTACTCAACAGCTACACGTCGAAGACTACAACTCTACGGGCCACATGCCTGGAGTATACCGAGAATAAAATACAATAATATGGGAGAAAAAGAGTTGCAAAAGATAGAGAGACAAGGGCAGTCAACATCAATCTTTGTGACTACAAGTCATTCCATTAATTTAGGCTGCTGACTCGGAGGGGGGGGGGGGGAAGGATCCAAGGGCTGCATCAACAAATTAGCATCAATCTAGCATCGCAACCATTCTATTCAAGCTATATTCCATTATGACTACAAGCCAAAAACTATAAGCTGCAGAATCAAACAAATATTTGTTGACTACCCACAATATTAGTTAAATCGTAGCTTTGCCTTAATAGGCTTCCAAACTGAAGTGCTAATTAATTTAGGCTTCCAAACTGAAGTGCTAATTAATTTAGGCTTCCAAACTAAAGTGCTAACTCAACGGCTAAACAAGGTGGGAAAACAAAGAGGACCATCACTTCCAGAAAATAAACCATTTACATTATTTCCTTAGTTACAAGATATGCCTCAGTTCAAGATATCAGGTAACAGCCTTGCCTAAGATATCAAGTAATCAAGATATCAGCCTTGCCTTGCCTCTCAAGAATACAAGATGTGCCTCCTCTGAAGAATACAATTTAAATTCAATGCATGCAAGATATACACTTCCTTTTCAATTCACTTCTTATTTGAACCCACATCTCAAGAATGCAACTTAGTGAGTAGCATATATGGGATTTGAACCCACATCTCTTGTGCAACTTACACAAATTCTCTACCATTGAGCTAATAAACTCTTTCCAATGTGTACAATTACACAAAGTCATAATACAAATCGCGCTATCATTCAATTTCTTTCATATTACTCAGTTCACATTTTTGGCAAATTTCTCCAGATAACACAAGTTAGAATTTTGCCACATTATATCTCAAGTCATAATTTCATGACCACAAAGCCCACATTTTAATGGCAAAATTATCTAGCATTCCAACAAAATTTTCAAAAAGAAAGTACATAGTAATAAGAATCATATTTCATAGTCAAACTTCCAACACTGCAAATCAAGACAACTTGGCCAATAATCCAACAATGATCCCACACTACCAAAAATCATCAAATTTCCCACTGTACTTTCCCACTGGAAAATTGCAGTAGCAAATTTACCACTGCTTTTCCACTACGTTATATTTCCCATTGTTTTTCCATTGATTTAATTGTAGTGGCAAATTTCCCACTAAATTCCCACTATACTCCCACTATCTAATATATAAATTGTTATTTATATTTTTTTAAGTCTTATTTCCTACTAACTTTCCACTAATTTTTTTTTAAATTTCCCACCCCCATATTATTTTAACTACTTTTTTTCTCTCAATCCCAAAGTCCCACCAATTCTCAAGGTTAAATTTTAATTTCCCCCCCCCCCAAAACCCAACCCCCCCCCATCAAACAAAAGTCACGACCAACTAAATTGTTTTTATTTTTTTTTGAAACAAAATGGTAAACTCTAATTCTCAGAAAAAAAAACAAAGAGGGCTTAAGCTTGGGGGGAAACTGGAAATAGCAATTCACGAGTCAACCCCAAACTCAGACCCCCCCTTCTATTTCACTCAAACCCTAACCCCACCAAAATTGCAGCCGTTTCCGCCGCCTTACCCCTTGTGGCTGCCGGTTGGAGGTTGTCGGTTGGTGTTGTATGCGATTGCTGGGGTCGTTCTCAACTTCTCGAGTCATCTCAGTAAATCTCTTCCGGTAGTTGGAGGTTGTTGGTGTTGCTACCGGTTGGAGGTCGTCGGTGTTGGTGGTGGAGTCGTCGGCTCTGTTCTGTTGTTGGTGGAGTCGTAGGCTGTGTTCAGTGGTGGGGTTGTCAGTCCTGTTGTTGGTGGAGTCGTCGGCGGTGGAGTATGCGGCTCTGTTCTTTGGTGGGCGGCGTTGTTTTGTGGTGGGCGGCGCAGTACTCTGTGGGTGCTGGGTGGCCGGCCGGTGCTGTGGTTGATGCATTCACGGGCTCATCTCAGTAAATCTCTTCTCTGTTTCTCTGATATAGTTTAACTAGTGTGATGTTTGAATATATGTTGTCAATGTTGCTTCAATTTTGTTTAATTACACAAAAGCCATTATATTTAGTTTGAATGTTGGGTGATAATATGGGATGTGTATGTTTTCTACTCCTAATTTGTCCCATGTTTGATGTGAGATTGAGGGTGATTAAGTAGAAAATTGACTCCAAATAGATGTGTTGTAATTATAGAGTCGGTGGTTTTGATTCACAAACTCGAGCCATGTCCTGAGATACGACATATCTTTACTGCCCATAGGTTATGTGTTAGCTACGTGCTAGGTCTGCAAAAGGGGGCTAAAGAAAACAGATTCAAGGCATCCTAACAACTGGTTTCATAGATTCCCATTTGCTCTCATACTCCACCACCCCCTTTTTGTGTTTCCATATTTATAGTTTAATTTAGAGGTTTTATGCTAAACAAAGCTATTGTCATTAGAACATAATGCATTACTAGAAAAGGAATTTATAACGATGAAAAATTTCATCATTAAAAGCTTCTTTTTCCCTCGTTAAAAGTTTTAACGGCAGAAAAATGTTGGTCGTCGTTCGTTGTTATTAGTCCCGTCGTTAATAGCTTTAACGACAACCTAAATATTTTCATCATTAACATTAATGACAACAACACCAGTTATCGTTGTTATTAGTTAAATAAATAACAGTGACCAGTATATTACTAACGTCCAAATTGTTCGTCACAAAATGGAAAGCATTAGCAACAAATTTGTTTCGTTGTTATTGTTCTAAGCTTATATGATAAACCTCTCCATAGTCTAAAATTACGCTTACGCAAATATGAACGACTAGCTTTTCATCGTTAGTAATATTTTGAACAAACATATTATTTATAAAATGTATTCACTATGCTTTCCCAATTAATCAAATAGTTAAGGACTGTAATAACTGGAAACTTGTACTTTCAATATATAATTGAAGCGAACACTATTAGTTTAAGCGTATCGGTTACAAAAAAAATCGTAAACTAAAAAATTATGAAAACTTCAACAACGAAAACTATAAACTTATCCTTGAAAATCAACATCATAATACATAGAACGACTTGTAAAAGGAAAGGGGGAAAAAGACAAAAAATTATGCGATGGTCCGAAATCTCCCATACCTACATAAAAGAAGAAGAGGGAAAAGTTAAACTTTTAATTTGTGAAGGAAAAGCAAAATGACAATGAGATAATCATGAGGGTTGTTATGACATTTATATTCCCTCCCTAAAATCAAGTCTAGAAAAGTAGACTTAAGAAAGAGTTAATACCTGTCATATATTTATGAAATGAGTCTGTATACATCTTATAGACATTTCTTAACGACTTAGCATCAGGAAAACCATAGTCTATATCCTCTGAAAACCTTTCAGTAAAACCACACCTCATGTCAAAACAATTGAAAGGTTGTTTGACATTTCATAAATATATTTTCGTTGTCACTGCAATGTGCGTAAATTGTTTCGAGAGGTAGTTGAGCTTAACAAATTGTATGTTGTGGCTTCTGTTAGTGTTATTTTGCGGCTTTTATTAGCATTATTTTTCTTGGATTGATGTATGATGATTAATCTTCTCACACAGGATATGGAAATTCCTGCACACCGTATATGGATGACTAATAGACTTAATTTGGGTCGTAGAGGGTGTACTCATGAGTTTATTAGAGGGGTAGAAGAGTTTGATGCTTTTGCAAGGCTTCAACCAGTGTATTTAAGAGAGGGTAAATATAGGTGTCCTTGCTCTAAGTGTAAGAATAAAAAGTATCTAATATCAGAAGAAGTCAAAGTCCATCTTTACAAGAGGGGTTTCATGTACGGTTATTGGTATTGGACTTCACATGGGGAGATTGAACCAAATGTTGGGGTGAACATGCATCATAGTTCTTCTAGCATGGATTTAGAGCATGATGATTATAACAGGGTTGATAGATTACAAACCATGGCCGATGATATTATGGGAGTACATCAAGAAAATGAGTATGAGCCTCCAAACCCAAGTGCCCAGAGGTTTTATGATAAACTTAATGCAGCTCAACGACCCTTGTGGCCTGGATGTAATAATCACACCGAGTTGTCTCTTGCTCTGAGAATGATGAGTATTAAATTTGATTATAATATGCCTCAAGGTTGTTTTGATGAAGTAGCTCAACTCATGAAAGAGGCATGCCCCCCCACCAACTTTGTTCCTTCTAATTTCTCCGAGGCTAAGAAGTTGGTGAAAAAACTTGGTTTGAGTGTCATGAAAATAGACTCTTGTCGTAATGGTTGCATGCTATATTTCAAGGATGATGAATCTTTAGAGAAATGTAAGTTTTGTGATGCTCCTAGATGGCAAGCTAGCAAGTCCAGCAAAGGGTCTCGTAAAAAAGTTCCCTTTGCAAGGATGCATTACTTTCCTCTCATTCCCAGACTACAAAGATTGTATGTCTCTCGCAGTTCAGCTGAACATATGAGGTGGCATCATGTTAATCGAAGGGAGGAAGGGGTTATGTGTCACCCATCCGATGGGGAAGCTTGGAAGCAGTTTGATCAGTTACATACAGATTTTGCTTCTGAGCCTCGTAATGTTAGATTGGGGTTATGTGCAGATGGTTTCACTCCATTTGGTCAAAGTTCCAAGACTTATTCATGTTGGCCTGTCATTATCACTCCATATAACCTTCCTCCTGAAATGTGTATGACGACACCTTACATGTTTTTAAGTTGCATAATTCCAGGTCCAAAGAATCCCAAGGGTAAAATTGATGTGCATTTACAACCTTTGATTGATGAATTGAAAACTCTATGGGATGGTGTGTTGACATATAACATTTCAAAGAAGCAAAACTTTCAAATGAGGGCCGCACTACTTTGGACGATCAATGACTTTCCTGCATATGGTATGTTGTTTGGGTGGAGTACTCATGGGAAGTTGGCATGTCCAATATGTATGCATAGGTCAAAGGCGTTTTGGTTGGGGAAGGGAGGGAAAGCATCATGGTTTGATTGCCATCGTTGTTTCTTACCTATGCATCATTCATTTAGAGGAAATGCAGATGAATTTAAAAGGGACAAAGTGGATAGAAGCAGACACCCTAAATGCTTGTCAAGTGAACAAATATGGCAACATGTCTCGCAATTACCTACTATAGTTGAGAATGCTGAATTTGTAGTGGAAGGTTTTGGGGAGAGGCATAATTGGACCAAGAAGAGTATCTTTTGGGAGTTGCCATATTGGAAGACCACTTTGTTGCGCCATAATCTTGATGTAATGCACATTGAGAAAAATTTCTTTGACAATATATTCAATACCGTCATGGATGTTAAAGGTAAAACAAAAGACAATGTGAAAGCAAGAATGGACTTAGTTGAGCATTGCAAGCGGCCAGAGTTAGAGTTACGTGTTGGTCCTAATGGCAAGGTTGTTAAACCAAAAGCAAACTTTACCTTTACACTAGAGCAAAAAAGGGCTTTGTACGAATGGGTTGAAAAGTTGAAAATGCCAGATGGATATGCTTCTCATATGTCCAATTGTGTTGATATGAGCAATGCTACATTATCGGGGATGAAAAGTTATGATTGTCATGTATTTATGAAATCCTTACATCCGACTGCTGTTAATGGATTATCGGAGTATGTATGGAAGACTTTAACTAAATTGAGTCAATTTTTTAAAGATTTATGCTCAACTGTTTTGCGTGAGGACAAGCTGCTAGAAATGGAGCGAAATATTCCCGTGATTCTTTGTGAGTTAGAACGTATTATTCCTCCTGGATTCTTTAATGTAATGAAGCATTTACCCATTCATAATTCCAAAAGTGGCACTAATTGGAGGCCCTGTGCAGTATCGGTGGATGTATCCTTTTGAGAGGTAAGTAGACATTTATGACTTACAGTTATAGAACTATATACATTTTTTTGGGTACTTTATTGACACATCTTCTTACAGATTTTTTGGAAAGCTTAAGAAAATGGTAAAGAATAAGGCTCGTGTTGAAGGCTCTATATGTGAGGCATATTTATACATGGAGACCACGTATTTTTGTTCATATTATTTTAAGTCTCCTGTGCCATCTATGACGACCAGATGTAGACGAAATGAATACGAGCTCCATGATGAGGGTGTTCAACCAACGCTTTCCATTTTCGAACCACAAGGTCGTTCGGCAGGGAAGCCGGGAAAGCGATACCTGAATGAAGAAGGGTATAAGGCTGCCCACTTGCATATCTTGTTAAATTGTGTGGAGGTTGAACCTTATATAGAGTGAGTGATATGCACTACTAAAGTCTATTTGGAAAACTATTTCCTTATAGTTTGACTTTTACGTGCAAGTTAATCATATCACTATAAATGCAGGTTTTTTAAACAACAAAAACGAGGATATGCAAGCTCATTTTTATATGACGAGGTTTTAGATAGGATGATTGCAAATGAATTTATACCATGGTTTAGAGACAATGTAAGTTTCCAATAAAATATATAATAGTAGTTCATATGAAAAGTATTACTTTTGATAGGGATTAACTGTGTGGTTTCTTTTGTGATATAGGTTAAAGAGCTTCAACTAGGAGATGTGAAGTATTATCCTTACTTATGCCAAATAGCTATGGGCCCTAAACGAGTTGTGAACACATATCATATTTACTTTGTTAATGGCTACAAATTTCACACTCACGAATGGAGTCAAGGGAGAACAACAATGAATTGTGGAGTTTGTGTCACTGGGACAGGAGAAGGGGAGTTTGAAAATGAATATTATGGTATTCTTAGAGAGGTAATTGAAATAGAATATCCAGGTGAACATCTTAAGAAATGTGTGTTGTTCAACTATGACTGGTTTGATCCAACTCCAAATCATGGCATGAGGGTGAACAAAACTATGGAATAGTAGAGATTCGACGTGATAGGCGATATAACAAATATGATCCTTTCATATTAGCTTATGTTGCAACCCAAGTGTATTACATGTCTTATCCACAAAAAACAAGGGATAAATTACCTTGGTGGGTTGTCATTAAAAGCAAACCAAGATCTAGAGTGGATAACCAATACACGTTGCCAGTGGCATATCAAGAGGATAACATGTTTGACGTGAATGTTATGGCAGACCATGATGTATCCATTGAAAACTTACGACATGATCTTGGACACTATGAAGATATTGATCTGAATATACTTGATGTGAGGGAAACAAGGGAAGAGGAGGAGAATGACGACGAGTAGGATGACGAGGTAGAGGTGGAGGATGAGGAGTTTGAGGATTTCATTAACGATGAAGATGAGGAATTAGCTGTTGGTGATATGTGTTTGGATGATAGTGAGGATGAAGATGATGATCTAGATTCAGATGATGAGTAATGTTTTTATATTAAGTTTGTGCAATTTATGTTGTTGACTTCGATTGTTAATTTCTTATTCTATCTATGAACACCTATGACTATTATGTCTAATTACAGTTTGAATGCAGTTGTCGTTTAATTTATCTAATTTGAATATTATTATGTTTACTATGGTACATGTGAATGATCTTGCATATATTCTTTAAGTTATAATGTCAGGGTCAACTTCAAGTAAAGGTTTAGCTAAAGGAGGTCGTAGACTTATTCGCCTCGTGAATTCCAGACCAACACCTTTAAGTACTACACCAAGCGCCAATGCCATTGCGAGTCCTACCCCTACCCCTAGCACAACCTCAAATCCTAACCGTACTTATCCCCTTTGCAATTCACATGGTAGCCCTTTTTCATCCCTTAGAATCCAAACTCCAGTTTTTAACTCTGAGGAATCACCACAACTTAATGTGGATGCTTGTCGTAGTATTTCTTCTGCCATACAATTAGAAAATCTTCCAAATCTTGATTCCTCAACTGAAGTAAACAGTACAAGAAGAGGAAAGACTCAGATTTGGCCAGATGGACAAGGGTAAAAGTATTATAAAGCTTGAGTTTCATTTAAATAAATTCCGATATCATAGTCTTATGTTTTATAGTAAATGTCTCTTTTGTAGATTGTTTTGTCCAGAGTTTCATGGGAAACTCGTTCAAAAAATCACTGAAATTTATGAGGGAAAATATGATGTTGCTTATCCTTCATGGGGGAAGATTCCTCAATCGATTCGTGACATGTGGTTTAATGAACTCAAGGCAAGTAACTTAAAATTTTCTTTGGAGTTACAGCTTTTCATCTCTAATTTATTATTGAAATTTAATAGCCCATGTCATGGTTTGCACATCCTAGTAATATTATATGATGTATTTTAGAAATACTATTGGTGGGAAGAGCATCATGAAGTGGAGATAAGACAATGCTTTGAGTTCCGTGGTAGTGAGACACTAAAGGATACATTTAAAGAAGTCCGAAAGAAACCTGATAAGCGCCCACAATGGTTAGATGAAGCTATTTGGAAAGAGCTATGGGCATATTGGAATTTAGATACTTTCAAGAAAAAGAGTGATGCTGCAAAAATGAATCGTACCTCAACAACGGGTGTTGGTTCTTCTGTTCATACTGGTGGTTCGATTCCAATTAATGTGCATAAGAAGAAAATGGTAACGTGTTGTAATGTTTATATGTCCCTATTACACATTCTTTGTGATTCTTATGATGGCATGTTATAGTTATGGAACTGAAATCAAGTTGGTAGTTGGACAGCTTGAGGTAACTAATGAGTGCTTTTAAGGTTCTTTGTGGTCGGTATTATGTGAGGGGGAAGCCTGGGTTGTGATTCACTGCAATCGTGTCGATTGCGAGGCCATTTGTGGCTTATTGGCATATTCTGCCAAGTTGAATTGTGAAGTGCTTGAATGTGTTACGTGTGAACCCTTTCCCTTCATGTCATTAGGCTTTATCATATGTCCAGATGTTGTTAGGGTTTTATTTCCTTCATTATTATGAGTTTTATTGGTTGGCATGCTCTGGGTGAGTGACCTGTAGAGTTGTGAACTCCGGCATGTAGCCGTTGAGCTTATTTTAGAATTTATATACTTCTATTCAGTGCAGGTATTTATTGTAAGGGTTGTACCCTAGAAAATGGTCAGTTTTCAGGAGAAACTCTGTCCGCTTTGTCCTAAAATTTAAGCAGGAAGTAAGAAACCGTTCACATCACTAGCCCTAGGGGTTGGGGGTGTTACACTTATGGTATGTTATTTGCTTATATTTGCTATGTTTGTTGGAATTAAGACAATAAGGGAAGCGACATTCTCACACTTTGCCTACGTTTGCCATGACTATTTTATTATAGCTCTCTTTATTCCATTTTTCTTTTGCATCTATGTATTGAAAATTAATAATATATATTACCTAATCATAGTTCATCATATGTGTCAAAATATTGATGAAGGCGAGACTCCTACTGTGAGCAAGTTATATCTTTGCGTACATCAAACCAAAGGTAGCCAATGGGTGGATAACAAATCAAAAGTTGCTTATGTAAGTTGCTTCGTATCTTTATATTTAAGCTAATTTTGCTATTTGTTATGTACAACTAATTTGTAAATGAAACACTTTTTTAGGAGAAATATGTACAAAAGCTCTCCGAGACTCAAGCAACTCAATCAACTCAAGCTACATTTGATGGTTCCACCCCATCGACCCCAAGTGAACCTTCTTATGATGAGCAAATGAAAATTTGGATTGATGCGAATGGTTTGACAAAGCGAGGTCGTCTTTGCGGGTTTGGACCCGAAGGAGACATTTACACAAATTCTCGAGGCTCATGTTCCATCCAAAATCGTGGTAAGGCTTATGCAAATACATTTGCTACTTTAGTTGATGAAAACAAAAGGCAAAAGATTGAGTTAGATAGTCAAAAGAAGGTTTTGGATGATGTCCAAGAAAAACTAACTTTGGAGCAAGCTAAAAGCAAGAAACAAACAAAGAAGGTTCACAAATATGCCAAGGCAACTCAAGATATACAAGCACAAATGTTTCAATGGCACTCCCTTATGAAGACTATCCTTCCTAATCTCCCCCCACCTATACCGGTGTTAGATTCATTGAGTGAGAGTGAGGATGGTGGGGAAGATGAGAATGATGATGGCGGTGGTGGTGCGGATGAATGATATTTAAGTTTGAATGTCCTATTTTGTGCACCCAAGTGAACTTTTTTTGGATGGTTAGATCAATGTTTGTATATTTTGATACTCATATACATCTCTAGAAGTTAGCATTTTGTAGTTTAGGACTCTATTTGGGTTATGTGTTATTTGGCATTCATATGTTATTTGCGTTTGAATGGCTTATTTTGTTAGTTGTGACTCTATTTTGTTATGTAAGCAAGCTTAGTACAATCTTGAAGGAACCAGTTGGTTGGTACATTCGAATGAGATTAATGTACCAGTGATATTTGTAGTACATGTGTTCTTATTTGACAGGGGTATATATGATGTATTGTTTAGT
Organism: Selenicereus undatus; assembly: GCA_017589665.1. Classification (NCBI taxonomy): domain Eukaryota; kingdom Viridiplantae; phylum Streptophyta; class Magnoliopsida; order Caryophyllales; family Cactaceae; genus Selenicereus; species Selenicereus undatus. The sequence continues at coordinate 110,273,288 of JACYFF010031955.1, read as the reverse complement.
ATTACATTAATAGGTATATGTACATGTGCCTATTTGCACAAATTTTTGATTAAACTGTTGTCGATTTTTTTCCCACTGTTTTCCCACTGTAAATCTAATCATGAAATTTTCCCACTATTTTTTCCTATTATGACTGCAGTGGGAAATTTCCCACTGCCACTAGCCGGTGAGAAATTTCCCACTACATTATTACAGTGGAAAATTTCCCACTGCATTGATGGCAATGGAAAATTTTCCACTGTTTCAATTACAGTGGGAAATTTTTCCACTGAAGTGCACTTTGTGGGAAAATCTCCGATGTGGAGCCACAGTGGGTGAACAGCGGAAAATTTTCCCACTGTATGTGCAACCAGTGGGAAATGGCTTTTTCCTACTTGACTTTTTCCCATTGGCATCTGCAGTGGGAAAACAGTGGGAAATGACCATTTCTCACTGAATTTACAGTGGAAAAATCGTTGATTTTTGGTAGTGCCAAAATTCTAAAAAATTAACAAGACCCACCTAAAAAATTAAGATGAACCATTTGAAAACAGCAGTTCACTTTTCTTCTTCCAAAGTGACCAACTGATGGCTAGTTAGCTGCAATGAGCCCTAGTTTACTTCGAATTTCGCACAAGCAACATTCCTATATTCTCTTGCACAAACAAAATGAATTCATCTTGTACAAGCAGTATAGCCAATTAGTTCGAATGAACCCTAGGACATAAACACATGTAAACAACTTACTGCATAAAATTGCCTTCAAATGAACATGCCATTCGAATAATGCTTCATTCCCAGCTAAATGTCTGTAACTGTGAATTCATCCCTTCACCAGAAAGCATGGACCATGGGTGGTTCGTGGTATGCCGCAGAGATGATAGATTACATGTGCTAGATCTGTTTTGGGTAAGACAACCCAATTGGCCGGTCTCATTGGTTGTGTGCATTTCCGACGAAGGTGATTTAAAGCAAGCTATCTGCGTTTGATCGTGCTCGATTACCAGAGTTTGGCTTAAAACCCATAAATCTCATCAGAAAACAAAATCCTAAATTGGCTCAAAACCCATAAATTAAACAACCCAGAAAGCCAACATTCACACCCATTCTTTGAAATTCCCATAATTACCCACTCATAATTGAGGGCTTGATTCAACGAAAGATGAATGAAAACACAACAGAACAGCAGAAACCTCAATTGCCCACTCAAGTTTCAAACGCTTACCTTGCTGATTTCGCCAAAGAGAGATGAGGAAAGGAAGAAAGAGGCCTGAGGGTTTTGTTGATAACCAAGATCTCCACAACTGCTACAAATCAACTAGAACACAAAGGGTCTCTATTAGACACACAAAGAGAGAGAAAGAGAGAACCAGGTAGAGAAGCACCATAATTTCAGACGCTTACCTCTTCAATTTTCTACCCAAGCCCTGCAAATCTCGGCCAGCAATGGAGCTAGGTTTTCGCTACAAAAAGAGAGGAGGGAAGGAAAATAGGCCGAGCGCTATATGAAACCCACTGTGGGAGTGATTTTGTCATTAGTTTGCGACGAATATGCTATGATTAAATACAATCGTCTCTGCTAGCAATGAAATTTGATTTTCGTCTCAGTTTCGTCTCTGATAGAGACGAAATAAGACATTCGTCTCTGATAGAGACGCTTACCGCTGTCGTAGCTAGACTAGAATATTTCGTCGCAGATTTTATTTCGAGACAAAATATTTTTCGTCGCTGAGATTTCGTCGCAGACTGGCTGCTTTTTTGTAGTGTATATAGATATGATGAAGTATAGACTAAAACTCTAGAGATCGTATGTTGCTTTGCAGAACTCTTTATTGCGCTAGCTTCAGGGAAAACTCTTATCTCCTTTTACAGGATTCATGTTCCTCAATTTGCTCTGTTAGAAACATTAAGATTGCTCAACTGTTGGTGAAGGAAGCTCATGAACTAGCTATCATTGCTACTCGTAAATGACGACCCCTTCACCAATAATCACTTTGTTTCACTTGCTAATAGAAAAGGTAAAACATAAAAAAGAAGAAACAATAAGCTAAGAAAGGGTCATTATAATTAATCTTTTGATGATTTAATAGATAGGATAACAAGACAATTTAATTTACTAATGCACTCTCTGATAGGATGTCATAATTAACGGAAGCTAGTTTCTAAAATGTTTGTCACCGTAAAAGGTGAATGAGAAGACTAACAAAAATTTTAGACTTAGAAAACTTTTGACACTAAATAAAATCATGTATAGAAATATATATATGTTAGAGACTCTAAGAGATAGTAGAGTATTTACGACATCAAATGTAATAGAGACGTTGAAAAATAGCAAGAGAGAATTACTCAGAAATTATAAGAAACATGGGAAATAAAAAGACACAAGATCAGGGATTTCTTCATGAAGTTCACCCAATCCAATTTATGCTAGTCTCCATCTAAAGTTTCCCCTTAGGATTTCGCATTTCTCACCCTCAAGATATTCTGAGGAAGAGCACCCTAACTCCTTAACTACAACTAGAGTTTTTCCAAAGCACTTTGATGAACTTAGCGAAACACTCACTAAGAGCACCCTAACTACTTGCCTATGGTTAGAGTTTTTCCTAAGCACTTTGATGAGCTCAACAACACTTTCACTGAGAGCACCCTAACTTATTAGGGTAATTTGCACTTGGTCCCCCTCAGTTTTTTGACTTTTTTTTTTCAACATTGACTTTACTAGTTAAAATTAACCACTCTTGACTGTTGACGATGGTTTAACTGAGCAATCAAATCCGACTAGGTAATGATGTGGGATACAATGATTAGTGTCAAGAACCTAAACTACCTAGCTACCTCTCAATGCTGCTATTTTTAAATAAGGGAATGACCAAAAAATTTCAAAAAGAAACTTTATTAAATTATCTTAAGTTCGGGTCCTTTGTTGTTTCCATCTTCTCTCCCATAACCCTAGTTTGATTACCATAGACAAAAAAGTTGGTGGTTTTGCTTTTTTTTTTTTAATGTAGGTATCATAAATAGAAATTTTGAGGTGTTTATATTTTGTTCTCATCTTGTCCCTTGTAAGTTGTTAGTGTTGGTGATTAATTTCCATTTCTTTTGATTTTTTTGGACTTTTGAAGGAGGAAGACATCGACGGTTCTTCAAGCTTTGGGTCCCAACATAAAAGGCAAATTTTTTTTTACCAAAATGTAGGCAATCAACTTAATTAGATTATCATGTGTCTAGATCAGAGAAGAATTTTTTAAGGTATATTTCATGTTTGAAGTATGGAGGCCTCATTTGCTGTGCACAAGAAGATGATAGAGGAGAAGGAAGAGGAGGTCTTCAATCAAACAGCATATTTAGAGGAGTGCAGAGGGTAGGAGGAGGATCCCCAATTAAATTTGTTACAAATGTCAATGGTATAGCCGAGTTAAAAGAAAAAAATGTCCTCCATAATAAGTGAAATGACAGAGATGTGAGATGAAATGAGAGCTTGTTAATGAAGATTTATTACGGCTTAAAAGTTATTTTGTTGTTGTGTTTAGAGATTTTTCTTATGTGTCTTGTAATCATGGTTGTGTTTAAATGATGGTGATAATATGCTAGCTTGGTAAACTTTTTAGCTTGGGTCTTGTTGATTATGCTAGCTGGGGTCTTGTTGAGTAAGTGCTACTAAATGTGTCTGTCATTAAAGTTACTAATTAAATATATTGAACTAATGTACGCAATGAAAGTTGGTTGGCAGTTGGAAAATTATATGTGCTTCAACTATGTGGCAAAATTAAACTTCCATAATACTTCTGGTCAATAACCTGTGGCAATCAATTGCAAATGAAGTTGAATTCATCCATTAATTTTCAGCCGTTCTTAGAATGAGTTAATTACAGTCCCACTTAAAACTATCCTTCTGGTGCAAGACATGAGAAAGCGTATAACTTAACTACTTTGGCCCCAATTGTGTAAAAAAAAAGTGGCAATATATGGTGGCCATAGACTATGTACAAAAGGGTAGCTAAATGTGTTGTCCATAACTGTGCAAAAAACTTGCAATGTATAGTGGCCCTAGACTATGTGTAAAAAGGTAGCCAAATGTGTTGTCCACATACTGTGCAAAAACAGACAACATCTATCAATAATAAACTACAAAAGACATGGGATAATTGCCCAAACGGGGCAGGGGAATACTTGTTGGTATTTTATGCCTTTTCTTGGCGGTTGTCTTCTTAGCACTTGCCGAGGTAGTCTTGGACAGTGAGGTGAATGGAGTGTCAAAATTGTCATGGCTGTTGCCTGATTCAGTTAAGGCAACCTAAGTATAAGACATTCAAATGATATACATATGACTTGGGGAGCCCCAAAAACAAAAAAGAGCATAATCAAGTGTGCTTTGACAAGGGCTAGGAGCTGGGCACTCTCATAACCGATTTACAGAAATAATTTATATGGCTTGTACATATAGATCTTGTTTGGTAAAAAGTTTTTTGAGGCCATTAATTGTTTGACGTTGTTCAAAAGGTTAGTTAGGACGTTTGGTTGACTAGTTTTGACAAAAAGCTCCTTTGCAATATATATATATATATATATATATATAT
>JACYFF010031955.1:110205770-110254808 GCA_017589665.1 Selenicereus undatus | reverse complement strand
TATATAAACACACCCACTATTTCTACAGCAAATTGTCCCTTACTTTAAAGTGGTTAGCTTGGTATTTTGTTCGAAAAGTTTAGAACCATATTAAACACATGGGTTATATTTCTCCTAAATTGTTATGATTTGTGATTCCATTTTACATGTCGATTTAACAGATACGTCATTACAACAACTTGCCAAATAATTTAAAAAAATTAATGAAAGTAATCAGATCAGTACCTAACTTCATATTTTTCAAATTTGGAATCTGTACGATTTACGTAGAGCGGAGAAGACGTGGGAAAGTTGTACATGATTTATCTTTTTAACAACCAGCTTATAATTTTTTGCTCATTCGTGATCTCGTCTAGGATGTGAGTTCATCATCCTTTGAGCTTTGAATACCAGTAATACTCTAACACAAGGTTAGTGTGGCTTAGCAGAATTGAACTGACTACATATATATATATATATATATGTATGTATCTTTAGTTACAGCGTGCTTCTTGTGAATCACTCTTAGAATAGGTAACCTCGTGGCTAATTTTCCTACATAGCATGTAAGTGAGGAAAAAACATGTTGGAATAACCCTCAGTAATTTGTAAGGTCAGTTAATAATCCTTGAAACCATTCTTGATAATCAGGTGTAGCCACAGAGGGGTCAGGATTTCATGATACCTCCTCTTTTCTTTTTCTTTTCGTAAAAGTGATGATATAATTCTTTCCTAATTCTTTTCTCTCAATGGGCATCTTTTGCTTAAATGGTGCTTCACTTTGTCTTATACACTCATCGTCAAAAAGGGGGGTGACTTTCCTTATTCTAAACTAACAGGTAAAGAGAAAAGAGAAGAAGGGGCTGGAGGGAGGCTATTATAGAGAGATTAAAGGTTCTCAAATTAAAGTCTAATTGCTTTAAGTGCAAGAAGCTACCAAGAAACCTTTTTTAAGGGTTTGCTTTTTCCCCAGCTGTGTGAGTGGATTGTTGTCTTTGCTTAAAAGATGACCTTAGTGAAATGATTGTCTTCTTCATGTATTGTATTATGAGTGATGAATGAATTATATATGTTCATAATAGTAACAATAAGATGAACTTTGGCTTACACTACCGAAAAGAAGTATGGACCCCCTCTTGTCTCATGTCATTCCATCAATTGGCCTTTAAGGTGTGCCTTTTTTGTGTGCAATGAAAATAATGTAATTTAAACTCATGGGCCACTCAAAAAGGGTCTCTTGAGTGTTCTTTGGGTCAAGTTTGTGATTTTTTTTTTCCTTTTCTGATTGATAGTTTCAACTTAGGCATAAAAAAAAGGTTGGAAGAAAAGGATTTATCAATAGCATAAAGTTAATGCTAAATTATTACATGCATACTTGTAAGTGTGCAATCTTAAAACATTTTATAACTGGTGCTTGCAAAAATTTGGACTCTGATCAAATTCGGGTAAAACAAATTGAACAATGTCAAAATTCAAATAAGAAATTGATGTCTAATGCCTCGTTTCTTCGTGTTGGACAATTCAGACAATATTAAATTCGGGTCAAAATCGGGTTCGGATAATAGAAATGTAAAAAATATTGTGTCCAGATTCGAAATTCGAACAGAAAATTCATGACCGTACCTGATTTTTTTCAGATTGGACAAATTCTAGCATTCGGTTCGGACAACTTTTTACCGACACTATTTATAACTTTTTCCCAACTCTATTCCTCCTTTACTAGTTGTGTTTTTGAAGTCAGCTACGTCTGAATATACTTGTTTTAGCAATATTGTTTGTTTGTTAGTAATCATCTTAAAGGTCTTTTTGGCATATTTTGCTTCTACACAGAGCACTTGGTGAAATTGTCAACATTCATAGAAAATATAAGTTTTATATGTTTAAGTTATTTAATGGATGCAAAATTAACATAGCCTAGCCTACCATGCCACAAATCAACTGACTCAGCATTGTAAGCAGAAGTAGAAGCATTTCCATTCAAGGTTTCAGAAGTAAGATTAAGTACAAATAGACTCTCGTTTAGTTATTCCTTCCCAACGAAGATCCCATTACGAAAGATAACAACCTTGTCATCTCCAACAACAGTTTTTAATCCAACTTTGTTGAGAAGTATACCGGAAACTAAGTTTCTACAAAAGGAAGGCACATACAATACATTAGCTTGCGACAGTAATTTGCTAGAAGTAAATTTAAGAAGAATTTTCACTTTACCCATAACTGTAGCAGTCGTAGAGTTTTCCATGTATACACATTCACCATTTGTAACATCTTCGAAGTCTTGCATAAATTCTTTGTTAGCGCAAAAGTACCTCGATGTTCTAGTATCGTAGATCCATTTAGCACTATTTGGCACCCGATTTGCCTCTTCGACCACTGCACAAATAACTTCTATGTCCTTAGCAAGGTTACATGGGCTACAGGCTTCTAGTTTGGTTGTGACTGCCCTTTGCAAAGTGGACACTGGTATGCTTTGTGCCCCGACTTACTGTAGACGTAGCACAACGACTTTGGGTTTCAGATTTTATTACTGAACTTGTTCTGCTGCTCAGCATAGCTCGGCTTTTGGTTCTTCTTACCTTTGCCTTTTTATCTATCTGTGTTTGTAGGTACAGCAGATTCAACTAATTTAGCTTTAGAAGAATTTAAAGAAAGAGAATCTATCTTATCTTTCAAGTGATTAGCTTCTTCCGTTCTCCTATGGCTAATCAGTTCCGGTAAAGTAAGATCCTTCTTCTTATATTTTAGTTGGTTTCTGTAGTTACTCTAGGATTGTGAAAATTTCTCGAATAGCACATTGCCCTGTAGAATCTCACATATCTTCATATTCTCACTCAAAGCTTCAGCACATAGGTTCTCATAAATATGAACCTGTTCCATGCTTGGCTTGTCGTCAGTAGTTTGAAAACGCAGCCATTGACCGACCACATATTTCTTCTTTCTGGCATCATCAACTCCATACTTGACCTCCAATTTCTCCCAAATAATCTTGGCAGATTTGAAGGTGACAAACAAACTGAATAGGGGGTTAGTCGTATGGTTCAATAGATGCCCCCTGATCGTTTTGTTGTCTTTCTCAAATTTCTTCATTGTTTCCACATCAATAGTTTTGGATTTGTCTTTGACAATTCTATCACCGGAGACAACAGTGGTTTCAGAAGTGTTGTTATCTTCTGTGAGGTTAGAAAACAACAACTAGTCGACTTCTAGTTGTTCAAAGAATATGATCAGTTTCTAGGACCAACGTCTACAGTTGGTTCCATCTAAAGATTCTAGTTTTGTGAGGTTAGTAAGAGCTATGTGGACTATTAGTGCCATTGATTTTAGAGAAAGCTGAAATTGCTTTCAAATTGTAGGAAGGTTATGGCTAAATCAATGGCAGAAGGAAATGACGAACACTGTGTCATGGTATACTATTGCCTTGAGAGCGATTTCGGCTCGACTGAGGTGCAAATCAAATTAGTTGATCGCTCTCTAAGGTTAACACAGTAAGTCTCTGAATATGTGCACTTGAAGCCAGAGACTTGGAACACACAGTGTATCAATTGCCCAGGAAAAGACGAGAAAACAGTAGAAGAGGAGAAGAGGAAAAGAGAGATGATGTTTTGGTGTGTTTGCTGCAGCTGAAGAGAGCCTGTATTTAAAGGTGCAAAATGTTGTTTAAATGGAGAGAAGTTAGCAGAAAAAAACAGGAGAGCCACATGACTGAAATATAGCTTTTGAGCTAGGAAAAAGGAGAGTCGCATGCTAATTGCTAAACATGGCTACTTGACTGCTAAAACTAGTTTATGCTAGAGCCAAATGGGGAGGAGAATCAGCACACAATCAACAACTAGGGATGCCAACGGACAAAAATAGAAGCTATTTTCCCCAAAAACATTAGCAAATAAGGCCCAAACCTAGCCACGACTACAACACACCTAGCCCGGACCAGGCAGCTGGTTTGTGCATGCGTATTTCGTGGTGACTATCTCCATGCACTGCTATAAAAACCAGGCTCACAAAAGAAAGGTAAAGATAAACCCCACTCCAACTCTCAAAACCACCTATGTGAGACAAAAGAGGATGGGAAAAGTAAGGGACTAGTGAATGTCATTACACTCAACAACTGTGGCATTAAACAATCAAAATACTCATTAATAAGCAACCAAATATTAGTCTATGCACCAAACAACTACAAAACAAGATATACACCGCCATAATGTGAATCTTCATTCCAAATAAAATGCTAACAGAAATACCAAGCAAATGCTTATTCCATCGAATGATTATTTGATGCTGAATTAGCCAACGACTTTGACTTCAAGCTTTGTTGGAGAGGGGACACAAGACCTTATGTCCAAAATGCATGTTGGGGGATCGACTGAACCTAAGGATTGAAAATTGTTGAGTAAATTTCAAATAGAGGGAAAATTTGGTCAACTAGGAAAATGTCATCCCTAGTACATGGAGCATTAGGGGTGGTGGTAAAGATCTCACATAGGCACAGGGACGGAGAAAAAAGACAAACTTTGATGTTGCGAATTATGCATAGGAGGTGAACTTCAAACAATTTTCAAATTAATTTGCCCCTACATTGTAAGATAGTTATATTGGAATCGGTCTCATTATGTGTAGTGATACCGACAAATGTAACGCCTCATTACATTAATATCTTTCCTGACATAAGTGGAACCTACACTGGGAGGTGGTTATTGTTGTATTGTAAGATAATTCTGAATTAAAACTAGTGCATACTTTTACTACATTTTGGTTATCCACTTCTAAATTCATATGGTCAATTCCATGAAGCAACACTAAAACAATGAAAAATAGCTTTTGAAAGAACAACTATTGAAATTGAATATTAGAAAACCCTAACCTTATTATCCCTTTTCCCCCTCTCTTTTGGAAAACTCTAACTTCTCTTGTAGTCTTCGGGGCTAGCTTGGCTTTTTGTTAATACTAATCCCTAATTTGTTCATATATTGTTTACACTCATTGTAATAATTTCTCTCCCAAGAGATGTTCTCTCCCTTGCAAGAGTTATACCTTTTAAATAGAAGCGTTGTTTCTCATTGGTGGAACATTTGTGAGCTTCTTGTTATCGGATCATCAATTTGTTACATGGTTTGTGGCGGATATCAAGAAGCAATTTTGGGAGGATTTGGATCTGCTTATTCAAGATGTCTCTCAAAGTGAGAAACTTTTCACAGGAGGAGACTTTAAGGGTCATATTGGTGTTAAAGGGGATGGGTATGATGCGACATGCGGAGGTTTTGGTTTTGGGGAGAAAAACAATGGAGGGGTTTCTATTTTGAACTTTGCAGTTGCCTATAAATTATTTGTTGTAAACTCATTTTTTAAGAAGAAGAAGAACCATTTGGTGACTTTTGAGAGTGGCATTACAAAGACTCAAATTGATTACTTTCTTACTAGAGTGAATAATAGGAGGTTGTGTAAGGATTGTAAGGTGATACCGAGTGAGTAATTGGGAACTCAGCATGGGTTACTAGTGATGAAGGTAGTGCTCAAATGTTCGCAGTGGAAGAAGAGTAGTATGGGGGATCCTAGAGTTAAGTGGTGGAATCTTACTAAGGAGAATGCCAGAAAGTTATCAAAGACAATTACCAAAGAAGGGATTTGGAAGCAGGCAGAGGATACTGATACAATGTGGGAAGCAATGGTTGAATGTATTCGGAGATCGGCTAAGGAGATCTTAGCTATACCAAGGAGAGCAAAATAAAAAGCACCTAGTGGTGGAACGAAGAGGTAAAGGAGAAAGTCAATGAGAAAAAAGAGGCATACACTGCTTTCATTAACAGTGAGACAGATGGAGAGAATGAGGATAATAGAATCAAAATATAAGTTAGCGAAAAAAGTACCCAAGAAAGTCGTTGTTGTAGCTAAGAGTATGGCTTATGATAGGTTATATAAAAAATTAGAGACCACAGAAGGTGAGATTGAGGAATTTAAGCTGGCGAGGGCTAGGGAAAGAAAAACTAGAGATTTGGCCAACGTGAGCTGCATCAAAGATGAAAACGGTAAGGTGCTGGCTAAGGAGGCAGAAATCAAAGAGAGATGGTAGAGGTACTCTTGCAAACTCCTTGTTGAACCAATCATGTGTAAAGTTTTGATGATAACAACCCAAATGTACCAAGTCAAAATGCTATGATGCTATGTTTGAGTTGAGTGCTAGAATCATGCGATAAGACAGATTACAAACATCCTGGAGATCAATTCGAAATATCATGCTTGAAGCTATGTGATAAAATTATATGTTGAAAGCGACAGAAGTTGCAAACACCCTGAAGAACAGGTCGAAGAAGCTGAAATCATCAAGGTGGATATATGTGCACATCATTAGCAGAGTACAAGAGTCTTTAGAATCTTACGGCTAAGTACTGGTTATATTTGTCTAGATTCTTTTTAATATGCCAAAGAAGAACTTGACTTAACACTTACCTTGAAGGAATTATTTAAACTGACTCAGAACACTGCTCAGAACAATTGAGTAAACAGGTCTGCAGTGCTCTGAGGGCAGCGAGTGCAAAAATCGATTTTCAAAGATTTTTAAGAGTTTTTCTACTGCCAAAATTCCTAATATATTTAGGATTGATTTTCTGATAATATTGTATTTTAGAAAGAATAATTTCCTAAATAATATTGGTCTCCTAAAAAGATTTTTCAAAAGATTTTATCTTATCTTTTAAGATATGATTTCCTAAAAAGATATTGTTGAGAAATTTTATTCTTATTAACTGCTGAGTATTTTCAAAGTTATTATGGAAATCAAATCCTTGCGTTTTGTGGGTATATAAGCACTCGCTTCTCATCTTTTCAAAACGGGTTTTTCAAGGCTAAAAATCGAGTTTTTTGTTAGCTTATTTTTCTGAGTGAAAAATCTTCAAGGAGTGTGCTAAATTGATTCATCTATATTGGCTTAATAGGTATTGTATTGTACCTTACATTCAGCTTATTTAGAAGCATTCAAAGTAAGGTGTTTTTCTATTCTTTTCTGTCATCAGTTAAGTCTAGAGTGTGTCCAAGTCTTGGGAGACTTTGGACGTGTTGTGTGACTCATTCTCAGGTGGAGAATAGTTATGTGTGTGTAACTAGAGTCTCGGGGGAGACTAAGTTACGTGTGTGATGTTGTCACGTGTGTTACATAGTGTAATGAATTCGGCCCGTGTTAGTGAAAGTGTTGCTGAAATTCTATTGAGGTAGGTCGTGGGTTTTACACCTCAATTGGGCCAAAGGTGGTTTTTCACGTAAAAATATTGTGTCACCTTTATTATTTCCGCAATTAGTTTCGTTTCTGCCTCACTACAAACACGTCTCCAAACAGTTCTCACGGGTGTTTTGAAACGAACAGAAAAACCGAAGGACACAATTCACCCCCCCTCTTGTGTCCTTGTGTGAGTAAATCTAACAAGTGGTATCAGAGCAGAGTTCTCATAGTTAGGTTAACACCTTGAGAGATCCTAAAAAGATAAATGCTCCACAAGGAATCTTAGAAGGTCAATCTGTGACCAGACCTCCATATTTCAATGGACAACACTACAACTGGTGGAAAAATCAAATGGAGAACTATATCCAAGCTGAGGATTATGAGTTATGGATGCTTATTGTGAATGGTCCTTACATTCCAGTGAAAGTCACAATTGATGGGAATACTGTTCCTAAGGAACCGAAGGAATTCAACCCAGACGACTTCAGGAAGATAGAGAAGAATGCCAAGGCCAAGAAACTGTTGTATTTTGGACTCATACTTGACAAGTGCACTCGCATCTCTTAGTGTGAATCCGCAAAGGAGATATGGAATGCTCTTCAAATAGCTCACGAAGGAACAAACCAAGTCAAGCAATCCAGAATCGAGCTATTGGTAAGAAAGTATGAGCTATTCGAGATGAGCAATAAAGAGACAGTTATGGACATGTATAATCGGTTTACCCATATCACTAATGAGTTAAAATCATTGGAAAAATCGTTTACCACTGAAGAGTTAGTAAGGAAGATCCTGCGAATTTTACCTCATTCATGGGAATCAAAAGTCACTGCTATCCAAGAAGCCAGGAAGATGAATGAGATCTCCTTGGATGAGCTTATTGGGAATATACAAACATATGAACTAAAAAGGAATTCCTAGATGAAGGAAGAAGTGAAGAAAGACCGAGGACTGGCACTAAAAACTAGAGAAAGCGACAGCTCAGATTTTGATGAAGAAGGGATGGCCATGATCGCTCGAAAGTTCAAAAATTTCTTCAAAGAGGCCGAAAGCAAATACAAGAATGGCAATACCAGCAAGGCCCAGAATAGTGATCGAGATCAGTTCTCATGATACTTTAAATGTGGAAGATAAGATCATGTTGTGAAGAATTGCCCTTTGTTGGAGGAAGAACAGGTCCGAACCAGAGGCAAAAAAGACGCAGTTAACTAATGCTGAAAAACGGTTCACCAAAGCAATGATGGCAGCTTGGGGAGACACCTCAGAAGAAGAAGAATACTCTCAGGATGAAGAAGAAGCAGTGGCTCTCATGGCTCGAAGTGGATCTGACTCAGACTCTGATGGTGAAAGTCTCAAAAAGGAGGTACGTAATCTTAGCAAGAAAAAACTTGAAAAATTAATTTTTTCATTGATGGAGGAATATGAAGCTCTAACTTCTGAAAATTGCATGATTAAAAGTACTTGCTCAAATCTAGAAAAGGATGTTAAGAGACTAGAAAGAAAAAGGCAAGAACTTGAACATATGAATGAGGCTCTCATGTATGAGAAGCTTGAAATTAATGAAAAGGCTCTTGCTTTAAGTAAAGAATTAGACATCCTTAAGGACCTAAGTGACAAGAAAGAGGAAGAACTCAACACTGAAATCAGAAAGCTGGAAAGTGAGTCTTCAAAGCTAAGGCATAATCTAGAATCCTAGATGAATGACTACAAACAGCTTCGAGAACAGGTCCAGAGAGCTGAAACCGACTTCACTGAAAACAAGCGCTGGAACAGTTCCTTAGAAGCTCTGAACTGGCTTAATACTCATCATAACCGAAACAGAAAAGGTTTAGGTTTTGTGAATAGACGTGTTACTAAGCCAGTAGACAAAAAGTATGTTGGTTTGCTAGAAAATATATTTTGATTTCATTGTGGAAAATTTGGTCATTATTGATATGCTTGCTCCTTGAGAAAAAGGGCCATGGAAAGAAACTCATTGTGTGTTAAACAAATATGGATTAGAAAAGATGAGTTAAATTCCATGACAAAGAAAAGAATGGGACCCAAGTGGATCTGGGTTCCCAAGACGAACACTTAGCTGTTTTGCAGGCTAAAGTGAGAGGAGACAATCAACTATAGTTCTTGGATAGTAGTCGCTCAAGGCACATGACGGGAGACAAATCAAACTTCCTCTCACTTACAGCCTTTGATAGAGGGAGAGTGGCATTTGGCAACGACAAATCTGGAAAAACTGTCGCTGTAGGTAAGATTGGTAAATCACTCTCTCACTCTATTGATAATGTATACTTGGTTGATAGGTTACAACATAATTTACTAAGTGTGTCTCAAATTGTGTGATAGAGGTAATCATGTTAAATTCTCTTCAAATCAATGCTTGATTGCCAATGTCAATACTGGTAGTGTTGTGTTGAGGGGGAAGCGACACAACAATGTGTATAAAGTGTGTGTTTTTTCACTTCCCCAAAATCAATTGACTTGTTTAAATGCTCTTGATGATGATGTTATGCTTTGGCACAAGAGGCTAGGTCATGCAAGTCTTTCTCTCTTGAATAGACTTGTTTCTAAGGACCTAGTAGTCGGACTACCTTCCATCAAGTACAATGATAACAAGGTGTGCGACGCTTGTGCTAGAGGAAAGTAAGTTAGAGCTTCTTTCAAGTCAAAGAACGGTGTTAGTACTTCCCGACCTCTTGAACTACTACATGTTTATTTGTGTGGTCCTATGAGGATCACAAGTAGAGGAGGGAAGAGGTATGTATTGTTTGATGAAACAAACTCCATGATTGAGCATGATATGTAGGATGAAGAGTTCGAGCTTAGTCTTGTAAGAAAAGACCTCACGCTCACTCGAAACTCCATGGTGGATAATGATAAGTCTCCTGAAGGTGAAACAAGTCCTGGATTTGGAAACACGGAAAGTGGGCAGGAAGTAGACCAATCAGGGGGAAGCCTGACTAACCTTGATATGGACTGAAACCAGCCCACTCAATCGCAGACTTCTCTGATTGATCTGGGAACAGGCTTCCGACCTGATCCTACACCTGTTCCTGCAAACAGCTAGGAGAAAGTGAAAAGCAGATTTATGGATTCTTTCACTTCACGAGCCTGGAAACACCAAAGCTCGCACCCCCTTGACCAAATTATCTCTGATATTAATATAGGGGTGCAGACTAGTTCTAAACTTAGAAATTTTTGTGCCTTCTATGCCTTTTTATCTCACATCGAGCCTAAGAATGTTCATGAAGCTCTTGCAGATTCTGACTGGGTTATAGCCATCCAAGAAGAGCTTCATCAGTTTGAAAGGAACAAGGTATGGCACCTTGAACCACAGCCTGAGGACAGATCGATAATTGGCAGCAAGTGAGTGTTCAAGAACAAACTGGAAGAGTTTGGAACAGTTACTCGGAACAGGGCCAGGCTTATGGTTCAGGGTTTCAACCAAGAAGAGAAGGTATAGATCATTTTCTTAGACCCTGTTTGGTCTCTTGGTCTACAAAGAAACAGCACACAGTTGCCATGTTCATAGCAGAAGCCGAGTATGTAGCGTCTGCTTCTTGTTGTGTTCAATTGCTGCGGATACGGTAACAACTCAAGGACTTTGGTGTTGACACGGTATGCATTCCCATATTCTGTGATAACACAAGTGCAATTAACATTGCCAAGAACCCGTGTCAACATAAAAGGACTAAGCATATTGACGTTCGTCATCACTTTTTTAAGAGACAATATAGAAAAGGGGCTGATTTCAATGAATTTTTATGCCACTAATAAACAAATTGCTGATATTTTTACCAATGCCCTAAGTAGAGATTAATTTGAAAGGAATAGGCTTGAATTAGGTTTGATTAAAAGAACTTGAGCATGCTTAATTAACCCCTAATGATTAACTAGTTAAGGGTCGTTAGGCCAAATACATTGTTCCAATGGATGCATTCAATTCTTGTGCTTTTACTGGCATATGTGTGGAAAGTAACATGCTGACACTCGTTGAGGTCAAATGATATTGCCCTTAGTGTCCTGAGACATCGAACTGCTAACAGTAAGAACAGGCTCCAGGAACAGACCTAACAATTGTTTGTATCATGTGCTGACCAAGTGACGGTGTTAGAGGAATGTTGGAAACTGAAATTTACTTTTCATTACACCTAACCTATAATTTATACCCTACCTAGTGTGTGATGATGAGCTGCATGCAAAACATTCTCTCTCTTTAAGAAGGACCGAAATAACCTTCCCCTAAAACTCCCTCGATTTTCGGGCACCTCATATACCTTCACTTTCTCTCTCCATAACCCATCTGTCCTTCTCTCTCTCTCTCCAACAAAGAACCCAACTTCCATGTCCTTCCTCAAACCCACTTAAACCCCAACTCCAAATTCTCCCAAATCCTCACCATGGCAAGAACTCGTGGTGGTCAAGAATCCTCCAAGCGCAAGGCTTGTCACCCAAGATTACTATGGGACCAATTATCAAGGAAAAGGGGAGGAAATTGGATGGATTTTGAGGAAGAGTCACCAGCAACATTGCCACAAGCGTACTCAATCGGTATGGAAAATACTCCCTCACCTTTTTTTCATTAATCCCTCTATTTTTGGGTTCTTGAAAAGCTTAGAGTTAAAGACAGTTGATTTAAACCCTGATATGGTACCCTTAGTACACCCAGTTACGGGTTGGGAGTTAGTGGTATATGACCTGGTTGTGGCCGAGTCTAGATTAAGGGGGGATGAAGCCAAGTTGGTTGAGGAATCACATAGTTTTGATCTTGAACGTATGGCTCATGATTTTATTGTTGAGGATACTGAAGATAGTGGTGAACGGGTTGTCCCAGAACAAGTGTCCAAACTGGTTGAAGAGTCTGATGAACCAAAGAAAAAGAAAGTCAGGAAGAACATGACACTTGCTAAGAGATATGACGATTTCCTCCAAAAATCTATGGTTCGGGGAAAGGTAGTTAAGGTGTCATACTTTCAGGAACAGGGGCTTGGGGTGTTTGTAGAGACGTTAGAAGCCCAGGGATAGTTGGAATTGTTCACAAATCCTAAGAGAGGGTGTTCGGTCGCAGATTTAGCTCAGTTCTATGCAAACTGTGTTGTCACCAATAGAGTGGTGCCAAATATAGTTAATGGTCATGAAGTGCGGTTTGATGCTAAGAAGTTTGGTGAGTTACTTGGGGTGTGCTCTGAAGGTTTTGATGTGTATTTGAGAGAGGACAAGAGCATCTTAAGTGAAGAACGACTGTTGGCACTGACCCAAAGACTGACCCAAAAGTCCCATCTGATTGTGTCACGGTTTGAGAGAAAGGAGGAAATGATGCCCTTGCATTGGTTGTTGTTTTGGTTTGTGATTGCAAATGTTGTTCCCTGAGGTCAGAGACGCAACCTTGCTGATTCCATGGCTATGTGTTACACTGATTTGTTGGATAGAGGTAAGCGAATTAACTTGCTCGCAATCATGATTAGTCATATTGGGAGAATTGCCAACACAACCAAGGCTCATGACATAGGGTATTGGTTCTTGCTGACGTTAGTATTTGAGAAGCTTGGGATTCCATTGTGGAAGAGAGTCGGCCTTCATGTTAGTGATGAGATTGGCAACAGTACATTGATTGGGTGTGGGTTCAAGATTACAAAGGCGGCAGTGCACCTTCAGAACAGGGGTTCCAAATATCTCTTGGCCCTGTTCCCAATGATGCCTCCACATCCAGTGGTCCTATCATTGCCACTCTGTTGCAGGATTCGATCACTTTGAAGGGGGAGATAGCTGAAGTGAAGAAAGCGCTTATAGAGGAAAATGCTCTTAATGCAAAGTATCACCAGGATCTGCTGAGTGCCCTTCTTGCCCTCACAGCCCAAAATTTCCTCCTCCACCTTCCTCTACCTGAACTTGTTCCTTTCCTTGTTTCCAACACTATTTTTCAAACACTTGGTTATGTATGTGCCTACTAACGGTTTATGACTGTTTTTGGATAATATCTGCATTTATTCTATAACTTAGCCTATTGCATGTGTTACCTGTTTGTACGTGACTCGGATGACCAATATCATTACTGTACTATATACTTGAGTGTATCACAGTTATTTTCCTCATTACCCATGGTGGTGAGTGCATCCCTACTGAATTTATGCAGATGGTTCCCTCGACCTTTTCGATGATGTCAAAAGGGGGAAGATAAGTATGACCATGCTTTGATTGGTCTGCCTGTTTTAAGCTGACTTCCTATTCTTATTATTCTCTCTTATATGAATTGGCTTCTTGAACTGTCTTGGCACTAATATTTTGCCCTTTACCTTGTCTCATTTTTTAATGGTCATTTGGTTTGTTATCATCAAAAAGGGAGAATTTGTTGAACCAATCATGCGTAAGGTTTTGAGGATAACAACCCAAATGTACCAAGTCAAAATGCTATGATGCTATTCTTGAGTTGAGTGCTACAATCATGTGATAAGACAAATTGCAAACATCATGGAGATCAGTTCGAAATATCATGCTTGAAGCTATGTGATAAAATTATATGTTGAAAGCGAAAGAAGTTGCAAACACCCTGAAGAACAGGTCGAAGAAGCTGAAATCATCAAGGTGGATATATGTGCACATCATCAGCAGAGTACAATAGTCTTTAGAGTCTTAGGGTTAAGTACTGGTTATATTTGTCTAGATTCTTGTTAATATGCCAGAGAAGAACTTGACTTAACACTCACCTTGAAGGAATTATTTAAGCTGACTCAGAACACTGCTCAGAACAATTGAGTAAACAGGTCTGCAGGCTCTGAAGGCAGCGAGTGCAAAAATAGATTTTCAAAGATTTTTAAGAGTTTTTCTACTGCCAAAATTCCTAATATATTTAGGATCGATTTTCTGATAATATTGTGTTTTAGAAAGAATAATTTTCTAAATAATATTGGTCTCCTAAAAAGATTTTTCAAAATATTTTATCTTATCTTTTAAGATATGGTTTTCTAAAAAGATATTGTTAAGAAATATTATTCCTATTATCTGCTGAGTATTTTCAGAGTTATTATGAAAATCAAATCCTTACATCTTGTGGGTATATAAGCACTCGCTTCTCATCTCTTCAAAACGGGTTTTTCAAGGCTAAAAATTGAGTTTTTTGTTAATTTGTTTTTCTGAGTGAAAAACCTTCAAGGAGTGTGCTAAATTGAGTCATCCATATTGGCTTAATAGGGATTGTATTGTACCTTACATTCAGCTTATTTAGAAACATTCAAAGTAAGGTGTTTTTCTATTCTTTTCTGTCATCAATTAAGTCTAGAGTATGTCCAAGTCTTGGGGGACTTTGGACGTATTGTGTGATTTATTCTCAGGTGGAGAATAGTTACGTGTGTGTAACTAGAGTCTCGGGGGAAAGTTACGTGTGTGACGTTGTCATGTGTGTTACATAGTATAACGAATTCGACCCGTGTTAGTGAAAGTGTTGCTGAAATCCTACTGAGATAGGTCGTTGTTTTTACACCTCAATTGGGCCAAAGGTGGTTTTCCACGTAAAAATATTGTGCCACCTTTATTATTTCCGCAATTAGTTTCGTTTCTGCCTCACTGCAAACACGTCTCCAAACAGTTCTCACGAGTGTTTTGAAACGAACAGAAAAATCGGAGGACACAATTCACCGCCCTCTTGTGTCCTTATGTGAGTAAATCTAACACTCCTCAACGGGGAAGTGTTGGAGGATTTTTGGTCTACGGAATGAGAGAGTAGTGAGAGGCATCTTAACTCACGACTTTGCGAACCAATTCACAAGGATGAGATTAAAGAAGCCCTGAGGAAGACTTCTAATAGAAAGGTCGTGGGACCATACCAAATACCAGTGGAAGTATGGAAGTGTTTGGCTGAAGTGGGATTAGAATGGCTAACAGAGCTTTTCAATGTTATTTTTAGGACTGTTAAGATGCCCAAAGAATGGAGGGATAGTACAGTCATCCCACTGTTCAAGAACAAATGCGATATTCAGGATTGCAATAATTGTAGAAGTATAAAGTTTTTTAGTCATACTATGAAGTTATAAGAGATGGCGGTGGAGAGGAGGTTGCAGAAGGACATTTTGATATCAGAGAACCAATTTGGTTTTATGCCTAACAGGTCGAGCACAGAGGCAATTTACCTCCTTTGAATGCTCATGGAATTGTACAGAGACATGGAGGAGGATCTTCACATTATGTTCATAGACCTAGAAAAAGCTTATAACAAAGTTCCGCGTGACGTGTTATGGTGATGCTTGGAAAAGAAATGAGTGTCGCTTGTGTATATTAGAGTTATTAGGACATGTATGACAGAGGTAGGACGAGTGCTAGGATACCAGCAGGGGTTACCAATGACTTTCATGTTGTTATGGGGCTTCATCAGGGTTCCGCTATACACCCATTTCTTTTCACTTTGGTTATGGATGAACCCATGAAAGAAATTCAGGATGAGTTACCATAGTGTATGTTATTTGCGGATGACATTGTTCTTCTTGATGAGACCAGAGCAGGAGTTGACAACAAGTTGCAACAAGTTGCAGCAATGGAGATATACACTTGAGTCTAGAGGTTTTACATTGAGCATATCAAAAACAGAATACCTACATCATGGTTTCAATGGAAGGGAAAAGGAGGAGGCAGAAGTCACCATTGATAGGATAACAATACCATAGGTCGAGAAGTTTAAATATCTATGTTCGATCATTCAATGGAAAGGGGATATTGACGAGGACATTAATCACTGCATAAAAGTGGGTTGACAAAAATGGAAGAATGCTTCAGGTATTCTGTGTGATAAGAGGATGTCTGAAAAATTAAAAGGTAAAATTTATCGCATGGTAGTTAGACCTGCTGTGTTATATGGCTCCGAGTGTTGGCCAGTAAAAGAGGCACAATTCCGAAGGTTGATGGTAGTAAAAATGAGGATGATCAGATGGATGTATGGTTATACAAGGGCAGATAGAATTAGAAATATAATAATTAGGGACATAGTTAAAGTGGCTCCCGTTGAGGATAAGATGTAAGAGACTTGACTCAGATGGTTTGGTCATGTGCCAAGAAGGGGTGTAGATGCTCCTGTGAGGAGATGTGAGATGATTAACATCCTTGAAGGTAAAAGGGGTAAGGGACGACCAAAGAAGAGTTTGAACGAGGTGATCAGGTATGACTTGAAAGTTGTAGGGTTAACGAAGGACATAGCTTAGGATAAAAAATTGTGGCGGGATAGGATAAAGGTCTTGAACAATGGAGAGATAGTCTAGTAGCTGTCCTTTGGTTGGCATAGGGTAAAATTTGTTGCTGGGAGTCTGGAGTGTCTTCCTATTTTTTCATATGTCGTGTTTGAATATAGGTAATACCTTCATTTGAGAAGAGACAATATTAGTCTACATCCTTTTAGTAAGGTATGGTGCTTTCCTCAGCTGTGTTGTACTAAGGTTTTGCATAATTACTGTTGCATATTTTATTTTTGTTTCTTAGTTCATTCCCTGTTTATTTTCAGTTTCTTCTATAAAATATTTTCTCAAAATCATTTTTCGTGGGTCTCTTAGAATCAACATTTCTACAGACAGAAATGTCTATAGGGGTAAAGTTGTTTACATCTGAATATCCCTAGACCCTGCGAAAGAAGAACCTATACTGGGAGGTATTGTTGGTGTCGGTGTTTGTGGTGAATATCAATTCTTCAAATTTGCACTCAATATCAAGTCTTCAAAACAATTAGTACTACCATGAAGAAGCGAGGGTGTAAAAGAGCAGTAAGCAATGATACAAAATAGCAAAGAGTGAAAAGTAAGAATAATAATTAATTACAAACAACAAACAGCAGTAAATACAATGAGCGGCAAGGGCTATGCTAATACTGAAACAAACATAGTATAAACTATTTTTCTCAAAACCTCTAAAACCGACCACGGCAACACGGTGCATAGTTGTTTTTCATTTTGAATAGGCGTCTAACCTACAAGAGAGAAATGAATTAGACGTTGTCGGCAAAATAGAAGGCTGAGGCGTAAAGCGTAGTCCTTGCGACCTGCCTTCTTGGCGAGACCCCCTGTGCCCAAAAAGCTGGAAATGTTTGGGGCAGCTTTGAGCTTTCTGCATTTATTACCCTTCACGTGGGCTAGGGGCCCTAATCTCCCAATGACAATTATACACCTAATCCCCACAAATAGGAGTATTATTTCTCCACCATTTTAAATTAAATTTAATTTAATGAATGACTTCTTGGCTCAATAAGGAGCTAGGGTTTTTCCTTGTGTTAAATCTTTGCTTGTGTCAAATCTTTGCTAATAATAATTTCCCTGATCTAATGATCAAGTGAACGAACATATGGCAAATTGGCCAATTATGTATTGCGCCCCTTGCTTATGAATAGTAAATCTGTGGTCCTGTTTCTATAAGTCATGTTTAGGTCATTCCCCACAAGTTGAGCAACTAGTATTTTTGATAATCGGCCTCAAATGCAAACCTTCTAACTTAATCTTATGAACATGTCAAAACACCATTTTAAGTAGTAAAAGATGTAAAGGTTGAAATATTATGTTGGCCTTAGGTACACGTAATCCATTTATAAGGGGTGCAACATAAATTGTATAAAACATTGAAATGTCATAAGGTTATAATAGTAATTTTCATCTAAAGCTTTGGAACCTTTGACTGACTGCGCTTTTATATATATAAGGGTACACTTTAAGAGGTAGACAAGAGAGTTGGCATCATGGAGTTTCTACATAGACCTTAGAGCGCTTTGGTCGTTAGATTTTATAGATGAATAGGGTCTCTAACACAACCAATCTATGCACATAAATCAAGTGAGGTTCCAACTAAAAACCAATTGGTTATGACTGGAGCAACTCACAAGCTTATAGATATATCATAACCCTTTTAATTTTACCAATGTGAGACAACACCTAATTTCATATTCTTTTTATTTTAACAATGTGGAACAACATCTAGTTTCATATTCTGCACATGCCCTTCAAGTGTGGGCTGCTGATAAGGCCCAACATATGGCATGATCCCTATGAAAGATGGTGGCAAACTGAGATCGAGCGCAACTTGGTTCAGATACCATGTTAAATTTTATATACTTATCTGGTCTTTAACACAACGATCTATGCAAATAAGTCAAGTGAAATTTCAACCCAAAACTAATTGACTATAGATAGAGGAGTAACTCACAAGCTTATATGTATGCCCAAACTCTTTAATTTTATCAGTGTAGGATAACACCCATTTTTATATTCTTTTTATCAATGTGAAAAAACACTCATTTTCATATTCTTCATATAGGTTGTGGAATTTATGGATGATAACACCTCTTTTGATGTCTTTACCAACCGGTGATTCAAGTCAGGTATTCAATCATATTCCGCTACAAGGATTGAGGTCATTCTATGTGGCTAATCGATGTCTTAATTTGCTTCATATTATCTTAGAACCAAAATTTTCATAATCTCCTAATCTTGAACCATAGATTTACATACAATCTGGATGTTAAGTATTAAGCTTCGACTACTGCTACCTTTCCCCTTGTTAAAACCGAGCGTAGCTTGCTTTATGAGCTAATCTCTCTTCCTTTGTGGTGGTGGTGGCATTTGTTGCAATATGAATTTTCATAAGTACGTGCTATTGATTCCCTTAAAACCCTTATTCGAATTTTGAATGAAAGACAAATTTTAACTTGATTAAATTATGTTGATTGCTTTGAAATCTTGACAACTTATATTCTTATTATCTTGGTTATCTTGGAATTGCTAATAATATGGGATTGTGATGCTATATTTATCAAATTTCAAGATTTGCTTAAAATATGATATTACCTTTTGATATTATATTGTGAAAGATTGTGCTACAAAAGAACCGAACTTCTAGATAATTATCTTAGCTAAGATTTTCAGCAAAAAATAAAGAAATTAGCCATTGGAGATCAAAAGAAAAACGTTAAGCAGAACTGAGAATTTCAAGGGCTTGAAGGACTGGGTTCAAGGCCTTAAAACGATATGAAAGATTGACTTTCCTTGGTTGATGCAATGGTCACTCACCAAATGTTTCTTTCAGCCTCTCCAACATCTCATGGCTATAAACATGAGAGGAATTTGCAGCTGGAGAAAACATAAGAACAAGCACAAACGACAATACTCATTAGTTTAATTACATTGAGCCTTGATTTCTTATTTATTCAATTTACTTGCATTGTTCAAAGTTGTAATTGGGTGGGATTATAGAGTTGAAAGGTCAACTTTACCAAGCCTGATTGAAGGTGTCAACTAGTGACTTAGAACTTAGAGTAAGGTGTTGTAACTATTTTTCCTAATAAAATTGGATTAATCCTAGAGTTAGGGAACTCTAGGCAGGGACTAAGCCTTTTGAGGCCGAACCTCATTAACAATCGCTTGTGTTATGTTCACATTTACTTTTCCGCAATTCATTTTTGATTAATTTACAACTTTGATTGTCACCCTATTCACCTCGCCTCTAGGGTGATTTAGTAGCTTTTAGTCTTTCACGTGCTTCATTTGTTCAACATATGATTCTCATAAGTACATGCTTCATTTGTGGTGGTTATGGCATATGTTGCAATATGAATTAACCATATGTAAATGAAGAGATATTATATATCTTACAATCACTATAATTGTTAAATTTTTTTTTGAACATTGTTACTAAAATATCTGAGTTTTTATTTAATTTAGACCCATCTTTGAGAATTTTTTTTCCTTTGAACTTTTATGTTTGAAAAAAACAGCTTACCATTTAAACCATATCTCATAGGAGTGTAGGACACATGTATGCCCTCCAAAGATGGCATTGCAATCCCACGATGAGGAATAAAGGGCATCTTCTTATCAATTTATGAGAAATACTTATTGGTGCTTATCGCTAAAACACGCTGAAATATGTTGAATTATACTGAAATATGCTGAATAGTTAACGAAAATATAACTATGTATTTTTAATAAGTATGTAACAGTGCTGAATTATACTAAATTATGCTGAAAGTTTCGGAATGATGATGATAAATACTTATGATAAGTCAAAAAAAACATATCCAAAATCTGCATCAGTAACCCCACACATTTTCATTCTTAGACGCAGTTGCATTTCTTCCATTTTGCCAATACCAAATACATAATTGACTTCACTTGGATCATATGCTTGCTGCCTAATGATGGAGAGCTTTGAAACCCTATCAGCAATACAACTTTTGAGTTAATGATCTATACTTCCATGCCTAACAAGTTGCCTAAAAGATATTATTTATGGGGAAATATTAAAGCTTCTTTTGCAAACCCTTCAAAAGCTGGTTAAGTTAGATGCATCTGCTTAATTTGATTTCATCAATCAATGAGCTTCACATACATGTCATCAGATGCACAAAAAAACCCCTACCGGCCTACCCCGCCTTGATTCTTTCATGAAAGTCTGTTCAATTTCTATTAGAAAGTAAACATATTTCATCCATTAATTTTTTAGGGAAAAAAAGGTAACTTAAATTAGACTTGATTTCTTGTTAACCTAGCAAGTTCAGACACACGGAAATGCTAACATCAGAGTCCAAAACTCTAATGATCAAAAAGCAAGCAAACATCCAACGCCTTAATATAGGGTCGCCAATGACACTAATTTTTATTTTTCCCTTTTTTGGGGGAGGCAATGAAAGAATTCAGTAAATAATTTTCCATATGACATCTACAACACATATTCAATGTAAATAAAAACAACCTTTCATGTAAAAATAAACCATCAAATCCAAAATACAAACCTGAAACACGTTGGTCGTTCGTCTTTCCACAATCGTGTCTTCCCATGATCATTGTGCCTACAGTAGAGGTCCATGGGTCTATCACGATTTCTTGTGTATGTTGATATGTTGATGTATTGTAGTATTTTGAGCAAGATCTTCCTTTGACATAAAAGACTATACTTGGAAGGATGTAATTCATTGGATGTCTGCTTTAAAATGCACAATTGGTCTACCCCTTTAATTTTTTATTCATATGAACACACGAACAAAATGACAAATAAACATGAAACTAACTCTCACAACTGGAATATTTTAACAGGCCGAGCGAGTAGTAGTCTGTAATGTCAATGGTTTTTAGGATTACCTTATCACCTGTTATGACGGTATTTATAGGTTTATTGTTCTTTTTTTACTAGCTTTGTATTTGTAATTTAGTTGTTGTCCATATGTCTGTCTCATAACAGTATCTTGGACTTTACCCTACTACTAATTGAAAAAAAAGGAAAGACAGTTTGAATAAATGTCGTTTAGTAAATTTTAATACAATTTCTGTAATTTTTAGTTTGTTACACTTAAAAATACATATAGACAGCTACAAAAGTTAGATACTAAGAAGCTAATCATAACAATTAATTTTCTGTATGCAATAATATATAATTTGACCTAATGTAGTTAATTGATGTTTAATCTGCCATTGAATTTGAAAGAAATTAAGTTGGAGGTACAACAAACAAGGAAGATACAGAAGGACAAAACAAATCAATGGAAAAAACATGGAAGGCAGAAAAAAGGTGCGAGAAAAAGATGGTAGCAAAACAAGCATGCATGTAGGATGAAGCATGCCAAAGGCTGGCTGGGTTACGTACTCACGTCTTTTGATTAGGGAACCAAACAAGAGAGAGAGGGTAAAATGTGTAGCAATTTTTTTAAAAAAAAGAAGGGATTTAAATAATAATAATAATAAAGTTATTAACAAAAAGAAAAGAAAAAGAAAAGGAGAAAGGCGAGAGGGAGTAAAAAAAGAAGGAAATTGATGAGGGCTCGAAAAAACGCGTAAAAGGCAAGGGAGGGCGTGCGTTGCCAAAAGGGAATATATGATTATGATCTTTTTCCTTTTTGCTTTTCTCTTCGCCAAAAGTTGTGCAAATATTTTATATTTCCTTCCCAACACAGCAAATCAAATTCAAAAGTATATTGAAATAAACAAAGTAAAATAGTTACCACTAATTAAAAAGTTGAAGAATTATCACAAAAGATGAGGGAAAAAAAGGTGAAGATTCCCCAAAAGTTGTCATCGAAAGGATATGGGATCACCACTCACGACATGTTTGCTTTTAGCATATTAAACATATTATCGGCTTCAATCTAGTTAAATATGTTTTAAGTCGTTTACTATTTTTTCAATCTGCTTCAACCCGCTTGTTACAGAAATGTCGACTACAAGTGTAGGCAATGCTAAGAGATATATAACCAAATCTTGCATGATTAATACTCTTGGGGTAGTCTAACGTACGGGATAATGTTATATTTTTAAATGACTATAATAAGGTTTGCTTGATTTTATTAACATTAAGATGCCAAGTTACAAACTCAGGAAGAAATGATCATAGCTTCAAGACAAATGTTACGTAAAAGAAGTAGTAGCTTTTTAAAAACTTGATCTTATGTTTATATTTTTGAGCTAAAATATTCGTAGCCGATGTTCATTGTATGTAACATTTGACATGTTTTAAATAACGAATTAAGAAACACAAAAAGAAACCATCAAATGTTGACCTTGAAAAGTAGAATTTAACGTGCGTCTCCAATTAAGAACGTAGCCCTTCACAATCCATCCAACATAAAGAGAAATGACTGTGTGCTTATCTTCAACTAACTACATCACAATCATAGTACAAAAGCTCTCTAATAGTCTCTCTCTCTCTCTATATATATATAACACGTTATATTCCCTTAAAAAATTTATATTATTTAGATATAACAAATTGTATGAAACAAAGAGAATAATTTTGTGTCTTTAAAAAAAATTTTTTTTTACTAGATTCTTGTTTTAAAAATGAGCAAAATCATCAATTAATCTAATTAATTAAGAACTAGTAGTTAATAGTTCACTGCAAAACGGAATCAATTGAAAATGGTGCTTAAAAGTTTGATCTACTATAGAACTGGCACAATTGATCTGAAACTTGAAATTTGAACAAAACTACTTGGATCCATACCTTACTTGGCTACCTGACACCTGAAATAGGTTTACACAAAAGTGGACCCGAAATTCAAATTGGCCCAAGTCAAACCATACTTGACCCAAAATTTTCTACAAAATTGTTGATTTTTGTGTGACAAGTGTATTGAATCAAAAATCAATTGATCAGAAATCGACCCGAGTCAAAATTTACCATACTCAAACGGAATCGACCCAAAGTATCACATAATCCGAAACATAAATCGATCCAAACTTAATTCAATTCGTATCCGAACCAAATAACTAATTTATTAGGTCTGACATACTCATATAATGTTACTTATTAGTTTAATAGATTGGAAAGAAGAAAAATCAAATGAAAGAGGGCGGGAGTGGGCAGTAAAAAGCTGAAAAGAACATTTTAGTTATTTGCGATGCAATAATAATTGAACTGGGCATTAAAAATTTGCAAGAGTAAAAAGCTGGAGAAAAGAGGAGAGAGAAAGGCAAGTCTAGAGAGAGAAGGAAAAAAGAGATGATATAGACAGATAAAGTTGGAGTGGAGTAAGTATGAAAAGGTGGGAGCCGTGCGATGCCTTTTGCAGCTGGTTGCGTGTGAAAAGCACAAAATTGGTTGAAACGCATCTCCATTCCGTCTTCTTTCTCACCCTCTCTTAACAACGTGCAGGCCAACTTCTCCTGTTAAAACCTCTAAAAGCATTTTTGTTTTTACTTATGAAAAGTATTTATTAATATTTATTTATTAAATTATATTAAAATATGCTGAATTATGTGAACAACAACAACAACAAACTTTCAGTGTGGGTCTCGCTTTCACGTAGTCTGGGGAGATCCAACTGTAGGCAACATTATCTCTACTGGTATTCCTACCCATAGAGAGGTTAATTCCATAAGATGCTGAATTATGTTAGATAATTGAAAAAAATATAATTAAGTGGTTTCAATAAGTATGGAACAATCTTGAATTATACTAAATGATGTTGAATTATGCTGTAACTTGTTGAATTATACTGAAAGTTAATAAATGATAATGATAAGTCGAAAAGTGCACACTATAAAAGACTTGATAAAGTTGACCTAAATTTATATTCGAAAAAAGATTAATTTGATCTAAACCAATTGTCAATCTTTCTATAAGACAATTTTATTAGACAAAATATTATTAGGTCGAGATTAGCCCAAATCAAAATCTAGTTGACCCAAACCAAACGCGAGTTGAAATCTTATCAATCTAAATATAATTTAACTAAACATCGAATCACACCTCTTTAAAGTAATATGAAATTTGAAATCCAAAATTGGTGGCACTAATTAATGTCCAATGCGAAATTAAACTTTGGCTAAATATAATTCAAAATATAAATTGGATAAAGATTGAAAAAAACATAATATCACCAGAAAGCCTAGACCGTAGTTGAATCGCCTGTTTGCCAAGGATATCTTCAAGGTGGAAGTGTGTAAACCTCATCAGGCGCGTGTGGTCCACGAAGGGAAAGAACGGTGAACTTCACCCAAAATCAGGCTTACAACAAACCAAATCCTGAGGACAAATCAGTAAATAAAAAGGAAAAGGTCGCAGTCAATCCAGTCCTTGAGGGAAGAGAAAAAAAAGAGAAAAAAAAAAAGTTAATCCACTCTTTTCTCTCTCTTAAAAGGGAACTTTCTCTCTCATGACATTCCTAATGTCACTCAAATCAAGCTCCTAAAAAAACCCAAAAAAGGAAAACTAAAATAAAAAACACATTAGCTTTAGCATTCCCCAGAAATCCTTGCAGCCCAGAAAGCAAGCACTGCACTTTCTCTCTCTTAAGCTTCTTTCACTTCTTCAACTTTCTCTGTCCGCAATCAATGAAAACCAACATTATAAGCGTAAGGTTGATTTTCACCATGGGAGGAGTCCCCCCAGCAAAGCAGTAATAATACACACCGTCTCGAAGAGAGAGAAATAACGAAAGAAACGTGTCTGGGTTTCGATATTGTGCTGAGCTGATGCTTTAGATGTTGCTTTGTTGGCTTCTGTGGGTGTTAGAGATGGAGAGAGAAAAAGAGAATTTTAGTTTCTGAAGTTATTTGTGTCTCTTTCTGTGATCACTGATCAGTCTCTCTCTCTCTCTCTCTTCCGGCCTATTTACTTTGATTTTAATGGGTCGGTTTGCGTCGTTGGGCAATTCATTCATGTCTCACACTCTCTCTCTTCTTTCTCTCTCTAAGCGCATCAAAAATGTGAAATTCTTCTTCTACTCGTTTTACTATTCACACTCTTTGAATTGTGGGTCTTAAAACATAACCCAACACCCAATCTTCTCCCTCTTCTTTGATCCTCTCTCTCTCTCTCTCTCTCTAAAGCCTCCTGTTCTTCTCCTCCATTTCAGCTAATTAAAGGATCATCTGAATTTTGAGTATAGCAACGAAGCATCTCGACTCTTCTCGAACAATCCTCATTAGCCCTCCAATTTTCTCGCAAATTCGGATTCTGGGTAGTTGTTCTTTAATTCTGCGTAGTCTTGAAAAATGAGGGGAGGATTGAGTGCGATTCAGCAAACGCTAACCCCAGAAGCAGCAAGCGTTCTGAGCCATTCGATCGCCGAAGCATCTCGCCGGAATCACGGCCAGACCACTCCACTCCACGTGGCAGCCACCCTGTTGGCCTCGCCAACTGGGTTCCTCCGACAAGCGTGCATCCGGTCGCACCCGAACTCCTCCCACCCACTTCAGTGCAGAGCCCTCGAGCTCTGCTTCAGCGTGGCCCTCGAACGGCTCCCAACGGCTCAGACCACCGGCGAACCGCCGATCTCCAACGCGCTCATGGCGGCTCTGAAGCGGGCTCAAGCCCACCAGCGCCGAGGCTGCCCTGAGCAGCAGCAGCAGCCGCTGTTGGCCGTCAAAGTCGAGCTCGAGCAGCTCATAATCTCCATCCTTGATGATCCGAGTGTCAGTCGGGTCATGCGGGAGGCTTCGTTTTCCAGCCCCGCCGTCAAGGCAGCGATCGAACAAGCCCTCTCGTCTCGGGCCGGGTCCGGGCCCGGGTCGAAGATTGGAATTGGGTTTCGACCCGGCCCTGGCCCGAGGAACGTGTACTTGAATCCGAGGTTGCAGCAACAGGGTAGTGTTAGTGGTGGTGGTGCGGTGCAGGGGAATACAGGGGATGATGTGAAAAAAGTGATGGAAATCTTGTCGAGGTCTAAGAAGAGAAACCCTGTTTTGGTTGGAGAATCTGAGCCTCAAGGGGTTGTGAAGGAGGTGTTGAAGAATGTGGAAATACACGACGGAGTATTGAAGAATGTAGAGGTGGTTTGCATGGAGAAGGAACTCGGTTTGGATCGGATTCAAATGCCCGCAAAGATCAAAGAGTTGGGGGGTTTGATTGAGAGGAAAATGGTGATGAATTCAAGAGGGGGAAGTGGGGTGGTTGTTGATTTGGGTGACTTGAAATGGCTGGTTGATCAGCCTGCTAATCAGGGGCTTTTGGAGGCGGCTCGGGGGGCGGTGTCCGAGATGGGCAAGATTTTGAGGAAATTTGGTGAAGGGAGTAAGATTTGGGTCATTGGGACTGCTACTTGTGAGACTTATTTGAGATGCCAAGTTTATCATCCGACAATGGAGAATGAATGGGATCTTCAAGTTGTCTCAATTGTGGCCAGACCATCCATCGCTGAGATGTTGCCAAGGTATGTAATCCAATATTCTCTTTTTGATGTTTGGTGATTTCAAATGTTTATTGTTGAATTTTGTTGATTTCTGAGTGTTTCATACGATTTTTATTTGAGTTGAATGATTGGTCAGATGTGATATCTTCTAGATTCTGATAGGCTTCATTTAGACTAGTTTACAATAAGCAGAAATCTTACTGAATCTTGTATTTTCCAAAATTGATTTGCCCTTTTCCTGTGTTGGAACTGCATTTATATGAGATTTGGAGAGAGAGAGAGTCTTTAAATCTTGCAATTCCAACTTATGACGTAGAATCAGTGAATCAGCTGATGTTCTGTATCATGTTTGTTCAGGTTGGGATCGAATGGCGGTATTTTAAGCAGCTCTGTTGAAAGCTTGAGCCCGATGAAGAGTTTCCCAATTGCTGCACCACCTCTAACAAGGCGGGTTTCCGAAAATTTGGATCCTTCTAGGAAGTTTAACTGCTGTCCTCAGTGTATGGAGAGCTGCAGTCAGGAGGTTGCAAAACTCGCAGCAGAGCAACCTGAAAAATCCTCCTCAGAGGTTATTTCAGATGCAACTCATCACTCATTGCCACCTTGGTTGCAAAATGCCAAATTGCGCTCTAATGATACTGTGCAGGTCTGCTCGTAACCTTTGTTTTAGGGGGTTCTATTGAGATGGAACATTTCTGTTGAATTCAAGTTTGAAGCGTGTTCTTATCATTGATTGCAGAGCGGGAATCAAGATCTGATTTTGAGGCAAAAGGCCCAAGAACTGCAGAAGAAATGGAGAGAGACATGCTTACAGCTCCACCCTAACTTCCACCACAATGAAAGCTCTGAGAGAATCACCCCACCACCACTCTCAATGATGGGCTTGTACAATCCGAATCTGCTAGGGCGTCAGCCACTTCAGACCAAGTTACTGCAGCCCAGGAGCCTCGGGGGTGCTCTGCAGCTCAATATAAGTCCATCTGTAGCCCAACAACCGAACTCACATCGCCAAGCTAGCCCACCTGGGAGCCCGGTCAGAACAGATCTCGTTCTTGGACGAACAAAACCACCTGAATCAATACAAGATAAAGCCCATAAGGAGCGGCTCAAAGACTTCCTTGGCTGCATTTCCTCAGAATCTCAGAACAAGGTGCACAAACTACAGGGTGCTGATCAGCTGGTTACTACAGCTGATGTAGACTCATTCAAGAGAATCCTTACGGGTCTGATGGAGAAGGTAGGTTGGCAAAGAGATGCAGCTTCTACTGTAGCCTCTGCCGTAACCCAATGCAAATTGGGCAATGGAAAGCGCAGAGCCGGTGGGTCCAAGGGTGACATATGGCTACTTTTCTCAGGTCCTGATAGGATTGGAAAGAAGAAGATGGCTGTGGCTCTTTCTGAGCTTGTTTATGGTGGAGCCCCCATACCTATCTCCCTTGGTTCAAGACGCTATGGCGATGAATCTGATTTGAATTTACGTGGTAAAACTGCAATTGATCGAATTGCTGAAGCATTGAGGAGAAACCCGTGTTCAGTGATAATGTTGCAGGACATTGACGAGGCTGATATGCAGGTTCAAGGTAGTGTCAAACGGGCAATGGAAAGGGGGCGGCTAACTGATTCCCATGGCCGGGAAATCAGCTTAGGCAATGTCATTTTCATCCTTACGTCAAGTTGGGTCCCAGATCAGCTCAAGGGTTTATCCGGTGTAAGCTTCGCGCTCAATGAAGAGAAGCTGACTTCCTTAGCAAGTGGCGGTTGGCAGTTGAGGATATCAATAGGTGAAAAGCCCACACGAAAGAGACCACCGCTGAATTGGCTGCTCGATGATAATGATGATGAAGATCAGGATAGGTCCTCAAAGCTGAGGAAGGAGATTGGTTCAGGGCTGTCATTCGATCTTAATCAGATGGCCGATATTGATGATGACAGACATGGTGGGTCCAACAACTCCAGTGATCTGACCGTGGATCATGAAGAGGAGCATGCACACGAGAACAGGGGATCCCCTACTTCCTCCGCACCCTATGAGCTGTATAATTATGTGGATGAGGCTGTCATCTTCAAGCCGGTGGACTTCACGCCGATTAGACAGAACATTGAGAGGACTATATCATTGAAATTCTCGGCCATCATAGGTGACAGGGTTTCACCTAAGATCGAGAATGAAGCTCTAGAGAGGATCCTAAGTGGCTTCTGGCTAGGGCAAACCGCCTTAGACACTTGGGCGGAGAAAGTACTAGTCCCGAGCATTCATCAGCTTCAAGTGAAATTACAAACATTGTTTCCTCATTCACAGGAGGGCACAGTGGTTGTCCGGCTGGAGCTAGATAAGGAGTCAGAGAGCCGTGGTCAGGGGGATTGGCTGCCCGGCAAAATCTCGGTGGTGGCCAATGCACAGTGACGGTGGTCACTGTGACTTAACGTGTATGTAGGAGAGATGTAGATGTAAATACAGTAGAAAAAGTTTTCTTTTGGCGGGAAGTTGCCATTGTTGGCGTTGAGGCGTTAGGAGAATACAGTTGGTGGGAGACCAATAACATGAATTTTAGAGGGGAGAAAGAAAGGGAAAAAAAAAGAAAAAGAAAAATTTGCCAGTTCTTTGTAACTAGAAGTATGTGATCTTCTCGTATAAAATTGTTTAGTTTATTATTATGTCTTTCTGCCTTACCAACTTTCCACATGTGTAACGTTCTGTGATGAATGTATAGATAATTCCATTTAGAGGAACGGATGATTAAATGAATAACATTGAGGCATTCCTCACTTTCGGGCCCATCTTCTCTAATTTCCAAATCCTTACTTCCAAGGCTGCCATGTTACTTTTTCTTTTGTGGGTTCAAAGGTGTATAAATGAATCCGATATCAAAATTCTTACATCTGGATCTCTCCATACCCACATAAATAGGACTCACATTGAGATATGGTTGTTGTTGTTATTGTATACCAAATGTATGGGTTCATTAGAGCATTATTATTGAATCAAATGGTTATTCTTATTGGCGTGTTATGTATTCAACATGGGTTGCGGTGTCAAAGCCATTTAATATAGGTCAAGGTGTCAAAGCTGATCATATTTTCAACATTTTGTTCCAGAAGAAGTATTTGTATCTTTATTAACTTTTTGATACAAGTCATATGACTTGAAATAAAGAGAAAATTTTGAATGACATTAATATCAACTAACAGAACACGATATTTTTCTTTTCTGATCAAGACAGTTAACGTAATATATACAATTAAAATAGAAAAGTTAATTGACAAATGAACATTTCAACACGGGATATACACCTAGAGTTGAAAAATGAGTCGTTAATAACATAAATGAGGTTAGTTAGCTTGAAAGATGTTTTTCTAGGATGTTAGC
This sequence comes from Selenicereus undatus, assembly GCA_017589665.1. Taxonomy (NCBI): domain Eukaryota; kingdom Viridiplantae; phylum Streptophyta; class Magnoliopsida; order Caryophyllales; family Cactaceae; genus Selenicereus; species Selenicereus undatus. Next base: position 110,224,685 of record JACYFF010031955.1, on the reverse strand, counting down.
TTGCCAAGTACAATGAGACATAATTTGCTTGAAATCCAAGGTGCGCCCCAAAATGGAGGGCAAATTTGAAGGGACATCTGGTGCTTGTCATTGTATTGTAAAAGCAAAGGTAAGCAGATCATGTTCAATTGAAGGGGTGAAGCACAGTTAAAGTACAAGAGGCAACAAACAGGTAGTAGGTTGGTATTAGGTAAAGACATTCATGCATCTTAAATAAATATTATAAAATAAAATAAAATTGGGAGACACTTCGAAAAAGCCAAACAAACATAACGTTAGCCTGCCAATGCAAGTATGCAACCCACCACTTTTTTGGCTGCATTTAATTAAATGACGGTCCAATTTATGCCTTTTTAATTAATGTTGAGTGTTAGATTAGGCCAATTAGGGTTTGACATGGCCTTTTACTTGCCAAACTTGACTACAAATACTTGTGTGCTGCGGGGGAAAAAAAAACCTGGTTTTGGATTGTTGTTAGTCTTGAACGTGACTTCTCTTTGGCCATCCAAAGGGACAAAGAATTTTCAAAATAATACAAATAAAAAATTTTCTTTTTTTAATCGCTCGAAACCAATACTTCCTGATCATGCTTACGTCCCCTTTTCAACAAAAAAAGAATGAAAAAAATAAATCACAAATAATTTATTATGTGAATAATAAATCATTGATGAACCACCTAAAAATATCGTATTAAGTTAGTTTTCAAAGAAGTAGATAAAAATTCACAGTTACTTTAAGATATAATTTCTTTTTCATTCGCAAATAATTCTTGAAGTCTGGTTTTCTACTTAGCTTTAAAAAAAAATTATTGTACTTTTATTTTCACAGAGGCTCAAATAATTTTTTCTCAAATTACATAAATTAAGAACATCATTTGCTATACTTTGTACATATGATTATTATAATTAGAAAAAAGTCAAAAATTTTCCATTCATCACATCGAAGTACACAAAAACAAAACACCACCTTCTAATCTTTCAACACATGTAACTTTCACATAATTCGAATCATCAGTCTTTCCTTTAACATATATTCTTATTCTTATTATAATATTGAAAGATTTATAGATTCATAAAAGTGTGTGATAATTTTATGTGATCTCTTACTATCAAACGACAAATTTCAACAATATACAAAGAAATATGCTTCAAATTCACTAATATATGATATGTATGTACACATTTAATCATAATCTATTTTAATCCATAGGAAATCTCTATTTAATATTTTTTTAATAGTTTGTACTGCCTATTAATTACAAACTATTTTTAAAAAATCACAAACTTTTCAAACATTATGTTAAATCATATATATATATATATATATATATATATATATATATATATATATATATATTAAAAAACCATCCCATACATGATAGGGGAAAAGGACAGTAATTGGCACATTAAACAACCAAGTTGGGGCAACCAAGGACCCTCGTATCAAAAAACCAAGAACTTAAAAAAACACAAGTTTTTTTTGGTTCAAATGAGCCATGAAGGCATTACAATACAATATGAAAAGAGAGACTTGATCAATTGAACTTGAGACCTAATGTACTCAGGACCTCAATTTTATTCACTTGGTTAAGATATCATTGGTTAAAAAAAAACAATTTTAATAACTATTTAAATAGGTTGCCTTTGCTTATAACACGTACTTGCATATACTAATTGATTATGGATATAAACTGGTAATTTATCTTAGTTACTGAAACCAGTGCTTGTATTATAATAATGGGTCTATAGACTCGGGAAATATTCAAGTGAGTAAAATAAAATGCTCAACTTGATACAATAAATTGCTCAAATATATAAAACAAAATGCACAGCCCCATAAATTGGAGAAATAACAAACAAATAAAATGAAGTCAGTAGATTGCAGATTCGAGCATGTGACATCGATAATGAAGGGCAGTAACAAACACACTAATCGTTAGGCGAGTAGCCGACCCAAATTTGTACACATTTCAGCATAAAAACAAAGTGTTTGGGTCCATAGACTAGGGCCTAAGATATAATTTCTATATTGAAACAATATCAAAGATGATTTTAAAAATTAAAAAAATTGATAAACAGGGTCTCTACCTCACCCTAATATTGAATTCCGATTGGAACCATAAGGCTAAAAGAAAAGAGGAGCCTCGGAGGGTAAAGTCATTTTAATTTAGAGATCACGAGTTCAAATTTAAACATCTCTACTACAAGTATAGTTCAAAATATTTAAGAAACTAGTCCACTTATAATTTAATTTAAATTAAAAAGGTAGTTGTATAAGAGAACAAAATTTCTCACCATATCTCAAGAGAAGCAAATAGGATACTTTCTCTTGTGACCTATACCTACTGGTCAAATAGAAGATCAAAGTGTAAAGTTGAAAGCCAACCATGCATGCATGATCACAAAACATTTGTTTTAACAAGAAAAGTCCAAGTCAATGCAATATGAACGATGGCAATGGTGTTGGGTTCAACTAAAAATAGACATAAAGTGAGCTTTTTGTGATGAAACCGTGTGTGGCCCTTTTGGCTTTGAATTTCCTCTCTCCTAAGGGAAAGCGCAAGAAAAGGAAAGTCCACGAGTACACCACAGTTACATAAGGATTATGCATCATTGAGTTGAGTGGACACGCTTAGACGTGGACTTGTATAAAGACTTTGATACTTTGACTTGATGAATGAATGAATGGAAAACAGAAAGAGGGTTTTGATGACGTGTGCTCATTAGGAACGTTCATATGAGGTTCTCGAAAGGATCTTTTTTTCTCTCTCTCTCTATATTGGTGTTCAACCACAATATATGGGATTGGGAAAATGACAAGCATAGGGGTGACGATGGATTGAGTTCGGGTCGAGTGAACTATCATTCGCATCCATCACCGCTTTAATCCACTACTTCTAATCCATCCATCACCCGCAAAAATCTAATCCAATTCATCCAACCACCATTCGCGGGTGAAAACGGATGGATCGGGTTGTAAACAGGTGATGAAAGTTTATATATAATATACTAGTAAATTTATATAAAAAAGTAAGTTTTGTCGTTTGAAAAGCTTTAAAAAGATATTTAAGGTATAACGAATGAATAGATATCATATTCATCATATTAATGTTGACAAAAATCCTAGAATTAACAACGTAATTATCCAAAAAATGAGTAAAATTTAAAGGACAAAAATAAAAAGTAAACTAATTGCAAATAAGAGATAAACAAGTGGATCACTACGTGAGTGATGGACCGAGTTGCAAGTCGTATGGATCATCAGCCAGATCTAATCCAATCCATCAAACCATCATCCATATATTTCGAATTTTCACCCGCTTTTTTGGATTCAATGGAATGGACACCCATTGGGTGAGGGTAAAATTGTCACCCCCATACAAACAGGTTATTCATTAGCTCACTACTAAAAAATCTGCTTTTTCCGACGGAAAATGGCGACGGAAAATTAGGCCGTCGGAAAGGTCGACGAACACGCCGACGGAAGGACGGGGAAAGCAAAAGGGGAAGACAGACTTTCCGACGGACCCAATTTCCGTCAGAAACTCTGATGGATTGGTCGTATTCCAGCGGAATTTCGTGGAATATTCCGTCGACCCACCTGATTTTTTCAACTTCTCTCTGCCCGAGAAAAGCTGCAGGCTTTTATTGAAAAAATGCCTGTCGAACGGAATTTTCCAGCGGATTTTCCGACGGACAGGCATTTCCGTTGGGAATTTCAAATTTTGAATTTTTTTGAAATTTCAAATTTTTCAATTTTTTCAATTTTTTTTAAAATAAGTGGTCCGATGGAATTTTCCGTCGGACAACACTTTTTTCTAAATTTTTTTTAAAAAAATATCAAAAAAGGTGAAGTGGTTCGACGGAAGACGGACCACACCTTTTTAAAAACCTGATTGCTCGAGCAATCGGGCACTCCACACACACACACAAACCATTCTCTCTCTCCGCCATCGCCAGTGCCGCCCTCTTCCAGCCACCATCGCCGCCCTCTGCGGTCGTCCGACACCCTTCGCTGCTCCCTCAAAATCAGCCCCCTTCACTGCCTCCACTGGTTGCCGCCACCTCTACCCCCCGCCGCCTCCACCGGTCGTTGTATTCAATGTAGCACTAGGAAACTCCTCATCTTTCAAGTGAGTAATTCAACCTAAATGTTATTAGAGAGAACATTAAATTGCCATTGAAAGATGAGGAGTTTCTTGGTGTTACACTGAATGCGGCGACCAGTGAAGCATGTTTCGATCCCGTCAAACGCTCTTTTGCTGAACTATATCGTGATTTTGCAGTGGAAAGATGCGTAACTCAACCTAAATTTTCAAAATATTTTTTTTTTAAAAATAAATTTCCGACGAAATTGCCATTTCCGTCGGAATTTCCGACAGAATTTGCAAATTCCGTCGCAATTGGCCGACGGAAATGGCAAATTCCGTCGAACAACCTGGCCGGATTCTTGCCCCAAAGTACCGGAGGGCCCGACGGAACTGATCCGTCGGACACCCGATATCCGTCGGCTTCTGTCGCCCACTCGATCAGCCCGCTTCCCAACGGCTGTCTCTTTCTGTCGGAATGTGTCCGACAGACGGGAGATTCCGTCGGAACCAGCGGGTCTACGTGACTTTTTCCTACGACCGTTTTCCGTTGGATTTTCCATCGAAAAATCATTTCTCCGACGGAAAAAGCACGTTTTTCAGTAGTGGCTATGAAGCAACCAAATCTTTTTTTTTTGGCAACAATTGAGTGTTGCTTTTAGAGGAAAAAATAAGTGGGTTAAAGTTCAACGGGAAAGTGAATTACCAAAATATCCTTAATGAAATTATTAGAGGAATTAAAGAGAACGAATGTGAAAAAGAAGGCAGTGAAAACATTTGGGGCCTTCATGTCTGCTCTCTTTTTTTCCATTCAACCTCGGCAAGGTCGTCACCTCTCCACCCGCTCTCCATACAACTACTGCTCCTCCACCTCTCCACTACTTATGTTAAAGTGAAATAATTTTGGGATGAATCCGGTGATTTTCAACATGAATCTACAATGGGTGAGAAGAATGGGGTGAGGTAAGAAACATAGTGGTCCACCTTCAACTTGAGTAACTCCATCAACCATTTTTGTATCTCTGTAATATTTATGATGAAAGTAGAGAGATTATGATGAGGATGACTGATTCGCGTGAACATTAAGGTCTAGAAATATTGTAGATGAGTACGCTGCTACAAGTAGCTGGGCAAAACATGATGGTTTACCATGTTAGTAGGGATCTCGTTGTTATGTAATCCAAAATGCATGGAAATGTTGTGAGGATAGTGTACCATAAGAGTGTGACAGAAGGCAACTATTCCACAAAAAAAAATAAAAAAAAAATTAGCATTACTAGATATATAGAATTGTATATGACAATGCAAGTGTTAGTGGATAAGTTGTGGTGTAGGCAATAGTGTCCTCCGGGGGCGGGAGAACAAGTTCAGATGTTATACAAAGGTTGATCATCATGAAAAGGTGTAGGCACTGATGTTTGAACTAACAAAATGTTGATATCATAATACATGCAGTGTAAATACGAAAGGTATTAGGGAGGTTGATGAGAGTGGTTGTTGTGACGATCACGTAAAATTGATATATATGTACGTTGTGACTTTCTTGACTGTTTACCATGGTGGTACAGATCTCGTTGTCGTGTAATCCAAAATGCATGGGTAGTGTATCCATTCATTTACCATTCATAACAACAACACAACAACAAACTCATTTTGCTAACATATAACTAACATTTACCATCAAGTATGACATACCTATCGTTTACCCAACTACTTGTAGCGGTGTACACATCTACGATCCTAGCTTCTACCTTCATGTTCATGTGAATCATTCACCTTCATCATAATATCTTCACCTTCATCATAAATATTAAAGAGGTACATAAATGGTTGATAGAGTCACTAAAGTTGAAGGCGGACCACGTGTTTCGTGCCTCATCCCATTCTTTCCACCCATTTGTAGATTTATGTTGAAATTCACTGAATTCACTCCAAAATTAAACTTCTCTTTCACCTAAGCAGTGGAGAGGTTGAGAGAGGCAGAAGAGCAGCAGATGGATGGGGATGCAATAGAGAAATGACGACCTTGCTGATGTTGAATGGAGAGAAATTAAAGAGAGCACATGAAAGCCCCAAATGTTTTCACTACCCTCTTTCTCACACCTCATTCTCTTTCCTCTAATAATTTTATTACGGATAGTTTGGTAATTTATCTTCCAATTGAAATTTAACCTAGTTACCTTTTCCTTCAAAAGCAACACTCAATTGTTGCAAAAAAAAATGAGTTGGTTGCGTCACAGTTAATGAATAACCTACCGGTAATTTTCCCTTTGGGATAATGTTTTTACGAGGTTGAAATGTTCATACATCAATATCAGTACTTGGGGACTAGTGTTTGAACTAATGATTTAAACAATATTTATTATTCTAATCAACGCTTTTGAAGATTGAGCATTCTCAATATACTAATAAAATGAATACTGAATTTACACTAACATGATTTAATGCAATTAAATGGAATATATCACCAGTAAAAATAGGGCTTTTACGGATAAAAATCAAATGAACCAATTACAATGAGTTGGTATAATTATAATGTATTTTTTCTTGGTGCAAAATATAATTTCTCATTTACCTCACACAAATACAAGATTTTTGTTATTTAGATTCAAAGTAACATATGCTAGTGATTTTTTAAGTCATCTAACTTGCTTAATTCAAGCAAAAAATGACAAGGGCCAATTGGAGCATTCGAACTTATGTATTACTCGATCATCACTCTAGGGGTCTTCGTTTCCCCTTCCAGCTCAAATTCACTTTGTGAGGTGGGATTCCCTCTCCAAGATTCATCATGATCAACTTTAATGGGCCACACAACAACTCATTAACATCAGGTGGCTATGTCATATATAATTATACATGCAAGCTACTCCAAGTGGAAGCAACATACCATAGGCAAATATCAATAGTATTAGCAAAGTTAGAGTACTTAGAGTTTAGTCAACTTAGCCATTCAAGCAGGTTTAAATAAAATTAATTAATGCTGAAGGCCACGACCAAATTTTAATTCAATTCAGCCGTTCAAGCAGATTTGAACAAAATTATCACTCAAGGTGATGATCATATTGTAATTCAAGCTTTGAAGGGAAATATTCAGGTCCTTTGGCAAATTTTCAACATTACCAAAGTAAAGACGTTTGCATTTGGTTGAACCAATGTATTTACTTCGTCATCAATAATATCTTCCAAGACGCAAATGTAACAATAAATTGGTTGTCAAAACTTGGGCATTCTATCACAATCTCATTTTCTTTAGATGTCTGTTTTTCCCCTTCGCTTTGGTCAATCTTAGCAAAGGATGTAAGTTGGCATGCTTTTAAGGGAACAGACGCCTAACATTTACTCTTACTATTTACCATTGTTAAATAAAATTAGATGTCAACATATAGTATAACTACCTAATAGAGGTTGTCTTTATTAGAAGAAATGATAGTGAGCTTCCCACACTAACAAATTAAAAAGCCTTGAAACATTTATATAAACTAGTAAGTAACCTCACCAACTACCAACTGGTTTTGGGTTGCAACCCAATAAATCTATATTTTGACCTCATTTAGCCCCCTATTTGACTCCCTTTTCATATTATTTCTATATTGGATCTTGATAAGAAATGGTCAAATTAGCCTCCTTGGTCCATATTATGCTTATAAAGATGTTTTTCTTATTTTCAGGCATTTTTGCTGAGGAAATGAAGAATTCACAAGTTTTTATAAAAAAGGAAGGCCATGAGGATGATCTCTAAGGAAGAAAGAGCAAGACTAAAGAGCCTAAGAGAGTGCACACTTGGTAGTGCACTAGATAAGGTTTAACAAATTCGGTTTGCCAGATTTCACGATACTAAAGCAATTTTCGGACTTAATTGTAGTTATCTTTTAGATTATCTTAGAGCACTTCTTTAGAGGCAATTTATAAGGTTTATTTAGGAAGATTTTGGAGACTCTTGTGCATCAAAATTATCAACTTCGAGGATTGGTTTGCCACTTCTACTACGATTATCCCAAGTTTGTTTCTCAATTCTTTCTCACTTTGTTATTGCTTTTCTTGGGTTTTGTGTTCAAATATCTATCAAATTCGGTTTTAAAATAGTTATTCCCAATATGACGAGAGACAAATTCCTAGCTAGGTTGGGTTAGGCCCTATTATGCTTGATTTAATCATAAAACTTTTGTGGTACTTGCCCAAATTTGTGCTTTGGATTCTTGCTCAGCCACCAATCATTTGTTGGAAGTCTCAAAGAGCTTTTTTTTTTCACCATTTTTAATTAGGGTTTATGGGAGCAACGAAAGTTGAGGATTTACCTAGTGTGTCATTGCAAGCAATTGGAATTCACTAATATGAAAATAATTAGGGGTATAATTGGGATTATTGATTATTCAATCTTGCGGTCTTTTTTATTCTGGTCACATAAAAATAGTGATTAGGGTTGTTTGGTTAGTCTAATGACCTTTCGAAAAACAAGTAGATGAGTGTCAATTTGTAATTTATCCGCTTCAAACACTTAAATGGGTAGGTTCGCAACGTTTAGCCATTGAGTGTTAGGCATAATAGCATGATGAATCCTAATATGAGATGTTTATCATCTATTGCTAAATTCAACCTTTTATTACTTAGCAATTTAAGATCGACATTAGTTGTCTACAATCAAAGCTATTATTTGCCTAGATTAAGTGTTCATATTAGTCTTGTGATTGAAACCAAGTTCCCTGCGGATATGACCTATACTTGTGATTGCTGATTACATTGGCACCGTGCATTTGCAATAATTTTCACAGGCTTTTGGCGCCATTATATTGCAACCTCGCATGGTTGAATGCATTACTCATTTATGTTAGGCCCAATTTGTATAAAAGTTTTGAACCAAAGAAGTTATAAGTTTCAACATTTTTGTTCCATCAAACCAATAAAAAATAACTTTAAGCAAATTTAGGCTTATTTCTTTTGATTTATCATAAACACTTATCATTAACATTCAACACTAATCATGATGAGCACTCACTAATATTTCCTAGTCATAATTTCCTAATATTCAACATTCCACAACACCCATTAGCACCAATCAACCCTAATTAAGTTAGTTACAATAAGTTGAAAAGAAACATACCATTAATAGGTTAAATCAAAATTTTAATCGCCTGAACTTAGTATTTTAATTTGTATTGAATTAGGCCAAATCATATCAAGTTTGAGTCCGACAATAATTAAGAGTGGGAAATGAATGGGATGCCATAGATAAGCTATAATAAAACTGGCCGGGTTGGATCAAGATCCAAATGAAAACATGCCCTGCGCATTAAAACAAGGAAAATTAGAAGAATAAACCAACTAATGCTTCATAGAGAATTGGATGCAAGTGTGAATCATGCATAAACTCAATACAGGAGACTAGGTAGCTCCTATTTACGATGACCCAAAAAGGCTTAATCTTTATATCTTTCACCCAACAAATGTCATCAAAAAAGAGAACGTGAATAGAAAAAATCTATGATAAAAAAGTTCTACCCCCTTATCAGCCTAACAGTAGCTTGACTCCAGCGAAATGGAGGATTCAAGACCCCCCAAAAAAAGAGAACGTTCACAGCTACAATAAACCTCAAAATACTACCATACCAAATAAATTAATCAAATTTATTATCAACTGATGCCCCAATTAAGCTGTAAATTACGAGTTTACGAAAAGAAAAAAAAAAACAGGCTTTAAATTTAATTACAATTTGGAGGAAGAAATTGTGAGGCCCGCCAATGCTGGATTTCTTAGCACGAGGAGAGTCCTTCCATTAATCTTGGTTACCCTACATAACTTCTTCAAAATACCAGCAAAATTCTTTTTGTCCTCGTGAGACTTCAATCTTCCTTTGAATGTAGACACCATACCTGAAACTGTGATAGGAGCCCTTTGCAGTAGTAGATGCATCACTTCTTCCTTTGAGATTTGTCCCTCAGTCGATGATGATGATGACGACAACAACGATGGCACAGAAGCGAAATAATAATTTCGAGCCATAATGGAAACGGATATGCTGGTGTAGATTGGAAATATAGGATGCTAAAATATGATTTTTCTTTTTTCTAGTCAACAAAAATACGATGTTAGATCAATATGGTGTATAGGGTTCTGAAAATATTTATACCAGAAAACTTGGTGGTGGTCTAACTTGAGAATCAAGGCACCGTTTGTGGATAAATATTCCTATTGGTTAGCGTAGCCCCTTGAATCGGCTAGGAAGAGGGAGATGGGGTTTGAATAAATTGGTTAAAAAGCCGGACTCCGAAGTTATCTTGCCGTTTAGATACCAAATAGTATATAATATCTTGAATATTCTTGATTTGTTAGGAAATATTATGGAATATTCACAAAAAAAAAAATATTGTATCTACTTGTGCTATTTTTTTTTATAAATAAAGATATCTATACATATATTAAAATAAAACAAACACCCTCTAAGTTTTTACTTGATAAATAAAGAAATCTATACATATTGTATCTACGTATACAATATTTTCATTATCTTCATATGACTAACTAAATTTACTTGCTACATTATCGTTAATCCGTTCGTTACCTAATAGTTACAATATCATTGATCTCAACAATATCCTTACTTAACCCAAAAAATCCATCCTCCTCCATTGCCTCTTCCCTCTTTCTGGAAAAAATTAACGCATCACAATTCTCTTTCCTCCTCCATCTTCATTGTTATTCGGTGCCCATTAGTGTTGCCCGCACGCCTTCATCTCTTTGTTCCTCCCCCTTGTTTCAATGGCAACGTCAATGAAATTCCAACGAGCAGTAGTGGTTGTCAACATTAATTTCAGTAGCAATGACCTTCATTTATCTTAAATTTTTTTTGGGATACTGTTGGATCCAAAACGACTAAAATTAACATCTACATAAGGTTCCCTTTTTTTTTCTCCCCCATTTAATGCTAGTGGCCTTGTTGCGATAATTTTGGTTGACGGGGCATTACTGTGTTGCTGTGTGGATGGGGAAGGGATGCTATTGCTAGTGATGATAGATAGTTGAGAGAGAGATCTCGAGTTTGTTGGTGTCGATTGTGGTGATCTTGAGTTTTGAAACTAGGTGAGGAAAAAAAAATTAAATGATAGAATAATTTACTAAATAATTTTATTAACAAATAAAAGATAATGCAATTTCATTAATTATGTATGGAAGATAATGATAGAATAATTTAACAAATAATTTTGGTTAACTTCTTTTTTTCTTTTTGAAAAATGTAATTTCGTTAATTATGTATGATACAAGTTCAAAATTTGAGCTTAAATTGTTACATTACACCCGATAGAAATCAAAATAAAAATTACCAAGTACATGATATATGAACTTATCAACAAAAATTAAAGACCTAGTTTCAAAAGCAAACCCTAAGTTCCGATCGCGGCGTGTGAGTTCGTTCACCCTCGGTTTAGCGTGGGGTTTTTGCAGGTGGTATTGGCCCCTGTTGTGGGCGCTGTTTCACCAACGTACGTGTCTACGTTTGGTTTGGGTGCGTTTGGAGGTGGCGTGTTGGAGAATGTAGATAGATTGTGAGTTTTCTTTCCATGGCGAACGACCCAGCGTTGGAGTGGAATCGATTGAGTTTGATGGAAGCGGAGGATGAAGTCATTGATTTTGATCCGGGTCAAGATGAGGATGTGAAGGCTCAAGTGTCCCTTTGCTTGTTGGGGAAACTTAACACGAAATATCCTTTTAATCCTAAAGCCCTAAAGCAGACTATGCGGAATGTTTGGCGACCATCTCAAGGGCTGGTAATTACAGATTTAGATCAGAATCTTTTTGCTTTTCAATTTTTTTCCCTGGGGGATAGGGATTTTGTGCTGGAGGGGGGGGGGGGCATGGGCGTTTGATTGGCAGGTCCTCCTTCTCAAGGAAATTGATGCCAATGAACAGCCTTCAAGAATCGAGTTCTCCATGGTCCGGTTTTGGGTGAAAATATATGACCAGCCTATGAGCATGAGAAACCAGAAATTTGCAAAACAACTGGGAAACAAGATCGGGAAGTGTGTTGAAGTTGACCAAACCGACCTGCTAATTCCCTCCAAAGCGGTAAAAATTAGGGCGGATTGTGACCTTTCGAAGCCATTGCGCAGGAGCCTTATGCTTAGGATGAACAATGTACCCACATGGTTCAAAATGAAATACATAAAATTGCGTGATTTTTGTTATGCATGCGGACTGCGCGAGCACGTCTATAGGCGTTGTGAGCTTTATGACGCTAGGGTTCCTGAAGCAGAGTTGCAATATGTCGCATGGATTCGGGCTTCCCCAGCGAAAAAGAAAACGAAGAAAACTGAGAAAGAGATACTGCAGGAGAGGCCGAAGCTTTTAAATCTCCGGGATAGTGGCAGTAGGGTGAAAGCGAAGGGGAAGCTAAACTTTGAAAAATCTATGGGGGCTACTATGACCATTGACCAGGAGTCCATCACAGTCAGAGGACAAATGGTAAAGAGGAAAAAGGAGGGGACAGATGGGGGAACCGACCCAAAAGTCCGGGTGGTGGAAAACAAGTTAGTAAACTTGGACGGCAATCTCAAAGGGCGGAGGTTGCATTGCAACCCCGCCTCCAATCATGAGTATTATATGCTTGAACTGCCGAGGGTTGGGCGATCCTTGTGCAGTTCATAATCTCCGCTCGTTCTTGCAAAGAAAATCGCCTAAACTGGTCCTCCTAGCCGAGACCAAAGTGAGTAGGTTGGAGATGAGGTTTGTTCGGTCCTAGTTGGGGAACTGCTTTAGTATTGAGGTTGATAGAGGGGACGGCAGGAGGACTAACTTTGATGTGGGATAAAGCAATGGAGGTGACCCTACTCTCGTATTCTATGCATCATATTGATGTCGTGGTCAGATGGAGCCCTCAGGAGCAGGAGTGGCGTTTTATTGGAATTTATGGATGGCCAGAGGCGTATCTTAAAACTAGGATGTGTGATATGCTCCTAGACTTGAAGACTCACTATACTTTGCCTTAGTTGATTGGGGGAGATATAAATGAAATATTTTATAACTTGGAGAAGAGGGGGCCCCAGCTAAACCGCAATCATTGTTGGACCGCTTCCAAGAGGCGTTGGAGGATTGTGAGCCCTTCGATTTAGGGTACAGGGAAAAGGACTTCACATGGTGGAAGGGGAAACAAAACTGCAATAAACGCCAATGGGTTTGTGAAGCCGATGCCATGGCTTTCAAGATTCAAGCGTGGTTGTTGTATCTCTTGCTTCGATTCTTTTCCTTAAATGTAAATCCTTTACAAGTCTAATGTTCATTAGTTGTCTTTGATTCGTAGGTGACATGCCTGGATTGATAAATGTTGTGCTAAATTGCTGTCATTGATTTCTAATTTGGTAGAGCATCAACTACAGCATTGAGCGTTAGAACGCTTATAGTTTGCATGCACTCTCCTTTCTAGAATAAAACACATATTTGGATGGGTTTATCGCAACCTAGATTTTCATTAAATTGTTGTTTTTTTTCACGTCCTCATGTATTGGTTCTGTTCTTATGTATAATAATGAGAGATTAACGATCCAAATTTTAATGTCTATTAATTCATGGAGGTTGGGTAATTATATGAGTTTTGATTATCATATGCGTTTATGACATAGTTTTACTAATAAGATATGACGTGCATCACACGGGTCCATACAAGTGTTTACCTAAAATCAAATTAATTCACTACAAAAACGGTGCCAATCTCTTACGGAAAAAGCGACGACGTGGACAACCGTTGGAGGAAGTCAGAATTTCCGATGGAAACACCGTCGGATTCCAACGAAAATTTTTTCCGTTGGAAATTCCAACGGGATTCGGAATCTGTAGGAAATTCTGTTGGAATTTTTTTGGCATGCATTTGAACAAAATTTGAATATGGTTTTAAAGGTTTCTGTGAGAGAGAAGGAGTGTTTCGGGGCCATTTTTCGACCGTGAAAAGAGAGAGAGGGAGCAAGGAAGAGAGAGAAGGAGGAGGATGTTCATGGTTTCCGGTGACCGGAAAAAATTATTATCATCGCTTGTAATTTAACGGCAAGTCACTTGTTTTGAGTTAATTTGCTCTTTGAAATTGAAATATTTAAGTTAATTGGCTTTTTTATGGTGATTAATTTGTTATGAATGCGTTTAAGAGTGTCGCCGCCACCGCCGCCGCCGCCGTCCCCGGTAGTCCGCTTTGATTTTTGGGTATTTAAAGGTTAGTGAAATTATTGTATTTTGAAATTATATATATTAATTTGGTATGTGTTGTTAACTTTTGTAAAATTTAATTTTGAAGCATATTTGTATAGTTTATTTAATTTATTTTTTTCGTAAAATATGGATGTGAATTATGTTAATTTTTTATTTAATTTGTGAAGTATATTTATTGAATAAGTGGAATAAAATATGACAAGTATGAACATTTATAATAATTATATAATTATTATAAAATGTTGAAGTATCTTAAACATGTATAATGTGTTTTGTTTTAGTGAATAATTTAAATTTGTTTGATTTGTGCTATATATTAATTTTTTGTAAGTATGTGAAGCGTATGTTTTTTTGAGGTATGTTTAATTTTTTTATATGATTTGTTTGATATGTTAAGAATTTATATTTTATTTTTATAATTTTGAGGTATATTAAGTATATATTAATTTAAGTTTGCTCAGTATGTTAATAGTATTTTATTATTTTTGTTTAGGTTTGTTTATTTACATTGTGCAGGTTTGTCCTACCAAATCAACTTGAACACTGATGATGAGTAGGACTCCCAAAATGACAACGATGATCACACAAATTTATCAAAATCTGATTAATTTATATGATCTGCCTACAGATTCAAAATAATTGTTAATGTTATGATTAATTTTTAATTTAGCACATTTTATTTTCAGATATAAAAATATATATTTGGTAATTATTACATATGTTGTATGTGGTGATCATTCGTGATATATTTAAAGTTTTTGTTTATTTTTTATAAGATTTTTATTTATTATTTAGGAGCAAAAATTTATTTAGAGCGAAATTTTTTTTTGTAGGGGAAAGGATTTCCGACAGAAAATTCCATCGGAAATCCCGTCGGAAACCTCTTCCCCTCTACAAAATGCTTGCAACATCAAACACTGACCGGCGGAATTTCTGTCGAGGGATTCCGTCGGACACCATCGGAGTCCGTCAGTCAAATTTCTGTGACGAGCTAAATCCCGACGGGGTGTTCGGCGTTGTATTTTCTGTCGGAAAATACAACTTTTTCCGTCAGTAACTCTGTCGCAGATTTCAGGTATTTTTGTACTATGAAGATACGTATAGTCACATACACATTTCTACCTCTTATTTATTATAAAAATATAGTTATTATTACCAAGAAATAATAAAAGATATCTAATTTCAATTATTATTTTTTTTCTATCTCTTTAAACACAATATAAATATAAATGTGACATATAGAAATATTAAAGACAATATAGTCATAATTACGGATCTCATATAGACCAGATAATAACATCAACGTACTACCACCAAAAGATACCGAATTGCTTTGGATTTTTAGAGCACAAATTTCAAGCTAGCATTAACAATTAACAGTGGTTTATCTAGCCTTTAACACATTTTCTTATAGTAATATATGAAAGCTTATTAGATGCCTTCAATTTTCGGAGTACAAGAGTCCAAGCTTGTCTTGTCAATTTTTTTAATGGTAGGATTGTACTTCTTTTTATACATATTCTTATTGTGATATGTAAAAATTTCTGGACCTACAAAAGTGTGTGATAGTTTTATTTTCTGTCTTATTATCAAGCCACAAACAAATAATAATTAATCCAATTATAATTTTTGTTGGTTACTACGATTATAATTTTTAGAACAAAAATTATAATTGTAAATTGTGTGTGACATGCTTAATGTTGTCATTTTGATAGATAATTACTAGTTATGTTATCATAACAAGATTGTTATGTTTTTCTCAAGAAAAAGATTGTTATTTTGGTATGAAATATTATGATCTATAGAACTCTTAACCATATCAGAAAACTAGTATTTCTGTATCCATCTAATGGATGAAAAATCTAATGAGTTTTAAATTTTAATATTTATCATGAGTTGTTTTATCCACCAAAAAAAAATCAGTTTTAACTTAACATAGTTTTTTTGTTTTTTGGAAAGAAAGTCCTTCATATTTATTAATCTTGATTTATGTCCACAATATTGCTTCTATTTTTCTATTTTTTGAAGGACTTTAATCATGGCATTAATTTGATGGTCTAACTTGTTTTCAAAAAAAAAAAAACACTTTTTAATTGTTTTAAAAAACTTGTGAGAATGATATGTGTCACAAGAGTAGGGGCTTGTTTTGTTTATAACTTGTAAATCTTGCGTATAACTATATAATCGTTTGTGTGTGTGTGTGTATATTGTGGACATAAATCAAGATTAATAAAGTTCTTTTATGTCTCATAAATCAACTGACTTACAAGTCCTCTCAGTTTTGCTTATGGTCCCCATCTGCTAGCTGACTACCTATGGCTCTCTTATCCATTGCTGTAGTTCATAATTATGAACTGGCTTGATTTGGTACCATCCATAATGCCCACAACCCCTTTATAGATTAGGTCTAATTACAAGGAGCAGTTTTAAAAATAGACAATTGGCCCTCAAGTGTGGGCTGACCCCTAACCTCAAACAGAAGCCTAGAAAGGCACCATCTTAAACCTACTTGCAATAAGAAGTATTACTCCCTACGAAGCTACATGTCTTCACCTTTATATCTCAACTTTTGTCAATTATCTTTTAAAACCTTATCGATTTTTTCCTTTACTAGTCCAAACTAGAACAGCCAAAGAAGTCGTGTAAATGTCACTCAAGAGCAAAAGGGGAGAAAAAACAAAGAAAGAAAGACGCCAAATAAATAAATCTTTGACCAGGTCCATTTGATGTGATTTTGCTGGTTTACGTAGGTGAGCTAGCTTAATTATTAGTTTCGGGTGGCTTGAAATTGGTTGGTCTAGATCTGCCCAATAGAGTCAAAATTCTACTTTTTGTCCAGAAATTGGTTGGTCGATCTGCCCAAGAGAGTCAAAATTCAATTTGATGTGGGTTTGTGAAAGTTTTTCAATGAGTATTTAATTGCGCTAAAAGTTGTTCAAGCTCACTTAAAATTGTTGAAACCAGTTGAAAGTTACTGAAAATTGTTGAACAACATGGAAAGTTGCTCAAGATTTTTAATGATTTTTTCTTTTTTTTTATTTTAAAAAGGAAGTTGTGTGGTGTAAAGTGAGTCTACATATATTATTTTATTTAGTGAGCTAAAGTGGTGAGCCTTTCATTGGAGAGGGTGAGGATTGTGAGCCAAAAAGTTTGAGAGAAGCCTGATGTAGCAATGACATCGTCACTAATGCATGCATTTGAAGTACACAAACTCGGTGTAGGCATCAGCACGTTGGTTATGATTTGTATTTGTACGTAGTTTGGCCACTGCCTGTATTTGAAGTTCATGACCAGTGCCATGTCCAGATATTTAGAATAGGAATGTTCACGATCCATCTATTAATATCATCACTAGTATACATGCACTGAAAAAAAAAATATATGATATATACTATCTTAGTCCGTTTTATAGATGTTTCATCTCTTTTTTTTTTTTCTTACAAACTTTCATTTCGTATTTCTACACTAGCGGCACTTGATATGCAATAATAATTTAACTCTTTTTTTATCTAAAAAAAGGCACTATGGTAGTCTACTACTATGTTTGTTCTCTATTGTTCTTCATATTATGGAGTTGATACATAAATTGTGCCAAAATCATAGAATGTTACATTTACATACCATTTACTAAAACCATTGGTTACAGAGCTGGCACAAATCATTAGTACCAAGTAATCAATAAAAAAAAATTAAGCCATGAAGTAAACACACTGAACATGAAATGAAACTACACATAAGCAATCTCCACCGTCTAATTGCACCTAATGGGAAAACAAAAAAAAAGAAACTCTACACCAAGTTTTTAAAAAAAAAAGTCTTCACCAAGAAAACAATGCAACTGAACAACCGACAAAATCAATACAACAACAACAACAACAAACTCCCAGTGTGAGTCCCGCTTTCGCGGGGTTTGGGGAGATCCAGCTGTAGGCAACCTTACCTCTACCGGTATTTCTACCTATAGAGAGGTTGATTCCAAAAGACCCACAAAAACAGTTTTGTAAAAAAGGTTTTTGAGAGGAAAATTGCGGAAACCATTTTCCGAGTAGGGAGGAGAAGAAGAGAGAAGGATCCGAAGAGCAAAAAGGAGATGGCAGATAAAGAGTGTGCAGAGACATACCTCACCAAACCAGTGGCGCTTGGAGTCGACACATCCCAGAAGAGTACGACCTGCAGACAAAGCACACCAAAAAACCCCGACCGCCCGACACTGCCTAAGCTACAACCACCTACGGAGCCGGTCCCCTACAATCCGAGACCTTAATCTTGTTCCGCCACAGCCTCCTATCCTGAGCCATGTCCTCCGTCAGACCAACAACTCTCACGTCCTCTTTAACCACTTCTTCTAGGCTCTTTTTTGGTCTACCCCTCCCTCTCTTACCACCGACAAAATCAATAATAACAATAAAAGAAAATTAAAGATATTAGTATTAGATTAGATTAAAAGTCTAAAATCCACATAAGAGAGGTAGAGAGACACACAAAGAGATTTGGATTGAAAAAGTGAATGTAGTTTTGCATGAGAAAAGGAGAGATAAAGAGATTTAGGATTAGGTGCATTTAATTTAATTTTATTTTCTATCAAATTTTAATTTCATAGCCATTATCTTTATATTTAAAGAACTTCATAATGTTAGTA
>JACYFF010031955.1:110180163-110205370 GCA_017589665.1 Selenicereus undatus | reverse complement strand
ACGTAAGTTTGAGAGAGTGTATTTTCTTATAACATCTCTAACATGTTTCTTCATCTAAATTTTTGTTTAATCGTAGATATTATAAAGGTCCCATGTTAATTACCTTGTGTACTTATTTAACTTAAGGACTTGTTGAAATTTAAATTTAAAATTAACTTCTCCCTTAAGAAGGTTTTAGTATCCTATTTTATAATAAATTTAACCAAAAATTTAAGCTACTTTTTTGTTCAAAAACTGAAGACATATTTTTGTAATAAATTAAAAGAATGTTGAATTAATATGTACTTTGTATCAAGTTAAATCAAAAGTTGGTTGCTAGAGTTCACGTGATAATCAATGTTGCTGAATAAATATGGGTGGAAATTACAAGTTAAAGGGGGTCAAATATGACGGCCTAAGTGGTTGGTTCATGCGTGGTAGTTCGGTAGGTAGCGTAGCTAAGCTAAGCTAGTATCCCATCCCATGCACAAGCAAGTCAAATTTTAACTTTTTGCACTAAAATTTTAGGGTTGCATATAAATGTAAATATAAATTATGAAGAAGACCAGTCTAAATGCATAGGACCAGCCATTGCATCGGCGGAGTTACATTGGGGCAAGGGGATCAATTGACCCCCCAGTTTTTTGGGGAAAAAAAATTTTAAATATGGAATATTTTTATGGATAACAATAGATATATATTAGTAGTTTACATACATTTTGCAAGCTTGTGCTTAGTAGGATGGCCGGCTGCCACCTCGTGTTTCAGAGGGTCACGGACTCGACTCTTGCCACTCTCCTTCTGTGGTGCCTTGTATTTTTTTTTTTTTTGAATTTTGCCCATTTATTTTCCCTAATTTCTATCTCTCGACTCTCTCTAGTCTTGCTTTGTTTTCCTTCTCAAGTCCTCAGGCGCACTCTTTCTCTCTCTCTCGGGGAGTCTCTGCCCACTTACTTTTTCTCTCACTCTCTGCAGTCTGTCAGCCCAGTCGCCGACCGGCTGACGCCGCCAATCGCCAGGCCTGCCACTTGTGCTGGCAGCCGCCTCTACTCCTCCTCATCTCTCCTCCTAACTCTTAAGTCTCAAATCTGAATTTGAAGTAGTTCCCAAAAATTCTCAATTTTTGTTTTAAATTTTGTTATTTTGTTTTAAATTTTGTTATTTTTTAAATAATTATGTTTATTTTATTGATTTTAGTTAGATTTATGTTAAATAATTGATTAACTTAGTGAATTACTCATAATTCATGAATTGAAAAATGAGCCTTTTAACCTAATTGTCTTCTTGGTTGAATATTTAAAATTGGGCTAATTTTGTTTGTAATTGCTTTCTTATTTAAATTCAGTTTACTAATTTTTATTGAATTTGTGTTGAATAAGTGATTAATTTAGAGATTTACTCATCAATTAAAAAATTAAGTTTTGCCTGTCTTGATTGAGAATTTAGAAATTAGAATTGGGATAATTTGTTGGTTGTTGTTTGTTTATTTGTGTTAAATTTATTGACTTTAGGCAAATTTGTGTTTGTTTATAAGATTTTGTCAATGATAACTTTCTTGAATGTAGTAGCTACGCACTTCATTTTTAGAACTATTAAAGTTTATGTTATGTGTATTATTAATCTCGTCTCCCCCCTCTTTGTTTGAATTCCTGGCTCCGCCCCTGAGCCATTGACGACATTCACCTAAACACACACACTCTCTCTCTCTCTTTCTCTCTTTGCACGCTTTAATTTGCATGCCATATGGGTGGAATATTCCCATTCGTGCTACATGTATAATTTGACAAGACAATTTCTAATATGTGATCGTTGAACATTACGATTGGATACTTGGATGATATAGTATTGATTAATTTTACAAAAAGAGGTTGATTTGTAAGTTATCTGTATCATAAAAATGGCGTTCAAAATTAAAAATGGCATTATTATTTGTTTATTATGATAATTAATTATATAGGTCTCCAACAAAGATATTGAAATTTTGTCTACACTCTATATGATTATAACTAGCAAATTATGACGCCTTTGATGAAGTAAAAATAATGGACGTACGTACAAAATGTGTCTCCAACCTAGCAATAATCATAAGATGTGTAGGCATATACAATCACCTGTCAATAGATTTCTATTTCATGTACATTGTATTCTTCTGTAAGGATTTCAGTAACTAGCAGACTTCTTGATCGAGCAGTATGTACTAATGTATGTCACTTTGTTCATTCGCATGATTAGGGTTCAGACGTCAAATCCTAGTGGCTTTGAATTTCCTTATTTTGAAAATTAAAGGAGTGACTAACACGATTTCATGCTCTTGAACTTCAAAATTACTCGATTATCCTTGTAAAAAAATGAATAAATATGGACAATTATATTTACGTTTTCAAATAATATGCTGTTGTTGATTATTTATTCACTGTAAGAGCTGAATAGCTTCTTACTAATTAATGAAATAGTCCTCTGCTCATTTCATTGTTTGAGCATCATCAAAATTTAACTTTATTCTAATTAAAGAAAATTGCTAACCTATGTCTAGATTCAAATATTATTTGTTAATTTTTTTAATATCAATTGGGTCTTAAACAAAGAATCATGCATATAAGTTTAGACTTGGCAAATGGATCATTCGATTTGGGAACAAGTCGGGTCAAGTTTGAATCGGGTCATGTTCGGGTTAAGTGACATTTTGGGTCGTTTCGGTTTGGGTCGGGTATGGTTCGGTTTAGGTTGATTTCGGGTCAATCAATTTTTGGTCAAATACGCTTTACATGCCAAAACAAGCAACTTTGTAGATAAATTTCGCGTCGGATATGGTCCGGTTCGGGTCAATTCACGTTTCGGGTAAGCATATTTCGAATGCTGGGTCAGATATGGATCCGGAGTGTTCGGTTCGGATTTCGGGTCTTGAATCAGTTTTACCAGGTCTATATAAACTCAAAGCAACAATTGACAAGTGTGAAATATATACAAAAAAAAGTAAATTATATTAATTCTTTCACAAAAAGGGTTTAATTGTGGAGTCGATGGAAGAAGTTTCTACATCACAATTGTGGTTGAGTTAACGTTACCAAATAATTGAACTATTTTGTTGTCAAATAACTTGTCAAGTGGTCAATTGTTATCAATAATTATATTACAAAATATATTTGCCAACAAATTATTAAAAAAATGATGATTTGCATGTGTCATTGACGATATGGTAGTGCCGACCTAGGACTAGGGATATAGCAGACTGGTTCTTGGTTGTTTGCATTGTCACCCCATTTATTAGGGCTACAATAACTGCTTGCATTTTCCCCGGGAGAGGGGGGGGGGGGGGAGATGACCTAAAATGCATGCATTTGAACTGGTATCTATTAATTAAGGAAATGATTAAAATTACATTACCACTCCAAAACAAAATAAAATAATGAATTTTTTAATTGATAATAAATGTAGTAAACTGAATTACTGTAATGTCCCTACGCTCCAATTTACTATCGTTTCCACTAATGCGTCTTGTATTCTTCCACTGCTTCCACCATTGACCATTGCCATTACCTGTTCTCTCTCTGTCCCTACCGAGTAGACTTGATCAATGAGCGTCACGGTATGTTTACGGTCGGGTCATGAGGGTTAGCAGATAAGATTTTCTCGACTCTAAGCCTGCTTGACCCTCATGCGAATATATTTGTATACCCTCAACTCTGACCCTGAGCTTGTGGGTTCAACCCTCAAATCTTCTGTATATAGAAAATGAGATTTTTCATTACGTTTCATTTATGTCATAAAGTGTAACACCAAACATCGTACGAAAGGTCAAGCGATAATTGAATGTCCCAATAAAAAGTATCATAATTACAAACATTCTAATACGCCATTTAGTAACTATAACAATTAATTAGTTCATTAAAACAACTACGCTAGAAATAAAAAAGAAAGCATTACAGGGATGAGAGCCAGTGAGATTTAGAAAGGGTCAGTAACAAGAGAGCTAAGACAAAGTGAGAAAGTAGAAAGTCAAAAGGATTTGAATAGACTAGACCCAAATTTTTATTTTTTAAATTTTAATATTTTTAAGTAAGGTAGGCTCAACAGGTTGGATATGAGGGACAAAACTCCACCCGAACCCAACCCTCATTATCAAATATCCTCAATTTGAGGGTTAGGATGGACCGAAAGGAGCCCGGCCGATTGATGAGTTCTACCACTGAGAAAACTTCCTCTTTCTTCACTAATACCATGGCCACCATCTGCTATATCGACTTCCAGCTTAATCCAATGTTTTCCAAAGATGGGGAAGAATAGTAATGTGGGCACTTGAAATGTGATGGCATTTTTGAGTCCTAGCTAGAGTGTTATATAGAAAAATATGAGGGGTATTTATAATCTGATAGCTCTGTTTCTCCACAATACAATCGTAACTTGCATTCATGCAATCTTGCTCGATTTTCCGACCTTTAATCGGCTGAACTTGGGTTGTTACCACATTATTTGAGGTGGGCAGTCGGGATATAGAACTATTATGAGATTTAGAGGTGTTAGAGAGAAAACACTGCGAATAAATTACGCTATCTCGATTCTTTTCTGCATTAGTCTTAAAATGCTAATTTCTGTATATCTATCAGTCGGGCATGTTTGATGATTGCAACAAATTTATTCGATTCAATTGTTCATCCGTGGCCATCAGCAAGTGTCAGTTTCAGTCATCTCCTCTACAAGTCGCGCACAGGTCCACAGCTCTTTTGGGGGCTTTTTGGTACATTACTAATTCATTTACTTGTTAAATATAGTACGAAAATATTGCCAATGCCAAATGAACAATTATCATTGGTAGTGTAATTTTCTTCTTTTTTTTTGGTGCAAATGAGATGCAATGATCATTATATGTGGAATTTGAATTTAGGTCTCTGATAATGATTCCCAGAAACTTTACTAGCGAGTTGATCTAACTGATACTTATAACAGTGTAAACAATTGCTGTTTAGACTGAGAGTGTAAATGTTTAACAAAATATCTCTTAAAATGAAAAATGATGCATTTTCGTATGCAGTTTCAAATGATTTGGAAAATTATAACTACTTGAGTCAGATTTTGAGTTTGGTATTAGTGCACTACTATGATGAGATCTTTTTCTAACCATACCTTCCCCACTCCCCCCCCCAAAAAGGTTTAACCAACTTATTAACATATGTGATAGGTTGGTAAAATTTTGTCTGAACTGAAAAAGCAAGTACGATCATGAACTTTTCTGTGATTATTTAAATTTGGATACAATACTTTTCATATTTCTAATGTGCGAATTTAACGTTGGCTTGAATTTAGGCTTGTTTGACTTGTTCAATCTGAGAAAAATCAGATGCAATCATGAGTTTCTTATATGAGTGTTAAAAATTGTCCAATTTGCTGGATCTGAATTCTCCTGAATCCCAACTTTTGCCACCCTAAAAGAATTAAATTGAGGAGCCATTGGAGTAAGTAAATGGCATGCAATGTGCTTGATTAGAAAACCTCCGGAGGGGAAAGGCAGGGAATTACTTAAACAAGAAGGAGCGTGATTGGGTAACAAATGTCCAAAAAGCTTAAACTGACATACATGTAAGACAAGATTAGGTCGTGTGATTTAAAAGTTAGCTAGCCTATGCCTTTGCTTGGGAAGGAGAAAAGGAGAGAGATCAATAATTTAGAGACTCAAAGTCGTCATATCTTATTTAATTTGGACTAAAATTGTTGAAATTTATGAAAAGGCGAAGCTTTGTCGCTTTCTTCTGCAACGCTACGCAAATTCAATTCACTTTTTCATTACTATAATTTGGGGGGGGGGGCAATTTATGGCAAAAAACTGAAGGACCTGGCTAATTAGCTATGTGGCCTATGTGCGTGGTTTTTGCATTAAATAATCATACGCTTAGATTATTCGATTTGGGTACAGATTGAGTGAAATTTGGATCATATCATATTTTGGATTAAGCGATATTTTCGTTCGGTTCGGTTCAGTTCGGATTAGGTAAACTTTGATTCGGTTTGACTTCGGGTCAACTGATTTTGTTCCAATATGCTTGTCATGCAAAAATAAGTAACTTTATAGAAAATTTTGGGTCAGTTATGATTCAATTTGGATCAATTCGGGTTTCAGGTCCACTTTCAGATGAACCTATTTCAGATATCGGATCAGGTATTGATTCGAGTCGTTTGGTTCAGATTTCAAATCTCGGGTCAATTTTATCAGTCCTACATACAGCTGGTAGAAATTATTAATTACTTTTTAAGTCAATAGACAATACCAGCTACACCAATAAATATAAGAGTCTTAGTGGTCAAGCGATAAGCTTCTATAGTGATCTATACTAGTTTTTCTTACCCTAATTTTATTACTTATGGCCTGGTCAGTACATGCATTGACTAGATAATAATCAAAAAATGCTATCTTTCACAATCTATAGTGATCTACACCAATAAGTATAAGAGTTTTAATAGGAGGTATGTGCCTGGCATAAGGTTAAGTTGATCCGTAAGAAACTAAGTCATGATAATTGATCCGAAATGTATGATACCGAATAATTTTTATAAACTTTATGCATAAAAGTAATTGCCATTTTATATTATTATAATAAGATATACATCTATATATCTATGTATCTATACATATAGATATATGGTTGAATCTTAAATTTGAATCTTTTTTGGAACCGATTTGCGTGTTCTTCTTTTTCATGTTTTCTCCTCTTTCTGCTCTCTGCTAGAATTAGGGTTTTGCTATTAATCGGGCTTTCCCAGACTTGAAGAGTCTGAGGTTGCATTTTGGTTCCTGAGTTTGAAGGAGAACGAAGAATAAAGCACAGAGCCGATCGCGTGAGTCTGAAGAACGTATTGCGTTTATTATCTATTTTAATTAGAGCTGGAAAAAGGTGACGCGACACGATTACCGACCCCAAACCGACATGAACTTAATTACTGGGTTTAAGTATAAATTTTCAACCCGTTTACTTAAATAGGTTGACACGTTCAACCCGTTGAATTAAATGGGTTATGTTCAGGTTGAGATAGTCGATACTAAAAAGTACCTATTTAACCCGTTTAATGAAATTGATTAAACATCAACTCATTTTTCCATCCGTTACTTATCCATTTACCTTTTTATTAGATAATGAAGAATACAAAAAAAAGAAAAAGGAAAAATGTGAATTATGATGAATAGGGGAAGTTTTAGGAAGTAATGGTTTAATGTGATATGTAAACTTAATTTTTAATACTATGTAATTATGTATTAGTTGAGAATGTTAAGTTCGTAAATGGATAATTAGGCGGCTAAACTCAACCTGTTTATCTTAAACGGGTTAAGTGGGTCAACCCATTTAATAAACGGGTTATATTCAGGTTGAAGAATTCTCAACCCGTTTAAGTTCGACACGAATACGAATCCGACCTGACCTGATCCATTACTCCGCTCTAATTTTAGTTTATTAAGGGAATGACGTCACGCATTTGCAAAAGCTGGCAAGGGGAAGTGGGGGAACAACTCATGTAGAAGGAACCGGCAATTTATTATCTAGTTTTTATTGCTAACTTTTATTATTTAGGTTTTTGTGATTTTTCGAACCATTTTTTGTTAAAAAATGTGAACCGACAATTTGATATTGGTTGTTTTATTCGGCAAAAGAAAGATTTGCGGCTCTGCATAATAGATTTTTTTTCCCTTTCCCTCTAAAGTCATGTAATAATTTTTTAAAAAAAATAAAATGACACAAGATAACAGTTTAGGGGCCTTATTTAAAAACTTAGTAATTTTAACATCTTTCCATTTATTTCCACTGGAAACTATGAGAGTTTAGAATAATGAAAATGCTGATAAAAAAAAAATGAAAAATGAAAAAGATTTTTTTTTAAAGAAAATAATACTAGTATCAGAAAATTATGTAAGCTCTATTGTATTCATTTGTTAATGCATACAATCAAATGTATCCAAAGGCGACATATACCGTATAATCACGAAGATTCGAATGAGCTACCACACTAACGTACAAAATCTAATTAAATAATACTATGGTTACAATTTTTAATTTACAATATTCATCTGTCGACATTTATGGTACGTTTCCACCCCCCCCCCCCTTTTCCATAAATTAGAGCTGGGTAATAGGTCGTGTCGGGTCGGGTTCGTGTTCGTGTCGAACTTAAACGGGTTGAGAATTCCTCAACCTGAACCTAACCCGTTTATTAAACGGGTTGAAAAATATTGACCTGTACCCATTTAATTTTTAAACGGGTTGACCCGCTTAACCCGTTTAAGATAAACAGGTCAAGTTGAGTCGCTTAATTGACTATTTACGCATTTAATATTTTCAACTAATACGTAATTACAGTGTTAAAAATTAAGTTTACATATCACATTAAATAATTTCTCTTTGAAATTCCCCAGATTTATCATAATTCATAGTTTCTAAAAAATTTTATATTCTTAATTATTTAATAAGAAGGAAATGGCTAGATAAAAAATAAAAAAATGAGTTGACTTATTTAACTCATTTAATTAAACGGATTAAATAGGTACTTTTTCGTGTCGAGAATCTCGACCTGAACCTAACCCATTTAATTAAACGGGTTGAACGTGTCAACCCATTTAATTAAACGGGTCAAAAATTTATACCCAAACCCACTTAACTTCGTGTCGGGTTCGGGTCGGTAATCGTTTCGGGTCAGCTTTTCCCAGCTCTAACATAAATATTCGTCCTAAAATTAACGTTGGACTAATGTAACTAATATGAAAAGTGTCATGAAATCATTGATGTCCTTCTAGACGATACTTTCTCATCAAGCGTGTCTTTTAAAACTGCCGCCTAAAAGTGATGCTTGTTTGAAAGTCTATATTATATGGCGGAGAGTAAGTAATAATTTACCTGCTTTTTTCACGTTAATTGTAAAAGAAAAAATAATAGTTGTTGCAAGTGTCAAGAATTTCAAGTCTCGCAACTCATGATTTCTATTAAAGGTCGTGTTCGGCAACAGTATTTTGGGTATCGTTTAGTGTTTTGATCAGGGCAATATACTAATTAGTTAATTTTTAGTGTTCGATAAACTAGTGTTTTGACTAGCATTTCAATTAGCGTTCATCGTTTTATGCAGCGTTTTTGAAAAGTTAATAGTATTAACGTTTGACATTTAGAAGTAGCGTTCCATATTTTTTAGCAACAAATATCCTTTAAAAATTTCATCTTTGGAAATTATCTATATTTTTTTATGTCAATCTACATTAATCAGCTAGCATAATAGCTAAATTTATCGAACATATTAGTTTCAACCGCTCATCTAACCAGCTATCCGCTAACAGCTAAATTAGAACAACTATCCGCTATCTAAACAGCTATTCGCTACTTGAACTGCTATCCGCTACCTAAATAGCTAATTTTGTCGAACATGGCCAAAGTGAAGGATGTCTGACAACGGCTCTTTTTAATATGTAGTTTTAGATGAAGACATAATTATTTTGCGTTTCTTAATGAATCATATCATAATTAACTTAACTAATATTATTCTTTTTGATGTAAAATATAATAATTTCATTAATAAAACGTCAAATGATGTTTACAATAAAAGTGTACATGTATAATTGTAGATCTTACTCATAAAATCGAAATTAATTATAATAATCTTATTAATGCTTGGCTTTGAAATTATTGCAATCTTATTATACATAAATAATCTTTGAATGACTCGATCTATATGTCTACTATTGCTAGAGAACTTCACAATTTGTTTTATAGTTATTTAAAAGTTGATCTTCATTTTATATCTTGGGCCAAACTTATTGATCACAACTTTGATAGAAGAGAGATTAATATTCTTATCAACGGTAAAATAAAAAAATTATTGACTTTTAAGTATCCCGAGATTTGATGCATTAATTTTTGTGACCCTAATATGTTTGAGTTTATTTTTAAATACCGTCACTCATGAATGTCTTACAATTCAGTCCTAAAATTACAAAAATATCCTTACTATTGTTCTTTTTGGTTTTATTTTGTAAAAAAAAAATAATCAACCCCTCTCTTTTAAGTACCCACAACACTACCGATAGACTATCAAATAGCAGAAAGACTGTTTTTAAGGTTTTTGCTTTAAAAGGAAAAAACAAAATTGGCAATAGTAATGGTATTTTTGTAATTTTAGGACTGAATTAAAAGGAATTCATAAATGAGGTACTTAAAAACAAACTCAAAAATATCAGGGTCATAAAAATTAATGCATCAAATCTCGGGATACCTAAAAGTTAACAATTTATAAATTAAAACTCTCATACATAAAGAGACATATTTTATTTATAAACAGTCAATATTAGACTGACTATTGGGATAAAAGGTAAATCAAGATGATGACCATTATCGACAATAATTATTAATTATAAGTTGGCAACCCCTCATATAAAGAGCGGTAAGGTTTCGTTTGGACCTTGAAAAATATGCTGGAAAGAAAAACAATTGGGAAAGTAATTTTTTTTTCTTGTGTTGGTTTAGAGAAAATCACAAAGAAAAAAAATGCAAAAAAATTAGATGAAAAAATTATTATAACAAGTGATAAACTTTTTCTCATGAAATTGTGAGGAAAGTCTGAAAAAAATTCCCAACCTTCTCTAACCTCGCACTACTTAAATGATATCAACATGATTCAAAACATTCATCAACATTTAAATTTCTCATCCAAATTCTTGTTTTTTTTTTTCCTTAATCCAAATAAGAAAAAAAACTCACTTTCTCCTTATTTTTTTTCCTTCATATTTTTTTCTTCAACTTTCATTTCTACCAAATTTTCTAAGGATCAACAAATTGTAAATTTTATTATACTATCTTTTGTGATTCTTCTCTAAAAATCAAGAGTGGCAAATGTTGGATTTTTTTCAAAATAATAAGTTATTTTAGCGAGTAAAGATAACCAAGAAACCTTCATTAGGATAACTACGCGAAGAAACTGGGTTTCTTGGTTGGAGTAGGTAAAGGTAATCAGTTCAGGGAATCTGCAAGTGCAAGGCAAAAGGAGGGTAGATTAGAAACAAAAATAATTGGCAACAATTCCTTCAGCTTTTCAGAGAGGAATTAAAGAATATTATGGAATGAACGTGTAAAGGTTACGTAACAACGGTCCAAAGTATAAGGATTAAACACACAAGACAAGATCGGGTGGTTTGATTAGGAAGCCTTTTTCAGGGGAATTAATTAATTAATTAATAGTTAGAAAGAGGGAGAGAGTAAGGTCGTCTGTAATTATTGTTCTGTGTTTGTCTTCATGCAGAAAAAGTTGAGGTGTCTTTTAAGTCTGGAAAAGGCAAAGTCATGGCATTTTCTTCCCAAAAGGGCCATTTTTTTTCTTAATAAAAAAACGGTTATTAAATATTGTTTTTTTTTTAAGTATGCTACTCAGGGCCTGTTCTTGTCATTGAGAAATACAGGTTAGAAAATGAATGAAGCTAGTTAAAGTAGGTATTTTTTTGTTGAAATTGGTATATTTTTTATATGATGGATATAAATTGGTTAAAATAGTGTGTTGAAGTCAGTTTAAGTCGGTTGAAGTGGGTTAAAGTTATATTTTTTTATTAAAGTTCGTGAAGTGGATTGAAGTGGGTAAATCGGGATTTAGCAACAAAATTAAGAACAACACCTTATTTGTGTATCTTAAATTATGGTAACATCTTTTTTTGTTGGATAATTTTAATAGTGCAACACGTTAAGTGTGGTTTTGCCTTTTTGCCAATGTAAGATTAGCCTTTTTGGAATAGCAACAAAGTCATCCTAACCACTCTCTAAGTATCTAGTCTTTAGTCTTTACCCCCCCCCCCCACCCCACCCCAACTTGCTCATCTAATTCCAAATCTAGCCTAAACAAAACAATCAAATTTAGGTTAAAAAGTACTAGAGACTAGAGTTAAAAGAATGTTGAAACATATAGTTAGATTTATTTGGAATTTTCTAGCCTATGCAGCTATCTCTTTTATTACTATTCTTGGAAAGTTGATTTTGAAGTGAGATAATTTCTATGTGAAAATTTTCGATAGTACACTATATATAGAGTTAGATCAACTTTAAGTTGATTTTAAAATGAGGTAATTTTTTTTGTAAAAAAATTTCTTTTTACTATTAGATTACATAAATACTTAAATCAACTTTTTCTTCATATGTATTGTAAGAACAATGTTCAATCACTGCTGATTATCTTTATTCTTTTTCTCTAAAATACTTTCACAAAGTCTTGTTTTATGGGTCTTTTGGAATCAACCTCTCTACGAATAGATATGTCTATATAGGTAAAGTTGCTTATATCTAGATCTCCCCAAACCACATAAAAATGGGACCCACAATACAACAACAACAACAACAAACTCCCAAAGTGGGTCCCGCTTTCGCGGGGTCTGGGGAGATCCAGCTGTAGGCAACCTTACCTCTACCGGTATTCCTACCCATAGAGAGGTTGATTACATAAGACCCACAAAAACAATTTTGAGAAAAGGTTTGGAGGGGAAACGATTGCAAAACCATTTACCGAGGTAAGAGAAGTAAGAGAAGTAAGAGAAAGGGAGTGGGGACATACCTGGACAAATCGTGGGCGCTTGGTGTCGTGACCATCCGGGAAAGCTTGACCTGCAAACAGGCAAACCAAAACCCACCCCACCCCACACCGCCTAGGCTACTACCCCCTACGGAGCCGGTCCCCTACAATCAGGGACCTTAATCCTGTCACGCCACACCCTCCTATCCTGAGCCATGTCCTCCGTGAGACCTACAACTCTCAGGTCCTCTCTAACCACAATAAGAAGTGTTATTGTTGTTGTTATTCCTGTAGTATTATAGGAACAATCTCATGCATGTTTCATATTTCTTATTAGTTATATTTGATAAAATTTTTGATAAGTTATTTGAGCTTACCATTTATTGAATAATTTTAAATTTTAAATTTTCAACTTCACTGGTTATTTTGACTTAATTACAAGCCGGTTGTTTCTTCTTTTTATGTCCTAGATGATCGGATTTTAAGTTCCATTTATTTGAATTGGTCTAATTTAATTAGTCTATCTTATTGGTTATACTAGTATCGGCCCGTGCAAAACCACGGTGCATGTTTAAATAGATCATTTATAAATATATTATCAAAATAATAAATGGATAGTTATTGTAGACATAATGAATACTATAAGTTAGTGAAGAGAAGAGAAAAGCTCAATGAAATAGTTAAATATACAGTAACTTCGTGCATGAATAATATGATTAATAATTGAAAACTATATCATTAGGGAAGAAGTCTATATAAGCATGATGGAGACAATAGATAGTGAACTTGGTACAAAGCACGCTAAATGGGATGATGATAAGTTAATTTATGACGCCAATGATGAAGAATCCACCTCCTTCTCTTGTACCTGAAACAAAAATAAGATTTAGTGATAATTTGATTAACGATGATAGAAGTAAAGTTTATATATGCCCATTATCTACCTGGTATATCTAACATTAATAGTATGTCGTATGTAATGAGCCTCTTCCTCCCAATTGACTGACACAATAAGAGTGATAGGAGCTTCTAGTTCATGCCGGCGTGGAGGCTCTATAATGAAAACCCAAGGTTTACCTATGTAATCATTTATAATCGCATAGAGCGATAGATGACCATATGCCTATGGACAATAGTAACACAGGTTAGGCAACAGTGGAACAATAACTTGTGTGAACATGATACGCATTTACGATGATAATACCTGCACTACATATATGTCCAACTAGGTAGCGGTTGTATGTAAAAGAATTCGAGCATCCTCATGAAGAACAGTAAACTTTTTATAATCTGTAATATCTTGTAAGACAACTCTGAAGATATATCTGTATTTTTGAATTAAAAAAGGATGGTTACACTAATGCAAACATGCATTTGGGAAAGCATAGCAGAGTATCAAACAATAGAGAATCATGGATGCAAACATATTGCGAGTCAAACTTGTAGATCGGCATGTGCAATACGGTACATTAAGCGCGAACACATAAGTGTGGACACTTTTGTTACAATTAGTGCAAGCGCCATAAATCAGTGGGTGGATTTCAGCAATATATGCAAAAATTCGGAAATATCTAAATTGAATATAATAAAATTGGGAAATTATGTCATATTGAATGAACATATGTAAGCATAAGGAACATTTGTTGAATAAATGTGTAGCTTACATTTGGCACAATTGCATATTCATCTAATCTAATCCTTTTAGCTGTAAACAATTTCTCTAGATGGCAAATACGAAATGTTCTCATACGCATGAAATCGAAATGTTTCATCACACCTGTAGTGCCGGAGTACCTAATACATATATGGAAAGTAACACATGTGAAGTCAAGTGTATACAACTTGTATGAAATTAGAAAACCAAAATTAATGTTACATGTTGTCATCAGTTTGTTTTGATTCTGGGCAATTCAATTCCACCTTTTTCCTCTTAAGTTCAAATGATGTGGTGGGTAGGAGGGAAGAGGGAAGGTAAGGCATACCTGGAATAGATTGGGCAAAATCTTTTAGAAAATTTGATACCATATAGAAGAGGAAACCAACAGAATACATTAATTCTTTTTTTTAAACTTGGCAGAATTAATTCATTGTTATCTGGTGGTTACAACTTAGTGGGTTATTTGAAATTTAAAATAGGTGGGAAGTATCTTTTTGGTGTGAGTGCATAAAATTGCAGGATCATTGAGAGAGGGAAGGATGATAAGCCACTCTTATTCTAGCATTTATTATATAAAGATTTGATAAATTCTAATATATTTCTAATTTGATGTTGCTATATTAGCTACTTTGCGATATTCATGCACATATATGATACATTATTTTTTCTTCTACAACTAGTATGCACCTGTGCTATGCACGGTATATGATGAAATAGATCAGTATAACATATGTACTTTTGAAAAATTATAAAATTATCACTACATACATAATTGATATTATAACTTTAAAAAGATATGATGATAAGTAACTACTGAAAAAATAAAAATTTATCAATTTCATATATTGCAAATGAGATTAATAATAGCGGAAACATTTGATGATAAAAGATAGACAGATAAAGATCATGATGAATGACATGATGATAAGTTAACGAGTAGAGCGAGACGACAAACATTCATCATCTTCGAGTACTTGTGCAGAAAATAATTTTTTTTAGTAATCATTTTATTGTGAACATTGATATAAACCAAGTTTATGTGTGCATACTATGTTTAATTAGATGGTGTACCTGGTTTAATTCTTCAATTGTAGCACTTCTTCCTCCCAGTCGGTCGACACAATAAGAGTGATAGGTATTTCTAGTTTATGATGTTGTGGAGGCTCAATAATAAATAGCGATTATTTGTCTTGGCAATAATCTAGAATAGTGTATAGTGAAAGGTCACCAGAAGACTGAAAAAAATATACATATGACATTATTAGTAATTAGTAATCAAGGGGCAGATCATGTGAAAAGTAATTAATATAACAAAGAGATGTTTATCAAATACTCTTTAAAATAATAATAATAATAATAATAATAATAATAATAATAATAACAACAACAACAACAACAACAACAACAACAACAACAACAACAACAATAACAATGAGATGTCATATCTAGAGAAGATGTGTTTTTTTGAAAATAGGAATTGACATTTTAGATTCAATAGATGATTATTTTTTATGACTAAGACCACTGTACATCTCGCAAGCCACTTCCATTGCATCATTTAAGGGTTTTTCGAAGATTATTATCTTTTTTTAACTACGTGTGTTTTTTTTAAAGATAATAAGATTATCATGAATCCTTTTCACACACACACACACACATAGCTGAAATTTTAGGATTTTTTTAAAAATAAAAATAAATGGTATTTTTGGAATAAAAAATAAAGTGATATCATGGCAGATTGTTTGTTTTTTTTCTCTGTTAGGGAATAGGATTCTCACATGTCTATTATCACTTATATAACTGAAATAATGGGTATCATTTGAAAAAATAATAAGAAATAGATATTTTATTAAAAAAAGATACATTATTTAAGATAACAATCGATGAATTGGATTTATTACGTGATTAATTTGTATGGATAAGACTACACCAAATCCAGCAGATCATTCTCATTGCACCATTATAGAATTTTTAAAGATTATTCATCTTTTTGTAACTGCTTGAGTTTTTCTTTAGATAATACGATTATCATGTATGCTTTACTAAATATAACCAAAACTATAAGGGATTTAAAAAAAAAGGTATATTGGTTGGGGAGGGTAAATTTTTTTAAAATTTTAATTCTATGGTTTAGATTTAATAAATAAATATAACTACCTAGGTTTTCCCCCTAGATAATAGGATCATCATCCGTCTTTTGTCATATGTATATGAAATCTTACGGGATTTTTTTTAGGGATATCTTAAATTTGAAATCACTTTCATTGCATCATTTTAGAATTTTTCAAAGATTATCATGTTTTCTTTTAATTGCACGATTTTTTTAGATAATAGGATTATCATGTATTCGTTGTCACATATAATTGAAATTATGATTTCTTTTTTAAAAAATAGCAACAAATGGGTATATTTTAAATAAAAAAGTGAATTGATTTAATGGCATATCATTTGCTTTTCCCCCTAGACATAGGATTATCATATCATTTATCACATATATAATTGAAAATATCAGTATTTTTAAAAAAATTAGTAATAAAAAATTTCTTTTTGGCAGAAGGTGCATTATTTTCTAAGATAAAAT
Source organism: Selenicereus undatus (assembly GCA_017589665.1). Lineage (NCBI taxonomy): Eukaryota > Viridiplantae > Streptophyta > Magnoliopsida > Caryophyllales > Cactaceae > Selenicereus > Selenicereus undatus. Next base: position 110,188,643 of record JACYFF010031955.1, on the reverse strand, counting down.
CGATGGCTTAGATTTAAAAGATGACTAATTTTTCTGATTAAGATTACATCAAATTTCGCAAATCGCTCCTGTTAGCACTTCAGGATTTTTGGAAGACTATCGCAATTTTTGAAGTGCTTGCTGTTTGTTTTAGATAGTAAGATTAACATGTACTCTTTATTACATATAAACACAACTATGAAGAATTTTAGAAAATAAAAATAAATAGGTATTTTACTTGGATAACGTAAGTTTTTTTGTTCTGAATTTATAGAATAAATATAATTGCATTGGTTTTTTCCTAGATAATAGAGTTATCATTTATTTTTTATCATATATATCCAAAACCATGGGTTATTTTAAAAGAGAAATAAAGGAATCTCTTAACTTTAAAAATCAACATCTTAGATTTAATGTATAAATATTTTTAAAGGTCAAGATTACATCAAATTCTGCAAATTTCTCGATTGTATCATTTTAGGATTTTACAAAGATTATCAGTTTTTATTTAACTGCTAGGGAATTTTTTAGGTAATGAATAAATATAATTGCCCAGATTTTTTTCATATATAATAAGATATCATCTATTCTTCATCATGTGTATCCAAAATTATGCGGGGTTTTTTAAATGAAGATAAGAGGATATTTTATTTTTAAAATCGCCTGTTTAGATATAATGAATAAATAATTTTTATAGCTAAGATTAAACCAAAGTTTGCAAATCACTTTAAGTTACTACATTTTAGAGGATTCCAAATATTACTATTAATATATCATATACATAGATGACGTGAAAATTAAATTTACCTCAACATAACAGAAAAAAATAGATCGTAAAGAGGAAGGGGTGACCCTATCAGGTTTTACTTTTCTAAAAACAACACTAATTTATTCTCACTAGTATGGGCTCGTGCAAAAGTACGGAGCATGTTTAAGTAGATAATTCATACACATGTTATCAACAAAATAAATGGACAGTTTGTGTAGAAATAATTAATACTATAAGTAAGTAAAGAGAAGGAAAAAACCCAACAAAAAAAATTAAATATACAGTAACCGCGTGTATAAACAATACGATTAACAATAGAAAACTATATCATTGTGGAATAAGTCTATATAAGAAAGTCTGATGCATTAGGTAGTGAACTCGGTACAAAGTATGCTAAATTGGATGGTGATAAGTTAAGTTATGACGCCAGTGATGAAGAATCCACCTCCGTCTCTTGTACCTAAACCAAAAATCAAGATTTAGCGATAATTTGATTATCATTTATGGAAGAGAATTTTATACATATACATTATATACCTGGTATACCTAACATTAGTACGTCGTACGTAATGGACCTCTTCCTCCCAATTGACTGGCACAATAAGAGCGACCGGAGCTTCTACTTCATGCCGGCGTGGAGGCTCTATAACGAAAACCCAAGGTTTTCCGATGTAATCATCTATAATTGAATAGAGCGATATATGACTATATGGCTGTGAACAATAGTCACACAGGTTAGGCAACGATGGAACAATAATTTCGGTGAACATGATAATCAGCAACAATAAGAATACCTGCGCTGCATACATATCCAACTGTGTAGCGGTCGTATGTAAAAGAATTCGAGCATCATCATGAAGAACAGTGAATTCTCTACAACCAGTAACATCTTGTAACACAACTCTGAATATGAACCTATATTTTTTAAATAGAAAGGGATAGTTACACTAACGCAAACATAAATTTGGGATAGCACAACACATTATGAAACAATGGGGAATCATATATGCAAACCTGTTCCGAGTCAAACTCGGGGATCGACATGTGCAGTACGGTACATTAAGCGCAAATACATAAGTGTTGACACTTTTGTTGCAATTAGTGCAGGCGTCGCAAAGTAGCGGATGGAGTTCAGCAATATATGCAAAAATCCGAAAATATCTAACATGCAGACATATAAAATATGAAAATTATGTGATACTGAGTAAATGTATGCGAGCATAAGGAACATTTGATGAATAAAAGTTTGGCTTACATTTGGCGCATAAGCATATTCATATAATCTAATCCGTCTAGCTACAAACAGTTTCTCTAGATGGCACATGCGTAATGTTCTCAGACGTATGAAATCGAAATGCTTCATCACACCTGAAGTGCCAGAGTACCTAATACACATATAGAAAGTAACACATGTGAGGTTAGATGTATATAAATTGTATGGAATTAGAAAACCTAAATTAATGTTACATGTTGTGTATACCATCCTTCAAAGTCTTCTGTTGCTTCAATATCTGAGTTTATTAGCAATCTACTAACGGGCAAAGTCGAAACTGATACTCCTACAATTATATTGCAATAGTGAAAACATATTACTCAAATATACAATCAGAATAATGGAAATTAGTGAGTTTTGTGGACGTAAAGCTACCCTCGTAATGTCTAATGTGCACTCTGGAAGCAAGAAGTATATTCTCATCAGTCAAATGTTGCTGAATATAGGTGCCCTCAACTTCCGCAAAATCTCCCCATAAAGTCAGTCTCAATGGATGCATCCTGCACAAAGGTGTCATATATACTAACCTTTATATAATTGAAATATAACAATCAATATGAACACATCTTTATCTAAAAATAATACGTACTGCATGTCACAGAGTAATAATTCCCGCCGTGCAGTGCCTCTATCTCTAGTCCTCTCCAAATGATATATAGCTACTACCATCCCTATGATGTCTATAAAACAACAGGGAATGAGAACACTGTAAAGAATACAAAAGAAATGCATGCATAAATTTAGATAGCAAACTTGATTGTGTGAACAATACTTACCAACAACATTATCAGGTGTCCGAAGATGTCGAGGGATATCGATGAATGACAGGAAAGGAGGTCGATGCTGGTAGGGAATATCCTGACATTCTTCAATGACACCAAGAAGTGATGTTCGTGGCGTGAAAACCAATTTGTAAAGGTTGGTCACCACATTCCGTTCGCCATCTGTAGCAGCATCAACCGAGAGTCCGAATATGTGATAAACCTTGCCAGCACTGAGTACGGACCTCCATCGAGTAATATCGGCATTGCCTTCTATGATGCCGAATATCTCATCGCACTATAAAAAAATGAAATGCATACGTAAGCATTATACATGTATACGATGATGACTTTATTGAACACACTAATACAATACCTAGTAGTCCATAAATATAACTTTTCATACTGTCCGTTGCCCATAGACTCAGATGGACAATGCTCGCATGAGGCGAACTATCAATGTTACAGATCTATTGCACGGGTTGATGACGCATATAGGCATGAATGTAGGTGTTGAAGATGTCATGTCTGTAATCTTTAAAAAATTAAAAGTATATAGTTTGATATGGTAATAAAGAAATTACCACAAAGTATTTATCCAATGAGGTATATTACTGTACATAACACCAGAATGTTATGATTGAAAATATGATAATCAAACAGACAGAATGTAATAGGCAAAATGAATAAACTGTACGATATAATTATAAGCTACAAATTATTCAATACATCCCTATAGACAACATTTTTTGTAACGTCTACTGGAACTCCCCTCTTATTACAGAGCAGTACTTTTAATCCAGAAGGGGATGAAACATGTGACAGTGCAACACAAAGTTGACCATGGCTAAACACGAGCCTTGGAAGGTATATGCCAACCCTATTCAAAGTTTGCCTTGACTTTTGTTGATTGTCATTGCAAACGCCAATTTTAGAGGGAACTGCCTTCTTCTGATTTGTAGATCTGAAAGATTGGATGGTGTTAAATCAATTCTGGGTATTAGAACAGTCTCCCCAACTTTTGAACCAGTTATTACTTTGCCCTCAATCACTCTATCACCCAGCTTACTGATAATTAATCGAGTACCATTGCACAACCCTATTAACTGATTCAAATTTCTCAATAATATAACTGGCGCACCGACTTTAAGATCTAAACAATGATTTGGCAACCCAGAAATCTTTAAGGAATGCAATAATTCGGGGGGTTCCATATCACCGAAAGGACCACAATCGTTGGCGTTTGAAATAGTGTCACAACTCAAATGGCTTTTCATATCTCCAGGAAGCATGGATAACATGATTGTGTTTATTTCATCGACATCATCATTCGTTGGTGCAAGAATCCCTCGTTCACGAAGATATGACCAATCTGCATAGTTAGTATCAAAATCAGGATAAATTGATGCGATCAAATTATGCAGACCGTTGTTTTCATTCCGTATTAGGAATTCTTCTAGTATCCTAATCCAATTAGGCTCGCCGTCATCTGAAATAGCAATTCCTTGCACTTGAACATCTCCAACTTCTAATATCCATCAAGCAAATTCTTCGACATTGGGCACGGTCTCGTTAGGTTCATCAATTCGTTGCAGCCACATGTTTATACGCAAGTGCATGACACTGCATTCATTCCAGAATGTTGCTCGATGGATTGTAGCTACAACGATTGATTCACGACTTCCGTGTGTAATCACAGGAAGTATCTATCTGAAATCTCCCCCAAGAAGGACCAGTTTAACGCCAAAAGCATTTTGATTATCACATATGTCCTTGAGGTGACGATGAACGACTTCAAACGCTAAGCGATTCATCATTGGTGCTTCATCCCATACAATCAACCTTGTCTCACGGATGAGATCCGCACGCTCAGATCTCTTATCAAAGTAACAAACGGATGTCTCATCAGGTTGTAAGGGTATTTTAAATACCGAGTGGGCTGTTTCCCCTCCGGGTAGGAGTAATGAAGCAATTCCCGATGATGCCACAGCAAGAACAATATGCTTTTCAGATCAGAATTTGGAGATTAAGGTATTCCATAGTTATGTCTTTCCCGTGCCCCCACTACTATATATGAAAAGCAACCCCCATTCACCTCTGTTATGAGTATCAAGTACTGATCTGTACGCATGATACTGATCTGAGTTCAAGCCCCTTACCAAACGTTCGAATCTTGATGTTTCCATAGTTCTATCATAATCAAGTTCGTCAATAATAAGCCGATTAGTTGCATAGACTGCAGCTTCAATGGAAGGGAGTGGCATTGGAGGGAAACTACGTAGTGATCGTCCGCTTCTGTTCAAGATACGTTCAATCTCAAGTAGTCCAAGATTCTGGATCTCGGTACAGGGTAAATCCATATCCGGCATTCTTGCCTGGCGTCGTATGGTATGTAATAGGTCATCTGTTATATGAACCCAATGTGTGTCCCACAACTTTACCGGGTCAGCAATCTCAGAGAACATCAACATAGAGCAAAACATATTTCGTAGTTGCACACCTGAAGCCCATGTTGATGCTTCAGTTAAGGCGGCATGCCATTCACCATCATCATCAAGCAAACCCAATGCCATGCATGCTGACTTAAATGTTGGATGTAGGATACCATGTATGGCATGAATATCCTCAAAAGAAATTGCTCCACACATCTTTGTAAGAAGCAATCTCAAATAGTATCGTTCACTATAATTTGGATGTGCAAACGGAAGTCGACCAATTGAATAACCTTTTTGATGGACCATCCAACTTTTAGAAGAATAATTCCATACCCATTGCGCAGGGAAGTTCAGATACGTGGCCTGTCGAGCGTGTGGGTACTTCTTATTTGCATCAAACCACATTGTTAACATTGTTTTATACGCTTCTGGCTCATTAACAATGCTAATGAGGTCATCATTGTCATTGAACACGACGAATTGTTCTCCCGGCAAATGGTATTGAAGTTTTTGCACAAAAGGGTATTGATGCTACAAGCTGAACTCAAAAATCCGCCAGCATGACTCAACGGCAGATATGTAACGACAATCCAAATATTCCCGAATTTCATTCCCTTCTCTACATGGCCGAGATTGCTCATTGTCACGATGTGTCGTATTACCCTCAATGACAATAGTAGCACGATCATGTCCCTTATGTACATACTTATACATGTACTTGATCACACTACGGACAGCAACGCGCTTGACATTGATGTGAGCATCATATTTTACGCATAGTTCTCTATTGTATGGGACCACCCGTTGATTATCAATCTCTCGTCCATTCATGACCACTTGTTGGGGAGTGCGCCGCCGACGGTATTCAGCGAATCCATCCTCATCAAATGTGGTTTGATCACAAAATCTTTTTGGGTAATGTTTTGAGCATGTTCCGTCAACCAAACATGAAACACATGGGCCATGTATCATGAATCGTGTGACAGTGTCATACGCTAGAGGGTACGTAGTTTGATCAGGGATTTCTACACTAATTAGCCTATCAACATCTTCTGGGCATGTGGGCTTATCTTCCGGTGCCACTGTTAAGAGAATATGAGCATGGGGAAGGCCACGCTTCTGAAATTCAACAACATATACTTATGCAAAATATAAAGTGGAGGTAATTAGTACAATGAAAGTATTTATAAGGTAAAATACTGTGTTTGACAATGCCAGGAACTCACTAGCAATGACTGTCCCGACAATTTTTTTGGTTTTAAAATCATCGAGCAGTTGTCGTAACTTAATTCTGAACACCCGAGCTAGTAGATCGGGTCTGTCCTCTGACCGTTGACCAGGTAATAGCTCAGCAGTGATTTCAGGCCAACTTGGAGTACATGTGAATGTGACAAAGAAATCAGGAGGCCCCAGCACGCGACAAATTGCAATTGCATCCTGATAATGTTGCATCATATAATGTGGCCCTCCCGTGAAAGAAGATGGTAGAATATATCTCCTCCCTATTGATTCTGCGTTAACGTCACCTGCGTTAAGTGCATCTTGAATGCCACTGTACAATTCAGTCCGCAGGTGACCTTGGTGGTTTTCGAACCATGTTAGCCTATATTGCTCAATGGCAGCCCATACATCTACGTAGAATTGTTGGCCCAATCGACAACTCTGTTTAATACCATGGATTCACCAAGTCGGTCCTGGATGCGAAATGCATAAAATTCCCTCATTGATACCGTTGACCTTGAGGTACTGGAGTAATCCACTCGTGGGATCTCTGCACTCCATCCATCAGTGTCGTACGGAAACAAAAGAGGATAGTGCAAGGGCATGTAGGATGGGTGATGTTCATCTATCCTCTGTAACATTCCATCCCTTGTTTGGAGTATGACATCTCGTGGTCCAAAGTGTTCAATTCCATCCCCAACTATTAGTCCCGCGACTTCTTCTGCAGTGGGTCTAATATATTGTCGACCTTCTCTAGCCTGGATTATTCGAATTCGTAAATCAGGAACCTCGCCATGGTCACTTAACATGTCTCTGGCTCTTCTGAACACAGCAACATAAGGATTAACCGAATCCAACATTTGTTACAACCCTTCCACAATGTCAAATCTAACGGCAGAACGACCAGATGCCTTAAGCACAGTCACTCGGTTTGACACTTCATTGCTAGTGTCGTAAATGTACAACTGTGCAAATGCTGGATGTAATCCAGATTGAGGGAGCAAGGACCCAATTTTGTGGCGGTTGCTACCATTTATCCGGAAAACATATTGGCTTCTACCATCATTGACACTGTTATCAACTCTTCCCCCCATTGAAGTAAATGAGAACATGGAGTTATAGACTCTAATACTGTCCAGGAAATGTCGGTTTGGCAACAATGATTCAAGGAATTGAGGTGTTGGTGGAAGTAAGGGAAGACTAACTTGTCCATTTTGGCAACACAAATTGAATCTGGGATTTGTGATACTATTGTGTCTAACCCTTTCCTCAATCCACATAACAGATCTGCAATTTGGACATGTCGTCGTTCGCATTCCAAAGTCCCATCGATTTGAGAATGACTGTCTCAGACGGGGACGTGTTCGTTCTGCAATGGTATTAGCAGGGTCAATATGTAACTCACGTGAGACCGAGGTACATATGCGTAAGACAGTTTCATGAGATTACCCGTCATGGTGGATGAGATAGTCACGTGTTCTGTGGGCATAGGTCTTATAGAATGAGTAGTGTTGGATCGGAGAGATTCATCACGATCACCTCCTTCATCTGATGTTGGGAATAAAACTTTGTATAGTGAGAATGAAGTATTAAGTGTATGGTAATGATTAGCGCCTTAAGAACGGCACTATATTAGATAAGTGAAAGCCAACATTACCAAGGGTGTCCATGCTATGCATTGAGACGGCATTTTGTTGTTGACCCCGCTATTCAAGATGCGTTGATTCCATGTGTTCCAAACGCATTAACGTCGACCTCACTTGGCGTGCCTCCCTCGCAAGCAAGCGACTACGGTGTGCTACCACTTCATACCGTTCAATATGCCGACGCTTGAACAATAATCGCCGCCTAGCGTTCAATCTGGCATTTTTTTGTTGCAGTTTTCGTCGTGTTGTTGCAAACGACGATGATGGATCCATTCTTTTTTTAGAAATCCATGCCAAAACATCGGTAAATCCTTCTTTCATTTCTTTGTATGAGATAGAAAAAGTTCGAATATGTGTATGGATAGATGCAATACATAATGTATGTATGTATGTATG
>JACYFF010031955.1:110154830-110170163 GCA_017589665.1 Selenicereus undatus | reverse complement strand
ATATATAGACACACACACACACACACACACACCCTCCATAATCCTTATTTCCACAATTATAGAATTATACTTCATGCGATTATAGTTTCTTACGATCATTTCTTTAATAATGATTTTTTTCCCTTTATTGCTATGCAAGTGATTTGAAAATTAGAAAATAATTTTTTTAAACAATTTGATGGTTGTGGCGAAGACAGAGAATGAATCCAATGGTTCAAAATATCTAATTAATGAGAATATAAGAAAATCCCACATCACCACAACATTGCTTTTATTATATAGTATAGATAATATTATTTTTTTTTGATAATGACAATAACAGTAATTTTACAACATGAGAAACAGAAATATCTTTTAGGTAGAGTCTTATGGGATATGTTATTTTATATTATTGAATCCCCATTTGATAATTTTTGAACATGCGTAATATTTCAATATTAATTAATATGATAATTTTTCTCCGAATCTTGGGGCTCCTCACGTTAACGTCCACAAAACTATTCATTTTTAATATGAATTCCAAAATTAATTTTTCAAATTAAAATTGATGGCTCTAGTAGCTAATGGGTTTGGGGAAGAAATTGAGGGAGTAGGTCACCCAAACTTACTTCAATAATTATCATGAATATGATTAAGAGGCCAGTCACCAATAAGACAAGTCCAACATGTTTCTTTTTGTCTATGTTGGGCTATTATTTCAGCTTTTTCATGTTTTTCTTTTTTTTAATCTAGAAAGCCTTCCATTTTCCATTTTATGGTTTTTAATTTAATTTTCTATTTAAAGCAACTCACAAGCTTCATTGGATCCCCCAAAAAAAAGTCCTTAATAGAGTTATTCTTAGCACAAATTTTCTTCACTCAGAATGCACAAATTTTCTTCACTCAGAATAACCAAACACACCAACTTACTGAAAGGACACTTTTAGAAGAATAACTCCACTCATTAAGAACAGAGGTTTTTTCAATATATACCTTCGCTATTCACAATACTCAAATAGAAGATCTCATTTAAAGTTTTAAAAAAAAAATTAACTAATAAGTCTCTCTAGGACAGAGTTGTCTGCAGAAGATCCACACTGGGAGTAGTTGTTGTTGTTGTTATCGAATGTTAATGTCTTCTTTATAACCCTGATCATCAACTAAACAACTTGTTTATATGACAGAAAAATTCATGGAACTTCCTTTATCATTCCAAATTTCCATCTACCCCCTTTCTCCCAATTTTTATCAATAAATATAATCACCAGATTGATCAAAAGTGACAATAGATCCAATAATTTTCAAACATCAGAGTCAATAGCTCATCCAACTGTCTGACATTTCAAGTTATAAAGGATTTACAACTTATGATAAAACAATTTTACCATCACTGGTAAAAATAAAAAATTTTGTTCAACAAAATTTTTTTCAACTGCTTGATGAATAGACTATAAGATTGCAGTCTTCCTTTCAACTATAGAAGATTTCAATCTAGATACGATAGCCAATGTTTCTAGAATCAAACCTAAGTCTTCATCTCAGTATGTAACTGTAATGTTGTGCCTTTTCATGTTGTCAGCTTTTACACTCTGAATAACAAATTGCAATGTGTAGATTTGGGATCAAGAACATGTGAATTGTTTCACACATGCTATTAAACACAAGGCATACACAAAAACAACTAAGGACTTCATACATGGAAAATTATCCTCGTTCATCCTCAGACCTTGCATCTCCTCACCCATAAAGAGCATAATATTTGTCAAGATCATAAAATCCGATGTTCTTATACTTCTAAGAGATTAGCTTAGCTTGAACCTTCCTTGCAGTATCTGTGGCAAAACCAACAAGGATAAAGATTGACGTCCCTGCAAACCCTCAAAATGCAGTGAGATGAGTGACTTGTTCTACTATAGCTGGACCAGCGGCTAGTATTGCCAGGAATACAGAACCGAGAACTGACATCTGACTGAGAACCTATGTTTCCGTCCATCCATTTCAAAGTAAACATCATGTTAGGAATTAAAGCAAACTAATAGCAGAAGCGTTATGATGAACAATTATATTCAAAAGTAAACAATGATAACAAGAACAATAATGAATACAAAGATTTACGTGGAGACCAAATGCGGAAAAAAACCACGGATGATGACGAATACAAACAATCCACTATGAAAAGGAGTAAGTACAATGCGATCACAATCACAACGAGTGATTCGATCAAGCAACCAGATTATAATCTCTCTTGTAATGTCTCTCAATACTCTCTCAAAAATCTAAGATAGTGAAAACAGAATACTCTATAAGTATGTTTTGCTAGTGTGGGATTCAGAACTGAGTATTAGAGCCTAGGCTAGGCCCTTTATATAGGGTTTAGAGGTATAAGGATGCAAAAAACTCTAAGAGCAACCCTAGTCGCCAAAACAACAAAACCCTAGCCGCCACAGTCCGTAGTCCAAACTCCTTGAAGCCCATGGTGGATTTGTGGAGCTGATTTTGAGCCATCAAGCCCAACAATCTCCACCTTGGACCAAAATCACCAACACTAACTCTCGCTCACCATCATAGCACAGCGAAGGGCGGACCCCTAAGGGTCTTTAAGTGATCCGAATGCCGGTTGAGTTCAAGTGATACTTAAACTTAGCTCTAGGAGACGACTTGCATGAACATTTCTTCATATAATCTGTCATAGTAGATGCCTGCAAGATATAGAGATTTCCTTGCCTCAAACCCTTCAACAGAATCTGACTGCCCTTCGAAACCTTCAGAACTCCACCTTCAGCTAAATATTTGCACCCCTTGGATTCAAGGGTGGCTAACGAGATGAGGTTACGCTTCAAGTCAAGAATATGATGGATCTTTCTTTTAACAGTACCGATTCCAGTTACATTATATTGAGCATTATTGCCCATGTGAACAACAGTTGAGTCAATTGGATCATATGTTGAAAACCAATCCTTATGAGGACACATATGATAGGTACACCTAGAATTAAGAATCCAATTAGAATCGCCTCCCTTTCAGCAGAGGTAGCAAACAAAACGTCATCATTAGAATCAAATTCGGCAAATGAAGCTTTAGCAAGCTCATGAGAATTATCTTTTTCTTTCTCCCTCTTGTTTTGCAGTTGCCAACAGTTAGCAACAATATGACCCAATTTACCACAGTAATTGTAGGTCTTACTACCGCGAGGATTTCTAGGCTTAGAACGGTTCTAACTCCTATTATCACTCCCCTTTTCAGTTGTTTTACCCCTTACTACTAATCCCTTAGCAAAATCAGAATGAATGTCAAGATCAAACTTCTCTTCAGACAACAGGCTTGACTTAACATCCTCAAACGATATAGTATCAGAATTACTATATGGCATGATCTCCTTAAAGTGTTCATATGAAGGGGGTAGAGACACAACCAAAAATAGCTTTATCCTCATCCTCAATTTTCACATCTAAACTTTCAAGGTCAACTACAATCGAATTGAAGTCATTTAGATGTTTTTGCACAAGAGTACCTTCTGCCATTCTAAAAGTGTATAACATTTCCTTCAATCGGATCTTGTTGATGGAGACTATTCGTCATGTAGAGTTCCTCCAGTCGAACCCAAAGACTCACTGCAGTTGTCTTATCAAGTACCTCTTGCAAAACATGTGGTGCCAAGCGCAATTGTATGGCAGAAAGCGCCTTCAGCTCCAATTCCTCTCATTCGTCATCCGTCAAAGAACCACGCTTCTTCTTCTACTATTCCACCCATTGTTCATCTATCATCATACTGAGTTTCGTATAAGGTCGTAAAAGAATCTTCCACAACCCATGTTGAATGAGAATCGCTCTCATCTGTAACTTCCAGAGATTAAAACTATTCTCCCCATCAAACTTCTGAATATCAACCTCCATGATTGACGACATCCTAAACCAAAGCTCTAATACCACTTGTTAGGAATTAGTGCAAACTAATAGGGGAAGCGTTAGAATGAACAATTATATTCAAAAGTAAACAACAATAACAAGAACAATAAAGAACATAAAGATTTACGCGGAAACCCAATTCGGAAAAAAACCATGGATTGCGACGATCACAAACAATCCACTATGAGAAGGAGTGAGTACAATGCGATCACAATCACAAAGAGTGATTTGATCAAACAACCATATTACAATCTCTCTTATAATCTCTCTCGACACTCTCTCAACCTCTCTCACAAATTTAAGATAGTGGAAATTCTTGCTGGTGTGGGATTCAGAGATGAGTATTAGAGCCTAGGTTAGGAACTTTATATAGGGTTTAGAGGTAAAAGGATGCAAAAAACCTTAGGAGCAACCCTAGCCGCCAAGACAACGAAACCTTAGCCTCCATGGTCCGTAGCCCAAACTCCTTGAAACCCGTGGTGGATCTGCGGAGCTGATTTTAGGCCATCAAACCCAACACATTAGTAAACTAAGCAATGTGGGAACCAATAGAGTGAACATGCTTTAGGGGAAATCAGAAATCAGATGTGCATATGTTAGATAGGATGAGTAAGCTGTTTGCATAGAATTGTTACGTTGCCTTCTTGTTCAAAAAGTCAAACTTGGGGTACGTTTATCTCATGGACACTCAGACATAATATGCCACCGTAGAATCTACTATCGCAACTGTGGCTCTTGGTGGGCCTATTTCGAGTGTAAATTAGGCTAATTTGGGGGACACTAGCGAGTATGATCATGAACTTTTTTTGAAAATTTAAATTTGGACACAATAATTTTCATATTTCTAATGTGCGAATTTAATGTTGGCTTGAATTTAGGCTTCTTTGACTTGTTCAATCCGAACAAAATCGGATACTCATACAATCATGATTTTCTTATCTGAGTGTTAAAAATTGTCCGATTTATTCGATCTGAATTCCCCTAAATCCCAAATTTTGCCACCCTAAAAGAATTAAATTGAGGAGCCATTGGAGTAATTAGATGGCATGCAATGTGTTTGATTAGAAAACCTACGGAGGGGAAAGGCAAGGAATTTCTTAAACAAGAAAGAGCGTGATTAGGTAACAAATGTCCAAAAAGCTTAAACTGACATACATGTAAGACTAGATTAGGTAGTGTGATTAAAAAGTTAGTTAGCCTATGCCTTTGCTTGGGAAAGAGAAAGGAAGAGAGATATCAATAATTTAGAGACACCAAGTCGTCAAAACTTATTTGATTTGGACAATAAGTTAAAATTGTTGACATTTATGAAAAGGTGAAGCTCTGTCGCTTTCTTCTGCAATGCGAAGCAAATTCAATTTACTTTTTCATTACTGCAAGTTTTTTTTTTTGTTTTTTTTTTGGGTGGCAGTTTATTGCCAAAAGCCAAAAACCTACGTAGCTATGCGCGTGGTTTTTCCATTAAATAATCATACGGCTACACAAATTATTAATCATTTTTTGGGTCAACAGACACTACAAGCTACACCAATAATATGAGAGTCTCAATGGTCAAGCTATGTAAGCTTCTATAGTGATCTATCATCTATAGAGGTATGTGCCTAGCATAAGCTTAAATTGATCCGTTCGAAACTAAAGGCATGTTCTTTTCATAGGTAAATTGAGATGAGTAAAAGAGTAAAGTGAGTTGAAGTAGATTGAGGTTAGTTGAAATAGATTGAAGTGGGTTAAATTTTTTTATATAATAAATTGAACTTAATTAAAATAGTAAAAATGGGTCGAAATAGGTTAAAGTGGATTGAGGTTAGTCTTTTAAAATTTATTCACAAAAAAAACAGACCCTAAATCAAGATAATTAATCCAAACCGCATGATACCGAATAATTTTTATAAACTTTATGTGTAAAAGCCTTATATTATTATAATAATATATATCCATATATTTATACGTACACGTATATAGATATATGGTTGAATATTCAATTTGAATCTTTTTGGGAACCAACTGCTGTGCCTCTCTCTCCTCGAAATGTCGCTGACTGTGGAATCAATTTCGTTGGCGCTAGGTCGCGTCATCGCCTGCTCGGACCTGATTTGCATGTTCTTCTTCTTTTTCATCTTATCTCCTCTTTCTACTCTTTGATAGAAATAGGATTTTGCTATTAAGCAGGTTTTTCGAGACTTGAACAGTCTGAGTTTGAATTTAGGTTCACGATTTTGAAGGACAACGAAGAATAAGCGTAGAGCCGATTGTGTGAGCTTGAAGAACGTTCCCGTTTGTTATCTGCTTTCAGAAAATTGACACAAGATAACATTTTAGGGGCCTTCTTTAAAAAACTTAGTATTTTTAATATGGAAATATTAAAAGGAAATAAGTATAAGAATGAGAATTATTGCATTCTTAAAATATAGTATTCTTAAAATATAATTACCTAAAAATTATTTCTCTCAAAATAATATAGGCATTATTTTAGTTTCTTAACTGGCCGTTTGTTCATACATTTATCTTAGCAATATAGTATTCTTAAATCAGGAATAGTAAACTCATTACTTTTTATTTCCAATCACTGCAAACATACCGAAAAAATTATTCCTTTTAAAATAATATAGACATTATTTTAGCAATATTATTGGGATCATTATTATTGTGTACTCAAGCCAGCAAATTTACTATCCAAGCAAGCATTGATCGAGGTCTGCAATATTGATCTTCTTGAAGTACAACTTTGTTTCCAATTATACTATTTTCTTTTTATTCGCTGTCCATTGTGGTTTAATTTAATATTCTTCAATTTCTAGGGATCAATATACGGTAAGAAAGAGGTTTGCATTAATCTAGGTCGATTTTTTAAAAAAAATTCATCCTGCATCCCCTCTTTCACCTTCTTGCAAGGATGTTTATATTTTTCTTGCACTTAGTTTTCTTTTTATATTTTGCAATTTCTAGGTATCAAAATACAATAAGGATGACATCTTCATTGATCCCATAGATACACTTTCATATTATTAATTTTGTTCTACATACAGATTACCCACAATAATGTGAGAAAGAAAAAAATAGAAATTTTTTTAACCAGCTTTTAAACTTTTAATTTTATCTTCTCTTTTGGATTAATTTATTTTTCTACACTTTTAGCTTTCCTCTGCATGAAAAGATGATACAGTAGTTGGAACATACAAGTTTATTTCACTATTGTTATCAAAATCTATATATTAGTAAATACAAATTTATTAGCAAAGGTATCAAATAATATAGTATTTGGTTATATTATAGTTAGTTACATTTATCAATTTGGTTACAAATACATTTATTTTATCTAAAGGGACCCTATTTATCACTTAAGTATTGTACAGTAAACTGATTAAGATAATCGTATAAAACATTGATTATATAGAAAAAATAATATAGTATTCTTAAATCAGGAATAGTAAACTCATTAAAATAACATTTTATATGCTCTAATTTTTATTTCTAATCACTATAAACTTATCAAAAAAATAAATTGTTCCTCTTCAAATAATATAGCCATTATTTTAGTAACGTTGTGGGTCCCTCTTATTTGATAGTAAAAATTATTTTATCAATTCATATTTAAATAACTGTAAACTTACCAAAATATTAAAGACAATAAGGACAACATCTTCATCAATCCCATAGGTACACTTTCATATAACTAATTCTTTTCTACATACAGATTACCCACAACAATGCAAGAAAGAAAAAAATTAGGAAATTTTTGTAATCAACTTTTAAACTTTGAATTTTATGAACTTGCGTGTGTACGTATATGTGATTTGCTAAACACTCACTCTTTCTTTATTCTTTAGTTGACTAATTGTATTGCAATTGGAAAGTACACAAGTAGTTATTTGTAGCAATTGTGGAAATTGGGACCTTCAATATTGTGGAATTTGGGACTATAATACTTACTTTCGGTATTATAATAATAACTATAATATATCATGCACGTTAGTTGGTAATTTAATCTTATTCTTGTGCACTTTTAGCTTATCAACTATGTGGGTGGATTCAAGGTTTATTAAATTTTTGTTGGTGGTAATTAAACAAGCTTCATCAATCACCAAACCAAACGTACAATTCATTCATCTTTTTGGGATTAATTTATATTTCAAAACTTTTAGCTTTTCTGTGCTTGAAAAGACAATACAATGGTCTGGATAATGCAAATTTATTTCACTGTTGTTATCAAAATCTATATAATAGTAAATACAAATTTATTAGTACAGGGCATCAAATAGTTAGTTGCATTTATCAATTTGGGTACAAATACATTTATTTTATCCAAAGGCGCCCTATTAATTACTTAATTATTGTACACTAAACTCATTTAGATAATCATATAACACATTGATTATATAGTAAAAATAATATAGTATTCTTAAATTAGGAATAGTAAACTCATTAAGACAATATTTTATACGCTTTAATTTTTGTTTCCAATCACTTCAATCTAATCAAAAAAATAATTCCTCTTAAAATAATATACGTGTTATATTAGCAAGGTTGTGGGTCCCTCTTATTTGACAATAAAATTTATTTTATCAATGTACATTTAAATAACTACGAACTTACCAAAATATTATATGCTGAAATAAAATCTGCATCATTTTAAGAGTGGATCCACAAACTAATCATTTTTTAAAGTTGATTGTACATTTTCCGACCTTGGTCCATCCATACTATATGAACAATGAAGGTATAGAAATAAAACTATCTCTGAATTTATACACTTTCACACTTATATGTCTTTTTTTTTAATCTTTTTGATTTTATCTTTAATTGATTATATAGTAATAATGCCTATATTAAAACCTTTCACTATAAAAGTACATTGATTAATAAGCATATGAGGTAACTAATTATTTATGAACAATATTTACCAGTATTATAAATACCGTACCATACCGTACCTTACCGTCCGGTATAGCTCGAAACGTACCGCACCAGTCAAGAAATGGTACAAGCTATTGTCCGATGTTGCACCAGTTAAATACCGATGAATACCGCTCTGCACCGTCAAATACCGAGCAGTGCTGCTATTTTTTATCAAATACCTCCCGGTACAGTAAAATTTAAAATCTTTAACATTTTTTGAAATTTAAAACGGTATGAGCTCGGTACAACGGTATATAAATCTGGTATTTCTCGTTCCGATGAAAAAATGGTACACTGACCGGTAAGATATTTATAACTTTGATATTTACTATTATATATATAATACAAAGTTATTTACGGTAATCAACTTTATCTCCTCCGCTTAAAGGGCCCCTATTTGAAGAATGGACCATGTCAATGCATTTACTAATCAATGTTAGTATACTTAATTAATCAAAATAAATTTATTATGTATTAATACTAATAAAAATAGCTTAAGTCATAGTTAGTAACTAATGATCACATTATTTTATCTAAAGGTCTTAATCACTTAAGTATTTTTCAATAAACTAATCACTAAAGTTGTAATATTTTAATTGATAATAGCATAGATACAATCAATGTTATCAAATTATTTTTGGATAATTATGGAGAACTTGTTGTCACTCTTATATATTATGAATGGTAATTATGGAGAAATTACTATCTATTCATATTTTGCCATAAATGTGAGTTTTCTTTTCCAAATTATATATGAACTTTGTCTACAATGAACATTCCTTTATTATTTCGACTACACACACACACACACATTTTTAAAGTGTCTAGTTTAACATGCACCATGCAAAGCACTAATCTAGACTAGTATTTGTCCCAATGTTAATGTTGTAACTAATATAAAAGTGTCATGAAATCATTGATGTCCTTTTCAACGATACTTTCTCATCAAGTGTGTCTTTTAGAATTGCTGCTTAAAAGTAGGGATGGTAGTGGGTCCTAGATCCGATCCAAACCCATTAGACCCAAGCCAAATTAGAGGGACTGGGTCCAATCAAATGAGACTCAATGGGTCTTAAGCGGGTCTGGGTCTAAGGGATGTGGGTCGGGTCTGGGTCTGAAAAATTCAGACCCAGACCTAACCCAAGACGCATTAACTTCTTTTTTAAAAAAAGTGATAAATACAATTGACTAAAGTAACTCTAAATTAGTAAACCGTAAAGTTACTTTGCTTAGTGCCGGTCGTAGAAGAAAAACTATTATGTTATGTTTGTTGACTTTGTTTTCGTGATTTGTACGGAAATATTATTTTTGGTGTGTAACACATAAGTAAGAATACTTAGTTATAGCATATGTCGCTAGAATATTTTTTTTATTAAATATTATGTCTTCTAAATTCAATTATTTATATTTGAAATTGGTAATTCAAATTGAAATGTGGAAAAAATAATCTTTAATGTTAAAAATAGTTAGGATCCATTTAGGACCCGTGGACACGCCAGATCCACGGATCTGGGTCTGAATCCCATCTTTATAGATCCAATGAGTTTGGGGCGGATCTGGGTTCAGATGGACCCAACCTATTGCCATTGCTCTTTAAAAGTGATGTTTGTTTGAAAGTCGATATCATATGTCCAAAAGTATGTAATAATTTACCTGTTTTTTTCACATTAATCGTCAAAGAAAAAAAATAATAATTGTTGCAAGTGTCAAGAATTTCAAGTCTCACAAATCAAGATTTCTGTTAAAGTGATGAAGGATGTCTGATCACGGCTCTTTTTAACATGTAGTTTCAGATGAAGCCATAATTATGTTGCCTTTCTAAGTGAATCACATCATAATTAACTTAACTAGTATTATTCTTTTTAATGTAAAATATAATAATTTCATTAAAAAAAAAGGTCAAATGATGTTTACAATAAAAGTGTACATGTAGAAATATAGATCTTACTCAGACAAATGAAATTATAATAATCTTATTAATGCTTGACTTTGAAATTACGACAATCTTATTATGTACGAATAATCTTTGAATGACTCTATATATCTACTATTGATAGAGAACCTCACAATTTGATTTATAGTTATTTAAAAGTTGATCTTCATGTTTTATCTTGGACCACACTTATTTATCACAACTTTGATAGAAGAGAGACTAATATTCCTATCAACAGGTATTTAATAAAGAACTATTAACTTTTAAGTACCTTGATATTTGATGCATTAATTTCTGTAACGCTGACATTTTTGAGTTAATTTTCAAGTACCCTCAGTAATGAATTCCTTATAATTCAGTCCTGAAATTACAGAAATACTCTTACTGTTATCCTTTTTCGTTTTGTTTTTGGAAAAAAAAAAAAACCCCCAACCATGTCTTTTAAGTACTCACAATATTACCGATAGACTATCTAATAGTGGAAAGATTGTTTTTGAGTTTTTGCTTCAAAAGAAAAAAAACAAACAAAAATGACAATCGTAAAGGTACTTTCGTAATTTTCGGATTGAATTATAAGTAAGTCATAAGTGAGGTACTTAAAAAGAAACTCAAAAATTTCATCTATACTATATATAAAAGCAATGTTGTGATGACGTGGCTTTTTCGAATTTTCTCATAAATTTGAGATTTTGAGCCGTTAGATTATTTGATTATATAATCACAACCATCAGATTTTCAATAAAATAATTTCCGTCATAATTAAAAATATATAATATCTTGATTTTTGGTTTGGGCAACAGAATCTCTTAACTACCTAAAAACAAAATATACTTTGATATCCTTTCCTAAATCAATTAAAAAAATTACCATCATAATATCATTAGGTTATTTGATTATAAAACCACAACCATCAAATTTTCAGTAAAAATAATTACCATCATAATTCAAAGTATATTATTTCTTCATTATTTTTTTTTTGTAGTGGAATCTATTAACTACCTAAAAACAAAATATAATTTGATAACTTTTTCTCAATCACTGAAAATATTTGTGTACTAAAGTTTATGGATGGTATTAATATTTTAGTGATCCAAGGAAGGAATAAAGTATTAAAGTTTCGCTTTTCTTATTTTAATGGTAAATCCGAAATTAGCCACTTTACATATTATTATTATTAAATTAAATAGAAGAGATCTATACTATAATATAAAAGCAATGTTGTGATGACATGACTTTTTTAAATTTTCTCATAAATTTAAGATTTTGAACCGTTAGATTATTTGATTATATAATCACAACTGTCGAATTTTTAATAAAATAATTACCATCATAATTAAAAATATATAATATCCTGATTTTTTTTGGCAACAGGATCTCTCAACTACCTAAAAACAAAATGTATTTTGATATCCTTTCCTAAATCAATAAAAATAATTATCATCATAATATCATTAGATTATTTGATTATATAATCACAATCATCAGATTTTTAATAAAAATAATTACCATCATAATTAAAAGTATATTATTTCTTGATTTTTTTTGTAATGGAATCTATTAACTCCTAAAAACAAAATATACTTTAATAACTTTTTCTAAATGACTGAAAAAATATACGTACTGAAGTTTGTGAATGGTATTAATATTTTAGTGATCCAAGGAAGGAATAAAGTATTAAAGTTTCACTTTTCTTATTTTAATGGTAAACCCGAAATTAGTTACTTTACATATTATTATTAGATTAAATATAAGCGATGTGAATCAATAGAAGAGCTAGACCTAGACGAAATTTTTTTCTTTCCAAACGTTCTTAATGCGGGATAAGGTGTTTTTCTTCTTATATTTCTTGGTCAGGAATTAAAGTTCCTAAAATCACTATTTTTTTTTTATGAACAAAAATTCACACAGTGACAATTAATTAATGGTCGAAAATGTTCATTTTAAGTGGTTGATGAAGTTTTTTATTCTTTTAAGTGGTAGCAAGTATTTCTATACCAATATAATACGTGAAAAAAATTTATAAGTTTTTAATTGTAACAATTATTTATAAAATATTACAATATTCCAAATAGCAACCAGTCATATACAATATTTTGAGTTTTTTAAATAAAATAATGAATAACTTTTTAAGAAGAAACAATTATTGATAGCTGCAAATTATGAGAAACTATCAACTAAAATTTCTAATATATAGAAATATACTACAATAAGTTTAGCAAATATTTTTGATAGCAGTTATAATATCTTAATTTCTCTATAATAATTTAAAAATTATGATAGTCTAAAAATTTTTGTAGTTGGATGTTTATATACTACAATAAGGTCAAGCCCTGATTTCTCAGTTATAATATCTTAATTTCTCTATAATATTCCAAAAGATCTATCTTGCTCTCTGCTCTTTCGTCTTCTTCTACTTGGATGTTTATATTTTTTTTTGCACTCATTTTTCTTTTTATATTTTGTAATTTGTAGGGATCAAGATACATTAAGGAAGACGTCTTCATCAATTCCATATGTACACTCTTATATTATTAATTCTTTTCTACATGCGAATTACCCACAACAATAAGAGAAATAAAAAATTAAGAAAATTTTTCAACCAATGTTTAAACTTTTAATTTTATCTACTGGCATGTATGTGTATGTGTATATGATTTTCTAAAGCACCCTCTCTCCTTAATCTTTAGCTGACTGATTGTATTGCAATTGAAAAGTAGAGAAGTTGTTGTTTGTAGCTATTGTGAAATTTGGAACTTCCAGTATAAGTGATATTAGTATACACCCTACTTTTACAAAATTGACATGTTGTCTAAATTCAGAAAAATGGGGTGCACCCATAAAAGATTGATATGTGTCTAAAACATACCGGTGCATAATTAACTTGATGACATTTGAATTTTAACATGCGGGTGCGAATAACTAACAAACAACTCATAAATTGATATGTTGTCACACAACATACGAGTGAAGATATGTTCCCCAATCTCTTGGAATTTATGCATCCATTTTTTTAAAACAAAAAAAATATATATTTCGTAACCTTGCATCATCCATACAATATGAACAATGAAGGCATAGAAGAAAAACTACATTTGAATTTATACACTTAGTTAAAATTATATGTCCTTTTTTGAATCTTTTTTATTTTATCTTTAATTAACTAAATAGTTATGGGATTTTGTAAAACACTCTTTCTTCTAAGCATAAGCAAGTCAAAGTAATTTATAATTCATATGATCAGCGTCTTTATCATTTGGAAAAGAATAATTAAGCATAATGAAACAATATTCTATTATATTAGTTTACTCACTTAATTTGGTTCTTTGAACAATATAAAGTTACAATATAAAATCAAGGCTTAAAATAAGTGGTTGATTATTCATGAGATTTAAAATGATCCTCATGGAAATATGAGCATATGAGATAACTAAAGCAAATCCATTGTAAGTACATCAATGCATGAATTTTTGCACTCATGGAATACCTCTTGTAGCCACCCATAAAATGAATTACGTATAGTTTGATATGAATTTTTCTCACTGGAAACGCTTAATATAGAGTAATAACATATGTGTAATATATATGGAACTAAAAAATTGAATTAATATTTCTATAATAATATTATGATCTATTTATTTTATTTTTTTTGGATAAAAGATCCATTTATGTGTTATAACTTAAATCCATTTGATTGATTATATTGACATTACAATTTTGAATACAAAAATACAAAATGAAGAAATAAATAGAAATAAAAATTAAAACAAAAACAAATCGATTTGATTGATTATGTTTCGATCTCAATTTTGAATTTCTTCCGAGAATATTGTGCATAATATTGGAAAATTGCTAATAATTTTATAGACTTAATTTATTTTTTTCCCTCTTGAGATATCGTATGTATTTTTTAAGTACATCTAACAGTTGTAATTCAATTGATAATTTATCCAAAGGTCTAAAATTTGCAATTAATAAGTAAACAGATAAATAAGAGGGACCCACAACATTGACTTAATTATTAGTAAAGATTTTCATACAAAATTTCTTAAAATATATTGTTAACTTGATTAGAGCAAGTTGATTGTATGTTTCCTTTTACCCTCAAGTACTTTTTTCCAAAAAAGAAAAACAAAAGATGTCACACTAACGAAAACATACTTTCTCCTTTTACCCATTTTTCAAACAAAAATATATTTCCCAACCTTGGTCCATTCATATGATATGAATAATGAAGGTGCACAAGTAAAATTATATCTAAATTTATATAATTTCACAACTATATGCAGGTACATGAAGAGGATGAGGATTTTTCATTATTAGTGATATGAATTAATGTATCATCATGCCATGTAGCATGATTTTTAGTTTCATTTTGACTGCCTACAATCTCCATCATACTTTATGTCATGTCTTTCACAATCGTATGTTGCTTTAATTGTTGAGTTTTAAATGGTTGTGCATTAAATTACTGTCTATGCATATTTTTTAATAAATTTGAGTTTTCTTTTTTAAATTATATATTAATTTTATCTACAATGAACATTCCTATATTATTTTAACTACATATATATATATATATATATATATATATATATATATACACACACACACACACACAT
>JACYFF010031955.1:110074709-110089894 GCA_017589665.1 Selenicereus undatus | reverse complement strand
ATATTCTGGAGTATATTTCTTTCCTGAATCATCTGAATGATAAACGGCTAGGTTAAGAGTTGATTGGTGAAGCTCTTGCATATATATATATATACAGTGACTACGTAGAAGCATCAATCGAAAGAAGAACATTCACAGTCACAAGTTTTGTGAGTTGATTTGGGTTGGTTATGTGAGATTTCATCTTCTCTACCTGCTCTGTCCGCCCTCTCTGTTTTTGTTTTTTTTTTTTTGTTTTTTTTTCTTCAATTTTCTCTGGTCGTGTGTAAAGGAGCAATTGGAGGATGTATGAGTGGAACTTGAGTGGGAGTGCGATTTGAGTAGCTGTAGTGCCACTGGGTATTTCCATGGCTGGTTGTGCGAAGCCTGTGTGTGAATTGCAGAGCGAAGCCAGTTCGTGAACAACAGAGGAAATTAATACTAAGTTTCTCCAGGGTGTTGCTCTCACAACACCTCATCGGAATTTCACTTTGAACTCCTTCCCAATGTGTGGCCATGCGTGGTCCTCCTTTTTCATTTGATTTTTTTTTTTTTTTTTGCTTGGGCCGTGCGTGTGTGTGAATTTTTTTTTATATTTTTATTTTTTTTTGTACATAAATTAACACCTGCCCCTTTTTTTTTGTGTGCAGATCAAACATTCGCAGTGTAGCATACCTCGAGCGTCAGACTGCAGAGATTATTTACGGTACAATTTGCACAAAGAGTATGAGAACCTATTATCAATTTTCGACCTTTTGATGGTTTTACCCGCGAGGGCCCATCAAATTCGCTTTTGAACTATAAATTTTCGACTTTTGGATGACTTTGCCCGCAAGGGCCCTCCAAAGTCGCCTTTTGATTATAAAATTTTTCGACATTTGGATGGCTTGCCCGCAAGGGTCCTCCAGAGTCGCCCTTGATTATAAAATTCTTCGACCTTTGGATGATTTGCCTGCAAGGGCCCACCAAAGTCGCCCTTTGATTATAAAATTTCTCGACCTTTGGATGGCTTGCCCGTAAGGGTCTTCCAACGTCGCCTTTGATTATAAATTTTCGGCCTTTGGATGACTTGCCCGCAAGGGTCCTCCAAAGTCGCATTTGATTATAATTTTTCGACCTTTGGATGGTTTGCCTGCGAGGGCCTACCAAAGTCGCATTTGATTATGGATTTTCGACTTTTGGATGGCTTGCCTGCAAGGGTCCTCCAAAGTCGCATTTGATTATAAATTTTCGACATTTTGATGGCTTGCCTGCGAGGGCCTACCAAAGTCGCATTTGATTATGGATTTTCGACTTTTGGATGGCTTGCCCGCAAGGGTCATCCAAAGTCGCCTTTGATTATAATTAATTTCCCTCTTTTTTTTCTTTTTCTTTTTTTTTCTTTTTTTTTTGCTTTTTTTTTCCAGGGTTGCTCTGCACATGGCTGTCTTTTCAGATGAATCGTATAACAAGCGTCAATATTTGTGTATTCAACTGGACAACAGAGATACGAAGGAGACAAAGCTGCAGATTCGCAGACCCATAGCTCACCAAATGTCCTGAAGGTCCGTCGAGCCTCACTTCTTGGTCGGAGGAAAATTTGAAAACAGGAGAAATATTTTTGCTGTCAAGTCACCCCAATCTCCAGAAAAGCGTCCCGTCGTATCAGCTATTGCACCATGACATACACGCTGGGCAGAGATCGTGGGAGAAGCTCCCATGCCAAGGAGAATTTTCTTACACGCCTTTATATTGGGAATGGTTAGAAGACGTTCTCACCCGTTGCAAAGACTCACTAGTGGCCAATCATTTATTCGACGCTCTTTACGCGTCGCTCTTTATTTATGACAAGTGTCCAAATATTGTTCGAGCGATATGCGAGTATTGGTGCCCTGAAACGAATTCTTTGCATACCTCGAAAGGCGAAGTATCGATTTCTCTATTGGACATCTATGGCTTCCTTGGGCTTCCATTGTCAGGCTTTCTCTATGACGAAGTTGTCCCTCCATCTAAAGAGCTCAAATCTGGCATGGGGAGGAGTTGCACTCATTTGTTTAAAGCATATCATATTCTTCGACAACGTTTTGACCACAAACCGACTATAGAGGAATGGATCGCATTCTGGTTCCGTGGACCAGTCAAATATTATGCTCCCACGAAATCAGACCGTCGCAGCCGAGTTCCTCTCCCACACATTATATCTTCCGCCACTGAAGTTCATGGGTGGAACGAATCTCATGCTGTCTTTGACGAGCTTTGCGTACCTAAAGGCGAGCGCACAGAGACATTCATCGCAGCCTTTCTTTCATGTTGGTTGTGCTTGTTTGCACTTCCAGTCAGGGATGTTGGCTGCATTCGTCCTGGGACTTTCTCAGTGGCATCAAGCATGGAAGGTGGTCAAGCATATTGTCTTTCTTCAGCCATCCTTGCGAGCATTTATAGAGGCCTTGGTGAAATTTGCCGCTCTGCTCATCCAGGCAGAAAAGGAGGTCATATCCCTTGGCATTTTCTTTACGCTTGGGTGGCCAAATATTTCCGAACATATGACTTTGATGATAGCGTCTCCAATAACCTCAGGATGCCGAAGTTCAGTGGCTTTGGTCGAGCTAAAACATTTGACCTTGACGAGGCCCGTGAGCTCATCAGTTCTGGGAGGGGTTTCTGCTGGAATTCTGCTATAAGGCATCGACTCAAAGCAACTCTCGTCGATAACGACCAATTGTCGCGGGCTGACTTTGCTTATTTTGCCAGCATCCGTTCGAGTTATGTCTGTTGTCGTTGTGAGGATAGTTTTGTTATGGAGCACTATTGCCCCCATAGGTTCAGCAGACAATTTGGCTTCCATAAGGACATTCCTGCGGACATAGATTTCTCCATCCTCCCGAGTTCAAAAATTATGCTTCGACTCCATCAAGCTTGTATACGCTATGGGACCAATTCTCGCGTGTTTTTTCCTGGTCAATGCCCTTCTTTGGAGAGGAAATTCACTCGTCGCTTCCAAGAGTGGTGGTCCAAGATGTTCCTCACTTCATCAGATTCTCATTCTGGAGGGAGCTCAAAGAGGAAGAGAGCCAGTTCGCCTGCCCAAAATAGTCAGAGAAATGAGGCTCCTTCTGGTTCGAGGCCTAAGTTCAAGATCATTCGTTCCCAAAAGCCTTTAAGGTCTCCAACTCTTGAAACAGAAGACAATGCTCATCAAACAGAAATTCCAGGGGTGGGTGCTGCTTTTTTGGCGACACCTATCTCCGCAGTTCCTATTCAGAGCGTCCCTATGGCACCAGAGGCCTCCAACGAGGTTAGACTTACTTCTAAGTCTTTGCCTGTTACAGCATGTAGACGAAAGCTGAAGTCTACCATCGTTTGTCTTCTTGATGAGCAGGGCATGTCCAATGTTGGAGGAAGTAAATTGGACCATGTGAAAACCGTTTTCCCGCCTCCCGATGACGCGGAAAATATCATGGACGTTTTGGATTGCGATCCTAGCCCCACCGCATGCATGGTAATACACACATACATTTTTTTTCTCTTTTTTTTTTTTGTTTTTTTGTTTTGGCTTGCCTCCATGATCCCTCATCTTAATTATCCTCCCCTTTTTTTATTTTTTTTAGGGAGAAAGCGGTGACATGAATTTTAAGGAGAAGCTGGCATATGTTCCTCTACCATCGGGAAGTCACTGTTTCCCTTCAATTGAGCACTTGTCATCCCTTGGGCAGGATTGTCTTGGCGGTGACGATGAAGTTGAATCTACACCTAAAGTCGATGCTCCACAAGTGCTCCCTCCACCGCGTCTTTCAAGAGCGACACCAGATGTTTCGGTTTTCAATGTCAATGCCGTCATAAGAGAAGTGAACAAGAGTGGGGCTCGTATGACGGGTCAAGTTATTCTTGACAAAGTGCTCCGTATCCCTTTTGAAAGGCTTCATTGCCTTAAGGGCGAGTTTGACAGCCTTTACGACCTCATCCATGAAAGAGGAGGTGATGCTACTCCTTTAAAGAACAAAGTTGAAAGGCTGGTCCACCAGGCATGCGACCTTAAAGATTTGCAGGGGAGCTACTCTGACCGAATGACCATCGAGGTGAGAGAAAGTCGTCGTGTAGAAGTCGGTAGTAAGCTCGATGTGGCTTCCTATCAGTTGGATACAGAAATTGCTCGTTATAATGCGCTCAAGGCTAAGCTGGGGGAAGTGGATTCGAAGCGTGAGGAACTGCTGAAAGAGTTGCAATCCTTGGATGATCAAAAGAATGACCTTTGTTGTCAAGTGACGGCTAGTGAAGATTCCCTTCAAGAAGCTGAGCAGGCAGTCATTGACTTGAAGGGTCAAATTGACACCCTCAATGCCATTGAGGTGATAGACCCGGCCACCAAGGCTAGCTTGGAGAAAACCGAAGCTTATGTAAAAGAATCTTTCGAAGATTTGAAGACCTTCCACTGGACACCGTAGTTTTTTTTATATGAATTCATTATGTATTATTATTATTTTTTTATTTTTTTGAAATAAACTTGATGTCGATCCAATGAAATTTGAATGAGAAATTCCAATTTCCTTTTCTTATTGGTGCACTAGTGTCTTGGTCAATTTGCCTTGCACAAATGAGAAATTCCAAGATTTTTTTTTTTGTTTGACCGTTCACAGTTTATACTCTTGCGGGCCAGGAGTAGTACAAAGTTTTTTTTTTTTTGTGTGTGTGCACAGTGAGCAGTTTAGGCTCGTGCTCAGGAGCCTACATGCATTAAAATACTAAGGATGATAAAGTTTTAGGAACTTTCCATTTATCGGCCCAACTCGTACTCCGTTGGTACCGACAATTCTGTAGGCGCCGTTGGTGTAAACTTCTCGAACCACGCAGGGGCCATCCCACTTGGAAGTGAACTTACTTCCAGTCTTGTGTGAGATAATGATTGGTCTTCTCACTGCAAGCACTTGATCTCCAACTTGAAATGAACGCGGTTGTATTTTCTTGTTGAAAGCTCGTGATAAGCGAGCTTGATAGCATTCCAACTTTTGTTGCGCCAAAAGTCTTTTTTCATCCAGGGCCTCGAGTTCGGCCAAGCGAAGCTTGTGATTTTCATCTTCCGTTAAGCCTTCCTGAATGGCAATACGGAGCGAAGGAATTTGAAATTCCAAAGGTAACACCGCTTCAACCCCATACACCAGAGCGAAAGGGGTTGATTGGGTCGGTGTCTTGTGCGTGGTCTTGTATGCCCAAAGAGCCTCCCCTAACCTTTCATGCCAATCATGTTTTGATTTTGCCACCACTTTGCTTAATAAGTTGCAGAGCGTCTTATTGAAAGCTTCTGCCAATCCATTTGCAGGTGCGTTGTACATCGAGGATTTGCGTTGGACGAACTTGAACTTTTCGCAAAGAGCGGTCACCAGCTTGTTGACAAATGGTTTGCCATTGTCAGTGATGATATATCGAGGCACGCCATATCGGTAGATGATATGGGTCCGAATAAAATCAACAACATTTTTTTTTTTGACTTCTCTCAGTGGGATTGCTTCTGCCCATTTGGAAAAGTAGTCAGTTGCTGCCAAGATGTACGAGTGTCCTGCGGAGGATTTTGGAGTGATAGGCCCTACGACATCCAGTCCCCAAGCTTCAAATGGCCAGGATGCCACAGTTGGGTGAAGCGGCTCAGGAGGTTGATGAATAAAATTGGCATGAAACTGGCAAGGCTCGCACCTCTTCGCGTAGTCGATGCAGTCTTGTACCATGGTAGGCCAGTAATAACCTATCCTCTTGATTCGATCATATAATTTGGGTCCTGGCTGGTGCGCACCGCATATTCCTGAGTGCGCTTCCTCCATTGTTTGTCCTGCTTCTTCATCTCCCAAGCATCGTAACCAAATGCCAAGGAAGGAACGCCGATAAAGAGTCCCATTGAAATAAAAGAAGCGGGGAGCTCTTCGTTGGATTTCTGTCATATGCCTTAGATCATTAGGGAGCTTCCCATGATGCAAGTAGTCAATGAGTGGTTGACGCCAATCTTCTCCATCTACTTCTTGGGCGTTAACCGCATTGACCTCTTCCCTAGACTCTTCAGTGAGAGGTGCAACAACCCACCAGTTGCAAACGGGAACATTCATGCCTTCTTCTGCCCCCAATGCCAAAGTGGCTGCAAGGTTTGCGAGTGCGTCAGCCATCTTGTTGGCACTCCTAGGAACGTGCTGTAGCTTGATGGTTTCAAGCTTGTCGAGCAGTCGTAAGGCATATTTATGATAGGACATGAGGTCGTCCTTTTTGACTTCATATTCCTCGAGGAGTTGCTTGATAACTAATTGTGAATCACCGTAGATGTCAAGGTCTTTGATTCCCATTTCGGTAGCCATTTGAAGGCCCAAGATCAAAGCCTGGTACTCATCCATGTTATTTGAGCATAACTGGGTTAACACGAATGAATAGGTGAGGACATGCCTTTCAAGGGAGATAAATACTACACCAGCACCAGCCCCATCGCTTCTTGAAGCTCCGTCAAAGTACATTTCCCAAGGTGGGAGGATATTGACAAAGAGCACATCTTCACCTGGTAAGTCATCGTTTAGCTCCCACTCATCAGGAATTGGGTGATCGGCTAGGAAGTCTGCCAGTGCTTGCCCCTTGACTGCTTTTTGTGGCACATAGACAAGATCATGCTGCTTCAAGATCATAGCCCACTTTGCAAGCCGCCCACTGAGGACCGGCCTTGACAGAATGTACTTGATGGGATCGGCTTTAGAGACCACGTGCGCCGTATATGCTTGCATGTAATGTTTGAGTTTTTGAACGACAAATATAAGTGACAAGCATATCTTTTCCATGGGCGAATACTTCAATTCAGCCCCCACCAATGTACGACTTAAATAGTACAGAGCTACTTCTTTTCCTTCCTCATTCTTTTGAGCACACAGTGCTCCCAACGATTGTTCTTGAGCCGCCACGTAGAGTATAAGAGGCTTGCCAGGGACTGGTGTTCCCAATACTGGAGGGTTCGACAAGTACTTCTTGATTTTAACGAAGGCCTCGCGGCATGACTTGTCCCAATCAAAAGGTGCTCCATTTTTCATGAGGTGACTGAAAGGATGACAACGACCGGCTAGATTCGATATGAACCTTCGAATATATGCCAGACGACCTTGAAGGCCACGAAGCTCCTTGAGATTCTTAGGCTCGGGCATTTCTTGGATTGCTTTGATCTTGGATTGGTCAATCTCGATCCCTTTATGGCGAACGACAAAGCCCAAGAATTTTCCAGAAGTGACTCCAAATGCACACTTGAGTGGGTTCATCTTCAACTGACATTTCCGTGGACGTTCGAAGATGCTATGAAGATCTGGAATATGGTCGCATTTATTTTTAGATTTGACTACCAAGTCATCGACGTAACACTCAACTGTCTTGTGGAGCATATCATCAAAAATATTTTGCATTGCCCTTTGATATGTTGCCCCCGCATTCTTTAGGCCAAAAGGTATCACTTTGTAACAGAAAATGCCCTTGGGAGTGCGAAAAGCGGTGGCCTCCTGGTCTTCTGGCGCCATTTGGATTTGATTATACCCTGCAGTACAATCTATGAATGACAAAGCCTCGTGCCCCGTGGTCGAATCAACCATGAGTTCGGTGACGGGGAGCGGGAAATCGTCCTTTGGGCATGCGCCGTTGAGATCCCGGAAGTCTACGCAAATGCGAAGTTGTTCATTTTTCTTCCTCACGGGGACAATGTTTGCGATCCAGGTTGGATATTTTACCTCCCGAATGAACCCTGCTTCAATGAGTTTATTGACTTCTTTTTCAATTTCAGGTACCAACTCTGGACGGGAACGTCGCTGGGGCTGCTTTTTTGGCGACACTCCTCTTTTGATGGACAGGCGATGGATAGCAACTTTGGGATTAAGTCCTGGCATTTCTTTATAGCTCCATGCGAATACGTCCTTATATTCGGAGAGGAGATTAAAGTACTGACTTTCTTCCTCGGGCGTCAGCAACGAACTTATATAAATGGGGCGAGGTTCGTCTGTAGTACCAAGATTCAGCTCTTTCAGATCATCGATTGTAGCTTGCTCTCCGTCCTCAAGGGTTTTAGGAGTCTCTGCAAGCTCCGTCTCCGAGTCTGAATCCTCGCATTCCCGACCTGTGATGTGATTCAAAGAAGTAGCTTCTTCTTGCTCATCTCCTTTGTCGCTATCAAAACTTCTTGGCTGACCAGTGAAGACCACAATGCGTCTTTTCACCCTTAGAGAACCATCCGTCTTTACATCCAGAATTGAAAACCGCTTCATGCGCGAAGGGATGGAACTTTGCACTTCATTTCCATCACCAAGTCGATTGAACACCGAATCTTTTTGTTTTTGGGGTAAGGGATTTGATGGTCCTTCTACTTCTGTGATTTTGTTGAACGCCGAATGTCTTGGTTGTGCATGATTCTTTGTTTTCCAGGGAACAGAACACTCATGAGGGCTTTGACCGCTCTTGATTCTAGTGAAGACGGACTGACGCTTCCTTGAGGCAGATGGTTGCAACCTATCGAATACAGAAGGCTTTACAAGAGGTTGAGCATTTTCTTCTTCACTCTCATCTATTTCTTCAGCAGAGACATATTGAGTCGCATTGGGTCTGACCTTGCGTCGCCCTGAGATTTTGATTGGCTGCAGCGGTGTTTAACCAAGTCCGACTTTAGATGCACCGACCGAACCTCCTTGCTCTTGAATCATTTTTTGGGTTTCATTGAGACCGTGAGGCTTGACTTCGATCACCTTCCCCAAGGTAGCGGGGTTTTGGAAGTCGTAACCAGCTCTTTCCATAAGCTTGCATGCATTCGGATCGAATCCCTCGGTCCGTGTATGCGGCAAGTCATTCTCCTCTTTCAACAAAGCCTTAGAAGAAGAAACGAACCCAGGGAGAGGTTGTCTGCTCACCTTTGGTCGGTACACTTTTTGCATTGGCAATGTGACATTTCCTTTAAGGGCGCCCAAGCTTGCCTCGTCGGCGTTCCTAATAATCTTACCTTCAGCCTCTCCATTTACAACTCCACCGAAGGGTGATTCTCCTTTCCTGCGACGGGATTTCGGAACATACCTCAAAATCGGTGTCA
Organism: Selenicereus undatus; assembly: GCA_017589665.1. Lineage (NCBI taxonomy): Eukaryota > Viridiplantae > Streptophyta > Magnoliopsida > Caryophyllales > Cactaceae > Selenicereus > Selenicereus undatus. The sequence continues at coordinate 110,080,866 of JACYFF010031955.1, read as the reverse complement.
TGGGGTTTGGTGAAGCAGCGACCTGTCCCGCGACCTGTTTAGCGGGTTGTGTTTCGCTAACTTCTTTATCGTCCTCTCTGTTCCTTTGTTGTTGTTTTGCATCATCGCGCCCCATGGTCGCCTGCGCACCCTTGGTAAATTTCGATTCACCTGTGGAGGCAATGGTCGATATCATCATCTCTTTAGGTGCCGCAGCTTCTTCAAAAAATTTGGCATCAGCAAAATGCGACTCTGCTTTGGTAAATGGCCTAGCATCCCCATTAACCTTTCTTTCTCCTCCACGATAGTACTTGAGGCATTGATGGAGAGTTGAGGCTACTATTCCATGCTCATGAAGCCATGGGCGTCCGAGCAACAGTTTGTAGGAAGTCTTAGAGTCAATTACATGGAAGATCGAAGATGTTGATAGGTCTCCCATTATCAGTTCCAAGCGGATCATACCAATCGCGCGCTGACTCTCTAGGCTAAATCCTTGGATCACCATCCGGCTCTTGGAAAGCTCCTCCACTGTGATCCCTAAGTCATTCATCGTGGACTTAGGCAGGATGTTAACAGCTGACCCTCCATCCACAAGGATCCGTCTGACTTTTTGCTCCCTGATGTATCCAGTGATGAACAGGGGGCGGTTGTGAGGCTTGGAGCCCAACAGCAGGTCATCATCAGTAAAGGTGATGGCGGCGTTGCAAGCAGTATAATGAGTAACATCTTCAACTGGTTGGCCCGCACTTTTCAGCTTGTCAACATAAAGCTTTGGGTGCTGCAGGGCAGCAATAATCTGTTGACGTATCTCTTTTGGCAAGTTGAAGATTTGTCTCCAATCGTCACATGTCGGTAAGGTCTCTAAAATAGTAAGAACCTCACCATCATTTTCGGCAGGTTTTTCTAACTTTGCTTCTTCCTCATCTTCCTCATTTTCCAGCTCATAACACGAGGTCATGTTAACAGTAATCTTCTCAAAAAATCTCACCGGGAAAAATTCCTTAAGTGTGATAGGAATGAGCGGCTCCTGCTCGAGTAAGTCAATAGGTTGGACTTCTTGTCTCTTGCCAGCCTTTGACTTTTTCTTGCTCTTCGCACACCGAGGAGTCTTTCTCCTGCCTTGTCTCTTCCTTTGGCGAAGGGGCTGTGGTTGAACTTGTTTTGGATTCCTTGGCCTCCTTCGAGTGACAAGCGTCCACCCTTCTTCGTCTTCGGCCGGATTGGAATTTGTCTCCATCACTGGTCCCCTAACCGTCAAGGGAACGACGACAGGTTCCAAACTTCCGAACTGAATGGTGAATAGTCCTTGAGAGCGGAGTACGCTACTCTCCCCTTGCTGACAAGATCGAGCAGGCCTTTATTGCCGTGATGGAGGAGAGTACTCCACATCAGCAGAAATATGATTGGCTCCGACGGAGTCATCCAGGTCCAATATGATCTTTCCATCCCTAGCTAGTTGCATAATTCGCTCTTTGAGAGTAATGCATTTCTCTAAAGGATGGCTAACAACCCTGTGATAGCGACAGTACTTCGGGTCACTTGTCCTTCCAACTTCTTCTGGTCGCTTAGGTTCAGGGAGTTCGATGATACTATTTTCAAGTAGATCATCCAGCATTCCTGACAAGTCTGAATCAGGAAATTGGTACTTCTTTTCTTGGAGCTCCTTTAACGTTGGTCGCTTCCGCCCAACGTCCCTCGAGGATGTTCCTTTCTTCTCTTCTGGCCTAGATTTGCCTGAAATCCGTACAGGCTCCTCAACGGAAGTGGCCATGGATTCCTTTGCGGGCGCCTTGGAAGGCTTCTTGATCTCACCTTTGTCCTTCTTGAACTCATATGAGGAGGACAGCTTGCTGCGACGATTTGCTATCGTCATCTCCATGTCATGCGCCGTCGTAGCTAGCTCTTGAAAGGTCCTAGGCTTGCTCATCTGCAAGACATAAAGCAGGTCCCACTCCATGCCTTGAGCACACATCTCGACGGCGGAGGCCTCGGACAGACGGTCTTTGCATTCGAGGCTGAGAGATCTCCAACGGTTGATGTAATCGAGGACCGACTCATCTTTCCACTGCTTAGTATTTGTCAACCCCGTCATACTTACAGTGCGCTGGGTACTATAGAACCTGTTAAGGAATTCATGCTCCATTTGTTCCCAGCTGTTTATAGACTCGGCCTCTAGGTCCGTGTACCAATTGAAGGCGATTCCTTTGAGAGACCGAACGAACTGCTTCACCAATCTGTCTCCCTCGGTGCCAGCATTGCTGCACGTCTCAATAAAATGGGCGATGTGCTGTTTGGGATTGCCCTTACCATCAAATTGGTTGAACTTAGGGGGCTGGTATCCATGAGGCATTCGAAGAGCATCGATCCTTTTTGTATAAGGCTTTGTGTACAGATGCGTCTTGCGAGATCCTCCCCCTAATTGGGCTTTAACAGCATTCGCGATCGGGCTTTGAATCTGTTCAGCAGACATCGACGCCAATGAGGACTCCTTCTTCTTCATACGGTCGTCATCAGAGCCTTCGCTGCGGTTAGACTCCTTGTCGGACTCTTCTCCATCCGAGCCTTTGCTAGAAGATTCGAATAACCGCTTCTCCAGCTTTTTCATCAGAGTAGCAATTTGTTCACTTTGGCGCTTGATTTGAGCGTCTTTCTCTAAGTTTTCTTTAGCGAGCCTCTCCAATGTTGCTTTCATATCCGCGAGCTGTTCTTCTACTTTGGTCGCCTCCGTCACCATGGCTGGCATAATAACAGAATTGGCGGATTCGGTCTCCGATTCAGCGGCCAACTGTCTTGGCGATGCCGATGAGGAGTCACTGCTAGTATAGTCATGATCTTCCTCACCGAAAGGTTCGAAGGTGTGGTTTGCCTGAGTTTGGAGCTCGCCCACCTCCTGACGTCCTGCAGGGTGCATTTTGAAGCCTGCAACAGATTTTTGCTTCGAAGGATGCGAATGGACTTTGTTGACTCCTTCAGGTAAGTTGGAGTCGAGGCTTGGGATCCCACGAGACTGTGACGGTACGATCCCAACCGATTGTTTTATGGCAATCACAGCAGCAGTTTTTGCCATACTTCGAGTCATAACTCCGCCAGACGTAACACTAGCGGTTGTTGATCCCTGAGATGTGGATCGCACAGCTTTTCTTGAAGGTTGAGGGATGGCGTTCTTTGGGGCCATGTCGTCTTCGAAGGAATGTAGAGTTCGTGGTTTGGAGAAAGAGATGAGAGGCAGAGAATGTCCCACCGGGTGTGCCAAATTTGTAAACACAAATTTCGAGCCTAAAATAAATTAGACAAGAAATTTGGCAACAAAATGAATTTTTATATTTATATCAAAGAATGGGTACAATCTCTGTATAATTGTTACAAGAACAAGTATAATAAATCATCTGATTCGATCTCCTTGAATAATCTTGAATAGTTTGTCTCGAGAGAGGGCCTAAGAGGCTTGATCTCTATCGAATATTTGATCTCTGTAAGTAGACGACACGTATTTGGAGTGCTTGTTGTTTTTTTCCAGAGAGAGTTTCTGAACTCTTGTGAATTCTTCTCCAAAAATGCCGGCCCCCTGGAATGGGAGAAGTAGCTCCCTTTTTATAGAAGAATGGAATGAAATCTCCTATTAACTGTCCCTTAAAAGAAAAGGAATAATAATCCATTTTCTACATCATTTGTGACACGTGGCACTTTTTAATTGGCTGCCATAATTATTCACCAAATATTTAATTTGACACGTGGCAACGTGTTATTAGGCGAAATAAAAATATTAGATTTTCCACGTGGCAGGTCTTGATTGGATAGATAATTTTTGTCTCCTACACAATCAAAGTTATAAAATCATATTTTTTAAGTTTCAGACTACTTTAATTATCTAGAATCTAGCGACATTACTCTAAGGAATTAAATTCACATGACAAATGCTTTTAAACTATTTAACACATATTTATTAATATTCAATATTGCATGGCAAAGTTGAAGTTATTCGTAATTCATTGATAGGAGAATCAGGGGCGAATCCACCGTGGGGTCAGTGGGGTCAGCCGACACCCCTCCCAAAAAAAAAAAAAATTAATATACGTCTGATAATTAAAAAAAAAATAGGTATATATATTAAATGTGTGCAAATGATACACGAAATGTGTCTTGCTTCAGCGGTCTGGAGGATGCTTTGCAAGTTTGAGGTCGCGGGTTCGAATCTACACAATGCCCTTTTTTCGGTTTTTTTTTCACTTTTTTTAAAACCCCAGTTGTTGTCTTCGGTCTTCCTCTCATCCTCTCAATCGCCACTGCTCTTCTTCGAGTCTTCCACCGTCTGCCACTCTGCTTCGCCTCTAGCAGTCTAGCCGTCGGAGCCCCGAGCCCTCTACCCACCGGCCACCAGTGCAGAACCCTAAGTCCCTAACCGACTAACCCGCGGGCCACGACTGAGTGACTGACGACTCAACCAGGCACCAGCAGGTCCACCACCACGCCACTGCCCCACTGCAGCCCACAGCCCCACAGTCCACACGGACACCGTCAGTCCGTCACACCGGACAGTCAGACACGGCCGCACCCCAGTGCCCCAGCAGCCCCACATTGCCCAGTGCCCACAGCCCACTGAACAGTCTGAAGTCTGAACTCAAGTTCAGAAGTTCTCAACTCCCTCTTCAAATTTGTGAGCTTCTCTTTTACTTGATTCTTCAATTTGTAGCCTAATAAGTTATAAGTTTACATTATCTGATTTAATTTGTGAGTTTATGATGTTTGTTTGTCAATTGTAATTTCAAATTTGTTTAACCTATATGTTTAATTTCAATTCTAGGTTAAATTTCAATTTGTAGATTAGTTTATTATATTCTTTAATTTTTTGAGTTTATTTGCCAATTTTAATTCCAACTTTGTTTAATTTATATGTTTCATTTCAATTGTAGGTTATCTTTTAATTTCTAGATTGCTTTTTTTTATAGTTTAATTTGTGAGTTTATTTGTTAATTTCGATATAGAATTTATTAAATTTATATGTTTGATTTCAATTATAGGTCAAAATGCATAGATATTTCAAAAAGATAGCTAAGGAATCCTCGTCGTTACCTTCAAGTTCGAAATCCGAAAATTCGCCTTTGAATGAAGAAGGTAGAAACGACGTCACTCAACCACAACCACCATCTTGTGGTGTAAATGCCAATTCCACTCCCTTTTCAACTCAAAGAAGTCGAGTTGATGTAAATGCTCTTCCATCTGATCCAAGAGAAAGAAAACCATTGTCACAATACCATCTAGATGAACGTGATGAGGTAAGAAGAGCTTATCTTCAAAAAGACCCATTTCAACCCCGAAATCATGCTTTCCCTCAAACACTCATGTCTGGAAATATGCGTCAATTCAATAATGCTTGGTTTGGTGAATATGGCAATTGGTTGGAATATAGCATAAAGGAAGATGCTGCATTTTGCTTGTGTTGCTATTTGTTCAAAAATGATGAAATAAGCCATTTTGGTGGAGATGCATTTACAACAAAAGGATTTAAGAGTTGGAATAAGATGGGTAGATTCAAAAAGCATGTTGGTGGGGTAAATAGTATTCATAACCAATGTGTTAAACGATGCGAGGACCTTATGATGCAAAAACAATCGATACAAACTGCATTGGAAAAACAATCAGCACATGCTAAAGCTGAGTATAGGACTCGTTTGACTGCTTCGGTTGATGTATCAAGATTGCTTTTGTTTGAGGGTTTGCCTTTCCGAGGTCATGATGAAAGTGAACATTCAAAAAGGAAAGGAGTTTTTCGTTCCATTCAAAAGTTTCTTGGAGAAAAGAATGATAATGTAGGAAGTGTTATTTTGAAAAATGCTCCTGGTAATTGTATAATGTATTCCCCTGACATCCAAAAAGATATTGCAAATGCATGTTCAAGAGAAACTGTTAATGCTATTCTTGAAGAAATTGGGGATGGATATTTTGCTGTATTAGCAGATGAATCCCGTGATGTCTCTTGTAAACAACAAATGGCTATTGTTTTGAGATACGTTGACAAAATGGGGTTTGTTATGGAGCGTTTGGTTAGCCTTGTTCATGTCACTAGCACTACCGCATTTTCATTGAAAGAAGAAATTTATTTTGTGCTTGCTAAGTTATCCTTGAGCCCATCCCGAATACGAGGACAAGGGTATGATGGGGCTAGTAATATGAGGGGGCA
>JACYFF010031955.1:109985989-110024573 GCA_017589665.1 Selenicereus undatus | reverse complement strand
TTTGAACATGTTTGGGCATTATAATAATTAATGCTTGGCTTTTATTTTTCGGGGCGTAACAAATCATTGGGGGTGATATGTAAATAAAATGCATCAAACTTTGGAAATGGTTAAGCAGTAAGGTACATACGTATTTTACGTATATATCATTAAGAATCAAGTTTTCTTTCAGTGTGTACGTAAATTTACCAACTTCCCCTCCCTTAAAAAAATACAGAAGTCAATACTACAAAACTGAGAAGTTTAATTAGGTGATTAATTAAAAAACTTATCTTGTTTACACTAAGATTATATATTATATAAATTCAACTTCTTAGGTTTCCTGTGCAATCAAAAAATTCTTAGTTTTCTTACATATATCAAATGGCATACTTTGAGTATTGTTTGTCGAAAATTTTGATTTTATTTTTTAATTTTGTTCAACAGTATCCACTTTGTTTATAATATTAATACATAGTTATGTTAAATTTATACTATTTAGATGCCCCGTGCAAACGCATGGGCACAAACTGGTATTTTTAAAAGCAGAATGTTTTCTATTACTCTTTTGCTCTAACATAAAATAACTGGATAAGATATTGAAAATGATTAGCATATTACAATCGAAACTAAAAAAATATTTACCCTTTTTAGGTTTAAATCTATCCGTGGTGGTATGCAATACTTAAACATAGATAATTGTACAAAATAAATTTTGGGGCGATTTTCTTCCTTAGTTTAAAAAGCGCGTCTGGTATGCCTTAGCATGAGGCGATCAAGATAGCGCTTTGGAGGAGAAGAGGTACGCCTTAGGGATGATAATATAACATATTTTATGATTATTTTTGGTATTTTATCTAACTTCTTTATAGAGAATATGATTCATGAAATGTGAATGACTTTTTAATACTTTTGCTTAGAAGTGCATTTCGCATTCATGCAGCATGCGCATTCTCCGCGCACCTTTCCCCTTGGGCCTCGAGGCACTATGCACCTCAGTGCACCTCACGCTTTTTAAAACTAAGTCTTCCTTACATGACTATACCAAGACACGAAGACACTCGATGGAAGCAACAAAGCACTCCACACATCAATAAAGGATGAAACCATTTAACTAATGCGGCTTATCATATCATAATAGCATCCAAGTTTCAAAATGCAATTTTAGTGTCGATAACACAAAATTGCTCTAATACAGCCGTGTAAAAACACTGTTCAGTTGATCTCAAAACCTTTCCTATGCACTCGTTGCATTGAGAAAAATCATGTTTTGAATCCATGATATCCCCCTAGATACCTGATGGCGGTAAAGAGTAAACTGCTTCCCATATTTCATATGGGCAATTCTTATCTCTATACTCTAAATTAGATTCTGGAAGATAACTCCTTTTCGTTTGTTCAAGAACCATCTCAAGCTGATGGTTGAAGGCTCAGTCAGGAAACTGTTCATGCTTTACAACCCCCCTAACGCGAATGCACTTTGAGCTTGAAGCATGAATGCTACAAATTCCCCCCTACCTTGCATAATAAATTAATGTGGAGATTGTTGAAATTCGAACTCAAGACCTCTCACGTAGAAAGGCTCTGATATCATATTCAAGAACCATCTCAACCAAAAGCTTAAGCTGATGGTTGAAAGCACAAGAATGTGTTTCTACTCTAATACTGACCATCTAGATGCATTACTGACATAGTGACACCCATGAGCCAGTGACCACCATTTGGATATGCAGTTCAATAGCAGAACAAGTAGCCGAGCTAACATTGTAGTAGTATTTCAGTAATTATCATGCACTCGCAGTAGCAAATACAGGTGCGGAAATTGAAGACTCAGATTATCCTAAAGTGGGATGAATGCGGTGATTGCAAAAATTTAAAATTCAAATTCAAATGTAAATGCGGAAATTAAATAAAGATGATACACATTGGTATTTTAATGAGGTTGACCCTTAATCAGGCTTAGGCCCTTGCCTAGAGTTATCCAACTCTATGACTCAACACTCTAATTCTCTTATTAAGATGAGCTCTCACAATCTCTCAGAGCTACCTCACTCTAGAGATCCCAAGTACTTAAATCAACATCTTGATTTAAGTATGGAGGAGTTGTGAGCTCACATCAACTCCTAAGTTAACTCCTTAATAAAGAATTCCTCAATACATTCAACAACTTTTGATCACAATGTAATGCTCAGAGTAAATTTACAAATCTATAGCTCAATGTTCTTGCAACTTGCTTGGATGCTTGCTCCCCTTTCATTTGACCTCTATTTATAAGCTCAAGTAGACGTGCACAAAGAAAAGATATTCTACTTAGTGTATGCTGAAGCTGTATTTCAGGCCCTTGACTTTTGGTTAGTAATTTCTGTTTTGATTCTCTTGCCTTCCTTCCCACGATTTTGGTTGATATGATGCCGCATGATACCTTCACAGAATATTGCAGTAATTCTTTCTAGTATCAAGAGATAATGTTGCCTAAATTGACTCAAATGATGTCATACCATTTTATCAAGGCTTCATGGGTTAGAAGCATATTTATCATGTGAGGATAGAATCATGACAAATCAATTAATTTGATTTTTCAAAATTTGAAATTCAAATTTTGGATTAGCTGAATAATTTCCTCGATTGACTTCCCAAATTAATCAATCAAATAAAATCACACATATCTTCTCCATCTGGCAACTTAATGTTTTTCTAATATTGAGATATCATTGCCGACAAGGAAGATTAGCAATTTGGAAACAAAATAAAATCCTCTCCACTTGGCAACTTCATGTTTTACCAATATTGAGATGATATTGCCACATTATAAGATCATATAAAAGCCATAGTTTTTCATAGAATAACAAAGAGAATATGTTCATAATCTCATCTTAAAATAAAGAGATTTTAAATTCAAAATTTAAATTACGAAAATTTAAATTCATTTAGAACATGTAATTATCTCCTTAAAAATGTTACACCAAATAATATATGTAGGTCAAAAAATATGTAATCAATTTAATAAAATGGACCAATGAAAATATTATATATAAAATAGACAAACAACATAAATATTTAATAAACAACTATTTCATATATACTTACTCTTCATATTGTTTGTTATCATCAAAATCGATAAGTGACTCTTAGAGTCAACAGAAACTGATCTAATATACAACACGATCTAGGCATCCATAAAAGCTGTCCATTTCCCTCAGTCCGCCAACAGACAACTTTCTGTTTATGGACAGCAGGTGTTGGATGAGTTTTTTTTTTTTTTTGGGGGGGGGGGGGGGGCGGTTAGCATTGTAAACCCTTTAATTGTTAAGGAAATTGTATATTGCTCAATCATCATCTGGGTCAGCAGAGAAGTCAGGCTCTTCAGGTTTCTGCAATTTGATCTTTTGAAACCCTCTCTTAGTGTTCGCCGCAAACTTTGAAGCCAAGAATGTCACTGCAAGGGATGATTTTGGCTGAGGAGGTGAAAACAAGGGTTCTTCCTCATCTTGGGTTTCGCCATCATCTCTCTCGGATGCAAATGATTCCATTGAAGAAAGTGATTTCGCCATCTTCCTCCTTTTGGATCGTCGCCAGGCAGCTTGAATAAAGCAGGCAGCCCAGCTCCGCCAATGGTGCGAGTAGAAGCGGAAAGTATGCTGAAGTTTCTTGCTGTGAAGCCGTCTAAATTGATTTGCTACAAACTTCAAATCTTCAGCCCTTAATGCAAAGGCTTCCACTTCAACTAGGGCTCTCACAGTTCTGGTTGAAGAAGGCATATTTAGGGATGATTTTGGGTGCAAAGCCCAACCAAGCAACTCCTCCCCACAAAAATCTCCAGGTTTTAAAGTGATTGTGTTGAAAAACCCAGTTCGACCACCATTTGTGGTGGAGCTCTCCAATCTTCCCCTGATGATGAAGAGCATCTCTGCTACCGGGTCACCTTCCCGAACAATGTGCGTGTGTTCTGTGTACAATGAGGATACCAGACGCTCACAGATAGCATCAAGAAGCGGATCATCCATCTGTGAGAAGAAAGGAACCTGCACAGTATTCAACAGATTGACATGACTTGTCAATATGGTATCTTGGGAAAGAAATTATGTAATATTGCCATTTGCTACAAATTATATAATAGTCCCAGTTCTGTAGACCCAAAGACCAAGATTATCGTCTTCCTTCTTCCCAGTTTTTAATTGTTAAATTTGCGCCCCCAACTGAACAAAAAGAGGAAAAAGAAAGATCACAGAGTGAAGGATTCGGCGACTCTGGCCGCCTGCCATCTCAAATGATAAGTACTTGTGAATTTCCCCTCAAAGGAAAGTACCTTAGGGCTAGGGCAGAAGATAAATCCCCAATGTGGATCTAGCTCGAGTATGAATTGGGTTTGGGGAGATCTAACTGCAGAAGCCTTATCCATACAAGCAGAGATGCCATTTGTGAAAGCCTCTCAATCACTAATCTCACATGACTTCAAATTCTTCATTTATGGCCATTGTTCTATGTAATCTACCTTTGGCTTAGTTATTGCTTATTGGTGGTTGCACATGCTATAGCACATGACTAAAGCGTCTTCTGTTGAATTGGTGCAACTCCTATGATCTAGTAATATTCAATAATAATCAAGCATGGTGAATGGCATATCCAAGGTTGGCACATCACCGAAGGTAGAAGAGGTAGAGGGCAATCAAAGAAGAGTTTAGATGAGGTGATTAGAGATGACTTGAAAGTTGCAGGACTAAAAGAGGACCAAGACCCAAGACAAAAGACTATGGCGGGATAAGATTAGGGTCTTAGATCTTATAGAGTTAGCCTTGTAGGTGTCATTCGGTGTGTTCAGTTTGTATGCAGGCACTACATGCATTTGGGAAGAGACATTCAATGCTTACCTCTGTTTGTTAAGGTATGGTACCTTTCTTTGCTATATTGTGCTGATGTTTACATAGTTTTTGTTACCTGATTTATTAATATTTATTAGTTTTTTCTCTACTGCTTATCCTTAGTTTTATCCTTTCTTCATAAAAATGTTTTCACAAAATCCTTCTTCTATAAAATGCTTTTCACAAATTCTTATTTTGTGGGTCTTCTGGAATCAACCTCTCTACGGGTAGGGATATTGGTAGAGGTAAGGTTGTCTATATCTGGATCTCCCTATACCCCGCGAAAGCGGGACCCACACTGAGAGGTGTTGTTGTTGCAGGTCAAGAAGGGTTGACCGAATCTTCACGCTGGATTTGTTTTAGCTCAATGGACAACTTGTCCACTCCAATAAACTTGTCAAGAAAATGCAACCGATATTAGTCATGACCAATGGAAGTGAACTTCCATCTTGTGCCCCCCTACTTTTTAAAGATTCATGTGGAACACCCTATGGAAATGAAGTTCTAGTAATGAAATTTATCAATTTAACTTTACAGAACACTTTATTCCTACATTGTCTGCCATGGATTTATAACAAACATAGGTGTACTAAATGGAATATTCCCAAATTAAAGGCCAGTCAGACTAAAGTCTCAGTTCAGGTTTGGGTAAAATTTGAGGGTTTCTTCCCCCCCCCCCTTTTTTGGGGGGGGGGGGGGTTGTTATAGAGCGTGCTAGATCAGGTGGGATTTACGCCTTTTACAAGCATCAGCATTAAGCAATATTGCAAAAATTAGAGTTAATTCTATGTCTCAAATTTAATAAACATAGGGAACAAGAGGCATACTCTCCGAACAAGGTCTAAGCACAAATGGCGCTGAATATCTCGTCGTAGATCAGTAGGTAAGCTAGAGAGAATAGCTTCTTCATCCACCCCTCGAGTTGCAAGCCATTTATACTGAACAAAGCGTCGGACACATTCTTTTAGATCCTCAGGAAGTTGCCGATGCCTCATCCACTCTTCAGTATCTCTTCGCTTGAGTCTCCATTCTTCAAGCCTCACAGTAATTGATTGAAGGTATGTCTACACAAAAGGAATCAGAAGATTTTAAATACTGGTATGCCAACCTCCAGTAGACAGGGCCAGATTTACAAGCATAAGCAGCTGAAAGCTGAATAAGATTTATTCTATCAATAAAACTGATAATCCATGGGCATGAAGAAAGGCAACTGCTGAGACATGGACTTGAAACCATGACCTCAGACAAAACACGACCCATATTCTTGGGAATTTGAGGTGTTTACACCTCCAATACCGGAAGTATTTCAAGGTTTAAGAGGCATGTCTTCCATTATGGACCACAATCGTGATTTCAAGTATTATCTTCATACTCTGAAAACAGATTGAAAAAGCATTGAATATATTGCCAGACCAACTATTATTTTCTAGTGATCAAAGAGGTATAAGGCAGTAGTACTAGGCAATGGAAGACTCAAAATAGTTGTAGTCTGAAAGGATATGTAGCCATGTAGGTCAATTGAAATTCCACAAACTGACCTTTCTTAATAGACGAGGAAGGGGGTGCAAAACAACAATTCCAGCAAGTGTACTCAGTGCTCATCGCCAGACTGAACTGGCAATCTTTTTATTTTGTTTTTTTAAACAGTCGATAGAGAATGAGGTGGTTATAAAAAAGCAAGTTTATTTTTGATATTTTTACATGAAGTACAAAGGCCGATGTTGGCAGAGTTTGAACCTAGGTTTTACCTTTTTGGTACCAACCCCAAAGACTATCAACTACAGTAGCCGAAACCCATAGCAAGCACATTCTGATCGCAACGCACAAAGTGAATGGCATGATATGAGACCGGTTTCAGAACTTCAGTGAACAATGGAAATTTCACATTTAAACGCGCAAAAGAAACACAACAGGAAATCAAAAGAAGAACCTGCATATTCCCAATCAAATGCGCAAATAAGACAAGACCGAAGATTGCGATGAGTATGGCAAATGATGTCTCCCCAATGAATGTACTGGTATCCAGATTCTGGCCATAAGAGCTGAGAAAAACAAGTCAAAAAGGCACATTGAGAACTTACACGCAAAACTATTTCTGGATACATCCATCCATTAGATTATCAAAACAATAGTAACCCGCTGTTTGCAAAGGAACTGAGAAGATAATCTACTTTCCAAAGGTCACATTTACATAAGCAAATCAGATTCCATGTTGTACTGTTGACAAGAACAAAGCATCCTGTCAACTAACACTTTGATCTTGCCACAAGTTGTCACGGATCGCGGTAGGACCTCTACAAAGAGTTAGAACCCTAAGACTTAAAAAAGCCTGATGCCCTAGAGGCTTCATACATAATGCTCCTCTGGTAACGAAATGGAATGCTATATTTTGTAACAAGGAGTCATGGACACCCCCCCCCCCCCCCGGCCCAAAAAAAGAGAAATCTTTTTCCCTGGAGGAGAGTGAAGGGATCATTCCAAATGGTTTCCTTTCACTACTTTCTGCCTCCATTTACAAAAGAATAAAGAAAAGAAAGGAGAAGACCTCACCCCTGTAGTTTCTTTGGCAAGTAAAATCATACACTGCAACCAGAATACTTTGGCAAAGTCTTGGACTTTACATGACTGTGGAAGCTAAGAAAGCACAAACTTGATGATGATAGAGCATAGAACTAAGTTAAATTTTCATATAATTCAAGCCCCCAATTGTTGCCAATTTCTTGTGTATCAACCTCAAAGACAGAAAAATAAGAATATCATAATATAACAATGTCCAGGAAGTCCTGATTCTTCAAATTCTGTGTAAGCCAGAATGTGATATGTGACTCTATTTCTGACACTCTGAAAGGTTCCTCAAATGCATTGTAGTGGGATTCCACGACCTTGATTATTAAGCAGAAGCACAATCATGCAGCAAACAATCTATCACTCCAAGAATGTAAGTGGAGTTCTTTGTTAATGGCGGTTCACCTAGTGCGGAAATAACGAAAATGAGGACCTGTTACAAAGCAAGATGCCACCTTGTTCAGGAAAGGCTACAATTCTATTGGATAATTTATACAGTTTAATCAATTATATTTCAGAATGGTACTATAGATTAAACGGAACATCTCTCTAGCTGCTCTCTTAATCTCGCTGAACACAGAGCATAGAACGGTCACTAGGGGAAGCCGGTGCCGACAGCTTGCACGGAGTCGGTGCCTCAATAGCGACACCGAGTCGACCAGTACACCGGAGTCGGTACCACAACAGCTTTCAGGTGGTTTTTTGTGGTCCAGCTTCAGGGGTTTTTTTTGTGGTCACCAGCATCTTCTTCATCCTCACTCAGAACGGCAGCCGGCAGTGATGGTCGTCGACCGTGAGTGTGATAGCCTTGTCTCTCCTTGCTTCGTCCCGGAGTTCTTGCTGTTTTGGGGCCTCTGAGTACCAGAGCCTGCTACCGAGTCCCTGAGCCTGCTCTTTGCTGCACCGGCGACCCGATTCCAGTGGGCTCCTCGGGACAGTTCCCCCTGAGGCTACTGTTGGCATCCTTGGCTTCGTGGGTTAGTTCTCTGTGCTCAATGCCAGTGTTGATGCAAGGGATTGAACCTCAAGCTGCGTTTATTTTGTTTTCTGGCTCACTCACGTTGTTGCTATTCATCTTCCTAAGCTCAGGTTCCCTCTCTATCTCATTCCTTCTTAAATTGCTAGTCATTTTTTTAGCTAGGTTGCCGCCATTTCTAGTTTGGTTGAATCCTTTTCATGAATTCGGGTTTCTGTCTGCCTTGCTCTGTTCCGGTCAGTAGCCGTGATTAGTGTCTGTGTATTTAGTGTTTTAATTTTTGTTCTGAGCTCTCCTTTGTAAAGAGCTAATTCTCTTTTCCAATTTGCCTGCGAGTTTTTTTGGTCTCTGGGGCCCGATTGGTGCCTTTGTTGCATTAGAGTGCTCCCCCATCACTTTAGTGCCTCCATCATTTTTATTTTTTTGCCCTTGTTGCTAGTATTTTTGCCATTGTTAATTACCATTTTTGGCAAGTCTCCTGCCAATTTTATTTTGATTATTAGTATTAGTTTGGTGGTATTTTTCTACTATTGGTTAGTTTTTTTGTTGGAATTCTCTGCCTTTGACATTATCAGCATCATTTTTGTTATTAGTGTTGCGATTAGTTGCAGTTTTTAAGGTAGCTTTGTTAAGTTTTGTTTTTTTACTATTACTTGGTTCAATCCTATTTAAGATTACTCATTTTCTTCTACAGTCCTGCATGGTCGTCAATTGGTTTTTGTAAGTATCGTAGAAATGGTTTTTGAGTGTGGTGTTAGCTATTTCTGGTACTGTTGTTTGCGGTATTAGTTTAAATCTCCATTATTTTTAATCACTGCTGGGTGTATTGTGTAGCTGTGTTGTGTGTTTTAGTATTATTGTTTATAGTTATTATTTTTAGTTAGTAGTTTTCATTTGACTAGTGTGTTTTTTTCTTGCCAAGTAGATTCCTAGGCTTGTTTACTTAGTCTGTGGTCCTTTGTAGCCAGCGTTGTTTTCCTTTTAGTTTCAGTGCCTGGTTCCTTTCCCCATTCATTTTCCTTTTTGGGCCCTCTTGGGATTCTTTTTTTTTTGGGGGGAGCTTTTTTGCTCACTCCCTCTTTTTAATGAGATCTTATTGTGTTTAATAAGATCTTTTAGCGCGTTGCGGGAGGTGGGTGTTGGTAGCGTAAACTAGTGGCGAGCAATGTAGTAGCTTCAGCCAATCCTCCGGGGGGTAGGAGGGTCAGGAGGGGTGAAGGGTTTCGGGAGGTGCGCCTAGCGTCTTGGAATATTAGGTCTCTTACAGACAAGTCTATAGAATTAGTTAAGTCTTTGCTTAGGTTTAGGATTAATATAGCTTGTCCAAGAGACGAAGTGGGTGGGGACTAAAGCTAGGGAAGTTGATGGGTACAAATTGTGGTATTTGGGGTCAAGCGAGGCAAGGAATGGAGTTGGCATCTTGGTTGAAAAAGAGTTGGTTGACTTTGTTGTTGAAGTGAAGCGTAAGAGTGATCGAATTATGACCATTAAGGTTTTGGTGGGTTCAGAAGTCTTTAATGTGGTTAGTGTGTATGCTCCCCAAATAGGTCTGTCGGACGATATTAAGAAGCTATTTTGGGAGGATTTGGATATGGTCATCCAGGATGTACCTCGGAGCAAAAACTTTTCATAGGAGGAGACTTTAATGGTCATATTGGTGTTGACTCAAACAGGTATGTTACAGCTCACGGGGGTTTCGGTTTTGGGGAGAGAAACAGCGGAGGAGTCTCAGTGCTGGACTTCGCGGTGGCTTATGAATTGTTGGTGGTAAACTCTTATTTCAAAAAGAAAGAGGACCACTTAGTGACCTTTAAGAGTGGCTCCTCAAAGACCCAAATTGATTACTTCCTGATGAGGACGGATAGTCGAAGGTTTTGTAAGGATTACAAGGTGATTCATAGTGAGTATCTAGGAACTCAGCATAGGTTGCTAGTGTTGGATGTGGAGTTCAAATGTTCAAAGGGGAAGAAGAGGAGAGTTGGAGACTCCAGAGTTAAGTGGTTGACCCTTATGAAGAAGAACGCTGTGTTATTATCAGAGAGAATCACTGAAGAGGGAGCTTGGAAGCGAGTAGAGGATGCATATAAAATGTGGGAGGCAATGGCAAATTGTATTCGGAGGTGGGCTAAAGAAATCCTCGGTACGTCTAGAAGAGGTGGCAATAAAATGAAGGGTGTCTGGTGGTGGAACGAGGAGATAAAGGAGAAAGTCAAAAAGAAAAAAGAGGCATATGTTGTTTTCATGAACATTGGAGAGGATGAAGAGAGAGAGATTAGTAGAGTTAGATATAAGGTTGTTAAGAAGGTAGCCAAGAAAGCGGTTGCGGTAGCTAAGAACTTGGCTTATGATAGGTTATACCATAGACTGGCGACCAAGGAAGGGGAGAAAGAAGTCTTTAAACTGGCGAGGGCCAGGGATAAAAAATCAAGGAATTTAGGTGTTGTGATGTGCATCAAGGATGAAAATGGTAAGATGTTGACTGAGGATGCAGAAATCAAGGAGAGATGGCAAAGGTACTTTTCCAAACTCCTCAATGGTGTAGTAATGGAAGACTGCCGCGGTAGGGTAAGAGAGAGAAGTGAGAGGCGACTGGACCCGCGAGTGTGCGGTGAGTGTGCGGTCATGTCAACAAGGACGAGATTAAAGAGGCCTTAAGAAAGATGACCAATGAGAAGACAGAGGGTCCAGATCAGATACTGGTGGAAGTGTGGAAGTATCTGGGTGATGAAGGATTAAAGTGGTTAACAGAGCTTTTCAATGTCATTTTTAGGACCGCTAATATGCCCAAAGAATAGAGGTCCAGTAGAGTCATCCCTTTGTACAAGAACAAAGGTGATATTCAAGATTGTCATAATTTTAGGGGTATAAAGTTGCTCAGTCATTCTATAAAGTTATGGGAGAGGGTGATTGAGAGAAGGTTGCAGAAAGATATTTCGATTTCAAAGAACCAATTTGGTTTGATGCCAGGCAGGTCGACCTCAGAGGCGATTTACCTCCTTAGAAGGCTCATGGGTTTGTACAGAGATAGAAAGGTGGACCTTTATATGGTGTTCATTGATCTGGAAAAAGCATATGATCAAGTTCCGCGGAAAGAGGTATGGAGATGCTTGAAAGAGAAATGAGTGTCACCCTTATATATTCGAGTTATTAAGTGTATGTATAAGGGAGGTAGGACGAGTGTTAGGACGCCGGGGGGGTCACCAATGACTTCTTCGTTGGTACGGACCTGCATCAGAGTTCCGCCTTAAGTCCTTTTCTTTTCACTCCAGTTATGGATGTACTTACTACAGGGATTCAAGATGAATTACCATGATGTATGCTATTTGCAGATGACATTGTTCTTATTGACGAGACCAGACAGGGAGTTAATGACAAGTTGGAGCAATAGATGCATACTCTGAAATCTAGAGGTTTTAGAGTAAGCAGGTCGAAAACGGAATACCTTCATTGTTGTTTCAGTGAAAGGGTAGATGCGCGGGCAGAAGTCACTCTGGAATGGGGGTCGACAACTAAGGTTGATAAATTTAAGTATCTGGGTTCGATCATTCAGCAGAATGGGGATATTGATGAAGACATTAACCAGCGGATAAAAGTGGGCTGACAAAAATGAAAGTATGCCACAGGTGTGCTGTGTGATAAGAGGGTGTCCCTAGGATTGAAAGGCAAGTCTATCGCATGGTAGTTAGGCTGACTGTTCTTTATAGATCGGAATGTTCGCCTTTAAAAAAGGCGCAAATTCAAAGGTTGATGGTAGTAGAGATGATGATGATTAGGTGAATGTGTGGATATTCGATAATGGGCAGAATTAGGAATGGAGTTATTCAAGACTTAGTTAAAGTAGCTCCCATCGAATATAAGATGAGAGTAATAAGACTCCGATGGTTTGGCCATATGAAAAGGAGAAGTGTGGACGCTCCAGTGAGGAGATGTGAGACGATCAACATCCCCGAAGGCAAAAGAGGGAGGACACAACCAAAGAAGAGTTTGGACGAGGTGATTAGAGAGGATTTGAAAGTTATCGGTTTGACGGAGGACTTAGCTCAGGATAGAAAGCTATGGTGGGATAGGATTAGGATCGTGGATCGCAGAGAGCCCACCCCATAGCTGTCTTTTGGTGCCGTGGCTCAGTGTTGGTAGTGGTTTTTTGCATATCGTGTTTTATGCAGGTAGTACTTCCTTCTGGGATGAGTCATCGTTTGCTTACCTCGGGCTGTTAAGGTATGTCATCTTCCTCTGCTAGATTGTTCTTATACTACATAGTCCCAGCTACTTGCCTTTATTATATCTCGGTCATTTCTGGATATGTGGCCTTTATTCTCCCTTAAATGTTTTCACAAAATCTTTCCTTTATCAAATATTTTTATCAAAATTCTTTTTTGTGGGTCTCTCGGAATCAGCCTCTCTACAGGTAGGAATGCCGGTAGAGGTAAGGTTGCCTACAGTTGGATCTCCCCAAACCTCGCAAAAGCGGGACCCACACTAGGAGGAGTTGTTGTTGTTGAATCAATTATATTTCAGAATATGCATGCAGGAGCAAACTTGCTCTCTATTCTCTACTATTTGAGGACTAAAAATTCCCCCATTCATACAATTAGAGAACTCTAGAATATTTGAAAGCACACAAAAATACATGAAGTCAATGCTAGCAGCTAGTCCATACAAAACATTTTGCATCAGTGGCAATTAGGAGCTATACCTTAATTGCTGTAAGCCCCACCATAAACAATAGAAGTACTTTGGAACAAAGTCGGAGCTGACAACTTTTTTATCCACTGCACTCCGAAAAATGCCATATGGAAAGCTGCTACCTTGGCCTGGATCACATTTTCTAAACAAACTAGTCGTGTTTGCCCAAGCAACACGGTCCACCTTGTTGAAGACATCACAATCTAAATAATATGAGCATTTTGCAGGGCTGTCCTCTTTTCTGCAAGTAGATTTCCAACAATGAGTATACCGCTCAACTGATAGCAGATACCAGGCAGCCCCAAGAACCTGAAATACAAAGACCTATCTTATGAAAGACAGTATGACTAGGATGATCCGGAGAGCAGTGGGAAAAGAAGAAAGGCCATATGATTCAAAGAAAATTGGCATATTGAAGCTATATATTTCTGTTTCATATCATCTTAATTTCTGGTTTCAGTCATAAAAAGCTTCAGGGTTTGTTGTACTTAAATTATATTTCAGCGTTAAACCATCTAGTTGTCAACCACCATAACCATGTACCATAAAACAAATTACACTTGTGCTAGTAAACCAGCATTTAAAGGTCACTTACATGGCTAGCTAACATGTATAGCAACAGATTGTATGCGGCCCCAGCCCATGCTGTCTTCGTGACAACTCCAGTAGCCTTTATAATTTCAGAACTCAGTGGAAAAATCAGATACAAACGAGGAATATACTGAAGCAAAACAACGAGTGCAAGAGCATTGTTGTTGTGATCAGTTCTTGGACTTGCAGGTATAATGAACCAGATGACAATCTGCAAACATTTTTGGCAGCAAAAAAGCAAAGCACTCATTTGTATTAGTGTACATAACAAAGTTATACACAAACCCTCCTTAAATCTTCCATCTGTATACCATATTTTTCATTAAACCAATGATTTTAATATAAGAGTCACCATTTATAAAGCGCACCAAACAGTAAAACCTACCAACCAAATTAGAAAGTATTTACTTTCTAGGTATAAGACGAACTAACCCCACTTTAATTAGAAAGCATTTACTTTCTAGGTATAAGATGAAGTATTTGTATCTCGTCTCTTAGGCGGAACAAGAATACGTGACCCTAGGTGGCAGCCCCAAAATGTGATTCAGCCACAAGTGGCATTGCTATTCAACTAACCGGAGTCTTTTTATTAGTGCATCTGAAGATTAAACTATGTAGGTATTGGGCAATGAGGTTTAGGATCAGGTTATATTACTGCTAGATCGCATCAAAACAGGTCCAGGGATACTCAGATTGGTTAAGCTCAAGTTTTCCACCGGTTCTGTCAACAGAGAACATAATCAATATGGATTATAAAAATTTCAGGTTGGACTGGGTGTATTGAGTCAATTTGATTACCAGTCAAATCAAGTCGCCTTGTTTTCAAGTCTAACTCAAGTACAATTTCATGTTCTTCAGGTAATCCACTGTCCCAGTGTGCGTTAGTATATATATTTGGGATGTCTCTGACCAAGTAGATGTCAAGATTATCAGAGCTTTACACATCAAACACCAAGATCCACATGAAAGTCGTACTACTTTGGAATGTGAGCAATGTAGCCCTACATAGTAAAGACATAACCAAACTGACAAAAAACCGTAAGGCGAACAAAATTGCACATTGGATGACCATAAAAAATGAGGATGTAGAATAGCATGCTTTATCAAGAATGCCATAGAAATAATAGCAACATAACCAACTAGCACAAATTTTCAACTAGCAATTTGATGTCATCGAATTACTTTAAGCAAAGACAATATCTGAAGAATGCGCATTCACCATTAGCACACAAAAACCATTCCATGGCTATAACAAACACTCTACAAGCTTATAGAAAGTTTGTCATAAATTATTAAACCAAGAAATTTATTAAAAATGCAAAGTCAAAGTTTTATAAACCTAATGTACCTGGGGCAGAGGCAATGTAGCAATGAGATCAATGAAGAAGTCAGATCTAATATACCTCCGAGCAATCATCTTGGGGTCCTTCAGAAGCTCCCCCCTTCCAAATATCCGAGAACTAGGAGCAACATAAGCCGTCCTAAACTTGATGATCAAGTGCAAAAGGTAGAACAAATCCGCAAAAGTCCGGAAGAGGGTAACAAGGATTCGCAAATTCAAGTCCATTTTCACACACGACGTTTTATCATCTCCTCCTATGCCAGGCAAATAGAAGTACAGCGGGTCGATGAAAAGAGCAACCAAGCACGAGACAATGAAAACCTTGTTCCATTTCAACACAATTTCGCTCCCTGGGTCTAGTATCCTTTTTCTCCAGGTTTCCTGCCCCTCTTGGAAAACCTTAGGTCTACCATACTGATATGGCTCTCCAATCCTACCACTAGCCCCCAAACCACTAGCACCATTGTTATAATAAACAGATGAAAGTTTATAAGTAGATGATGACTTCCCTAGTCTTGTAGGGTCTGTTTTTGGCAGTACAACATCTGGGTCCTTTTTTGCACCAGAATAAAACCTATAGCACATGAATATCGGATATATTAACACCAACTTACCCCACCGAACCTATGATCAACCACATTAACAGCAGAACAAACACATAAGTAAACCAAAATAATAAATTTCTCCTAATTTACCTCACTAGCTTCTCTTTCTTGAGCTCCATGACAGATGAGGCTACAACCCTTACAATACCCACGTCAGAATAGAAAGTATAGAATAATTTGAACAAACATGTTACATCTGATGACGTAATAGCCCAAAAAATTTGCAGAAATTGGTGATAGACAACATGTTACACCAATCTCAGATCTTGAATCTGTAAAAGGCCAGTTCAATCATTTAAGAAATCAACATTATTTCTAAATGGGCAACTGGGGAAGCTACTGAATCAGACACCCAAAACCCCAAATGGAGAAATTGGGTTGTTCATACTTCAATTTGCTATGGCTTCTTCTGTATTTCAGTGGCAGACAGTCTCCACACAGAGAGAGAGAGAGAGAGAGGTCAACGAAATTTGACTGGAGGAAGGAAGAGAATAGAGAGTATTGAGAATTAGAGATTGCGGCAGTGATGAGAAATTCAAAAAAATGGATTCTTAGGCACTTTTATTTCCAGCATCACTTGTCACGTCACTTTCTTCCTCCGGGCAATTTTGCCAGCCTTGAATTATTGACTGGAGCTCACAAGACATAATTGTTCTACTGTTTCCATCCAAGAGGCACGGATCACGGGACACGGATATGATACGACTCTGATATGTGGACGCATAATTTTTTAGAAAAGTAGAACACGACACGTATGGTAGAGACATAATAGTTAGAAAATACTTACTTTATTATCTACACATTTGTAATTTATTTTGTCTTTGTCTTTGTCTTTGAGTAGGTCATATTTGGATGAGAACAATAGTAAATTGTTCATAATATGTGCATTCTACAATCATCAATAGCATATCCTATTTTCTTTATATTGTTTATAAGTTTTGCTTTTATTTGAGAGTGTCCAAAAATACCAGTGTTCGACACATATTGAACACGGATATGTGAAGTTATGAAGAGTGTTCGTGCTTCTCAGGTTTTCATTATATTAACAAACTACAACTTCTCAATTTTCCCTCTGAACCAGCATAAGTGCCCATCAAGAATAAACCTGCCTTTCTTGGTAAGCGATGAAGATATGGAAATGCTCCCCTACCAAAGGCATTCGATGGGTTCCTTGTTTTTCAGTGGCCTTCTTTTTACTAGCTCAGGATTGCAACTATAAATTTAGACCTGATAAATAGGTCATTTGATATTGATTATAGATTTGATTAATTTTATTCAAATTATATTTGGATTAATAAGATTTGATTCAATTTCTATTTTGAGTCAGGTCATTCTCAATTTGGATTAAATTGAGGTCGGTTGATGTTAGGTTTAATAAGTTTGTCTTGCAAAAAAGAATAACTTGGGTAAAAAGTATTTGGATTAAGTTGGGTTTAGTACGGGTCAATTTCCTTTTCGGATCCATGCCGAGTTAATTGTTTCTCGTGTCTGATCGGACTGGTGGAGACTCGGGTCATTCAATAGAATCATTTAATTCGAGCTACTTTTGCCAGATGTACCTACAAAAGAGCAAACATTCTTAGAGTAGTTAGGGCCTTGCCCCTCGTTTTATGACCCAACCAAAAAAAAAAGAAGTATCTCCCTTTGTTACTTGTGAGCTTCTTTGAATTTGATTAGTACCTAATTCTTAGAGATGTCAACTTTAGACTCTTAAAGAATTTTTCTATATAATTTTCAAGAAAATCTACAATTAACAAGTGTCTAGGATGCCATTAGCTTAAGTTTACTATTCTTTGCAATTCTTTTTTCCCCTTTACCAGTTAAGATACTTACCGGTGGATCATTGAATAAGTGCTTAATTTCCAGACCTAGGGTTTGTTCTTTTCGTTGGTAAATTGAGGTTAGTAAAACGGTAAAGTTGGTTGAAATTGATTGAAGTAGGTTAAAATTGATATTTTTTATTGAAGTGGGATGAAGTAGGTTAAAATGATTTAAAGTTAGTTGAAATGGGTTGAAGTTGGTATATTTTTTATATGATGGGTTAAAGGTGGTTAAAATAGTGAGAATAAAATTTTAAAGGAGGTGAATTGAAATTCATTGAAGTGAATTAAAGTAGGTTAAAATTAATATTTTTTATTAAAATAGATTAAAATTAATTAAAATATAATAAAATTAATAAATTAAAAAATATCAAGAAAAAAGCAGGCCGTTAACATGTACAAGTTATTTTAATTTTAGCAACGAGATGGTCATACGGATACATGGTTCCATAGAGACGTTAAGGACTAGATACTTGCAATGATATACTGGCTTGCCTTGCCTAGGTGTAAGTGGAGGAGATTGTCAAATAATCTAAGCATGTGGTACACTTGTCTATGCAATAGTAGATGATAATTTCCCTTTGAAAAAAAGGGGCATAGGATAACACTTTGCTCAAATAGGCTGTACGATTACGCACACGGGTAGCGGGTTGCCGACATTTCATAATGAATGCCGTTAGTAGTTAGTGTCAAAAGTCATTAGTTCACACCATCTATTTGTCTTCATCACATTGGCTTCTATAAAGCTACACGGCTGAGAAGGGACCGTGATAAGTAGTGATTAAGCTTGATTGAGATTTCGATTGAAATTGCTAAAGAAGTAATTGAGCTTGATAAGAACATTGAAATAGTTATTATAGGTGATGAGACTTCAGCCATTAGAAGAATTACTAAGAGATTGAGAGGAAGTAAACTTAACATCCTGAGCGATCTAGTTAATTTTCATCCTTAGTATAATTTTCTGTTGTTTCTAGGCCATGTGATTTATTTGCATCTCTCGCTGATGACAAGGGTTGTAAATTGATGCTGTCTTATTTTACTTCACATTTTGTACTTCAGGCTTTGCCCAACTGACGATTGAAAAAAACAAAAACAGGTACAAGGTTGATCATCATAGATCTGAGAGCCACAAATCCAGGCTTTTGTTGATCAGAGAATCAGAAAGTGCTCTCAGAAAGTAGTACAGATTGATCTGAGTATCAACATTCCAAATTACATTTACAACAATTTTCAGGCACAATTTCATGACAAGATTTCCTTCCCTAACTTGGGTAGAATTTCCAGCCCAACGAACCAAGACAAAAGGGGACAAAGAAAGCAAGAACGAAATTCAAACTTGCAAGACAAAAATGCAACTGCACATGCTAAAAGCAGATAACATTGAGATCTGATTTTTCTCTTGGGGAGCGCCCAGCTGGGGAGGAAGGGGGTAAATATGGCCAATTCGAACTGAATGCAAGGTTGGGCGATGTATGAACTTGATCAATATGCATTCAAAACTCTTACTGCTTACTGTTGATGAAGAGGAAGTCATCTATCTCACAAATAAACCAACTATGGAACCAAGATATCCAGCCAGCTGCACAAATTGTGTTTCATGAATTTTGACGGCATAAAGCATATTGAAATACACAATCGAGCCCACGAAATAGAGTAGACTGAGTGTACCTGACCCAGAATACCCTTTCCTGTCTGACCTTCAACGACTAAACCGGCAGTGAGACCAAGCATTGCCCATGCTCCATTCACCGCTTCAATTTCACGTTCCCTCTGCAGTCGTAACAATATGTTTTGCTCTGATTTTATGTAACGTAGCATGTAATTACCCCCCGGGGGGGGGGGGGGCATAAGTTGGAAGTGATAGATGTCAGAAGCTCCAACAAATTTGCTTAACTTGGAAATGAACCCTAATTATGGATTGTTTTTTAAAATCCTCTACAATTGGATTCGGTAATGCCATTATGTAGCAAGCTGGTAAAACCCCTCTCTGAAAGCTCAAGGAGACTATCTGGATTGAAGAACCTAACTCTAGCTTGCTTTCAATAAAATGGGTTTTAAGTCCCAAAGTTGTTATTCAAAAGCATCTATTTCAATTTCAATATCTTCAACGTCCAACTGTTGCACACGAATATACACAATCCCATGGCCAGAAATTAGGATGAAGAAGATATAAAGACTTTCAAATTTTACAAGATTAAGGCTTAAACATGTGTTGTCGCAAATAAAGGACTATAGATGGTATGCACACTGCACCTTCATGTAGGAACAAAAGAAATTCACAGACCTCAAATTTCTCTTTTGCTTTAATTTCTTCCATTTCCTTGGCAGCTAATCTCTTGGCCTCCAAAGGATCCACCATGATCACTTCTTTTCTTGACCTTCCATTTCCTAAAGAATCCTGAACAGCCCTCAAAACAAAACAAGAAAAGGGGGGGGGGGGGGGGGAAAGAGTTCATAATTTGTAATTCCATGCAGGTTAAGATAGAGAAAGCATGGGAAGTGGATGGTGGCAAGCGAGCAAGTGAGAGAGATAAAGGGGGTCTTCTAGGTCCGCAATCACTTAAGCCTTTCTTGTTTTTCCCTCCATGTTTTTTTGCTTTTTGGGGGGGGGGGGAGCGGGGAGGGAAGGGGGACCAATGTAGTAGTTTATCTCCATAGAGACCACAGCAGTTGGTTTAAAAAAGAACAGTTTCCTCTCATAAATAAACAAGTTCTGGAATCTAGTCACAAACACAAATGACTTTGATAGGTTATGCACTCAACACTCTTACAAATGAACAATTGGCATTCAACAAAACCAAGTAATATATCCATTAACAGTCATATTCTTTTGAAGCACAAAAATCAATTGTGAACATTATGTATTGACAGATCTATTTGTGGGTTTCAATTTCTATGATTCATCTCTACCGGCTTCCTAAGCTCTTCCTGCAATTGTATGTTTTGATGGGAAAGCGTTTGCATAATTAACCAACTATGTGACTACTCTCATACCTAATTAGACAATGCCTTTCTGAATTCAAACCACCTATATTGTAATGATTGACATTGAGTCCTAGAATGCATACATTAGGATCAGCTAACAAACGAAATGCATGACGCCTCGTTGTCAGCAGGGACAATCTAGAATGCTGAAATCCCATCAAATGCCATCTGAAGAAGAAACCAGTGCATCAGAAATGAAAACAACCATCTAATAAAACAAAAAGGCACATATATCTCAGTTCAAATAAAAGTAACATTCCATTCACTCTTCATAAAACTAATAATCTCAAGATGTCATGTGGTTTTGAAAAGTCATTTATTAATGACATTGTATATGATGACATTGTATACTCAAAATCTCAAATGCAATTACACACTGACATTATGGTGCAAATAAGACCACTACAGCAGAAAAGCAAAGCCACTCCATTCAGGCATTCACCAGACCAACTTATAAACTATGGCTACATCCAAACAAAATATTTTGCTATTGAAATGACCACTTTTGACAAACTTAAAAGCAGCACTTTCCGGCAATTATTGGCTTGCATCATAGTGAACTGAGGAAATACCTCAGTAAACTACTGTACTCCTTTTTCTGTGGAATAGTAGGAGTTCTTAATATACAATTCATCAGAAAAATTCTCTCTGTAATTGAAGGAAAATCTACTCCATTTGAAAACAGTTGGAAAATGGTTTTTGGCATTCTTTTTCTCTCTTGGCTTGAATTATAGTAGCTTAAACAAAATATCATTAAATAACCATTACTTCTTTTGTCGTGGAACAGTAGGCAGTAAATGGTTTTTGTCTATAGAGAAATATCCTCTGTAGAGCAAGGGTAAATCAACCTACTTACTACTACATCTAAGCCTAGTATCAATTAAGACTGGTTGGTTTTGTAATTATCCATAACTTTAGATAAATGAAGAGATCGAAACTTTGCTTCAGGTAATTTTCGATATTGTTCAAACTCAGTCAACGACAAAGTTCAAAGGCTTTTCTGTCCAAAGTTACAAGCTGCTCATGATCCTCACATCAAAGGGACAAGAAGGGCAATGGACATCATTAATGTTTCTATGAAGAACAAGACAAATGCTTGAGACAGATTGCCCAATTCATAAAGGGAAATTGTCGCAGAAATGACCAGACTTCTGTCCAGAAACTATAATCACCCCCACAAAATTCTAAATTTGACCCATCAATCCAAATTGCAAATCGAACATGCTTGGCAGACAGAAACTGGGATTTTTAGATTCAACAGATAATACCCACTTTCTAACCATAATTTGGTCATTGAAAACTTAAAAATAGAAAACAAGGACATCCATCACCAAATCATTATATCAAACTCACAAGTTCAGATAGAAATAAAAGAAACATCCATCACTTATCATTATATCAAACTTCAAGGGGGCGGGGGGGGATTAAATTTAGGCGAATTTGAGAACGTATAGAAGAAATTCAACGAAGTTGAAGAAATGTGTATTATCGAAACTTACTCAGGGAGTGGTGTGGCGTGTTGAATGAAGAAGGGTTGACGGTGGATGGAGGTTACGCATCCGGTAATGGCCAGTGTTGAAGGCGCCATTTGGGGTCAGAAGAAGCAACGATTTTCAACCTCTATTTCTCTCTTCCAATTTATTTAATATTCACTACTTGTATGTATCTGTGCATTTTCACTCTGTCCCGTGTGCAGAGGATATCTGATAAAGAAAATAATAAATTGTATTGAGATCTATTAGATTTCCTCCAAAAGTTTACTTAAATAATACAATAATTATTATTGTAGACTAATAAAATTACTATTGTCATATTTATAAATCTTGAAGGAAAAAAAAGGGGATAAAATAAGACTCCTAATTCATTAAAGAAGTAACGAAGTAGAGTGTTCATTCCTATTATTTACTTATAGTTTTTGAACCAAGTATGTGCATTATGTGACTTTTATTTGTGCGTGGTTAATATTAGAGAAGACAAAATATACCAACAATCAAAATACAAATATGAAATTGACTATTGAAACATAGAGAAATTATACCTATCTTATTTATTTTGTAACTGTAAAATCATAGCCATTTTATTATAACTCTATTCTTCTCTATAAATAATTTTTCAAGTATAAACTTTCTTGAAAATTATTTTCAGCCCTTACAATCATTAAAATAAAAAAATAGTTAGCTCCAATCATACTTGTTGTTCCTTGCTTCTGTTATTGAATTCTATTTTGCTCATCGTATGCTCTATGAATTGTTTGAAAGAGTCTTCATTTATCTTTATTCAGTTTTAGGGGAATGTTTAGAGAAACTTTTATCTAGTTTGACTTAGCAGTAGGTAAGGATTTTGATATGAAAATAATTGAAGCTCTAATTGCAATTTGAAATTGTTTATCTTATAATCATTCGACTTTTGGTCCTATGAAAATAGAATGGCTATAAGTTCAAGATTTGCCTTGAAACATTGAAAAAGGATGGAGTTGCCTTAATTGACAATTTATTCATTCCTGATGCTTGCTTGGGCAAGTCTAATAGGGTCTGCAATTGATTTGCTTGCATAACTGTGTTGTCATTTTTGACTGCATTATTTCAATTTTTTGATTTCTAAGTCGTGTTTTAGTTGTTATCATATTCTTAATTGTTAGTTGAATCTTCAATTTTCATTCACCTAGTTTGAATAGTTTAGTTAGCGTTGGTAATTGAAAGCGGGTTCCCTATAGTGTCAACCTGTATTTGCTAGTTGTTGGTTACAGTTTTCCCCCACATTTGCAATTTTAACTATAATAATAGTTGTAAGAAATATAAAAATGTAAATTAAGTGCCTGTTTTTTTTGTGGGTAAATTCCAAAATACCAACATCAATCTACTTCAACCTACTGCAACCCACTTCAACCCACTTCTACTATTTTAACCAAGTTCAATTTATCACATAAAAAAATTCAGCTCACTTCAATTTACTTCAACTCACTTCAACCTACTTCAATCCACCTCAACCCACTTCAATTAACTTTATTCTTTTATCCATCTGAATTTACCTACGAAAAGAACAAGCCCTAAATATATAGTTTATGTAAAGTAAATGCAAAACTAATATTTTTATATGCCAAATGCATTAATCAGTAAACTAAAATTACAGATGAGAAAATATTCTTAACAATTACGTGTACTTTGTATGATATTAATGAAAGTAATTTAATACCTTTAGTCAAGAAATTATTTTGTAATCACTATAATACAAAATAAATTTCTTCTTCTAAAATTCTCACTTTCAATCACCAAAAATAATAGTCAAAGAACATAATTAATGAGAAAATTTTCATAAAATCTTTTTAAATATGTAACGTGTCCTCAGCTACCAAAGTACATTAGGGTTGCTTTTATAGTTTTATTTCACCATCTTTCTCTCGATCAACAGATAACTAATGAAAGAAATGGTTGACCAAAAATTGGTAGAACTATTAAAAGAACACAATCTCGTTCGCAACTAACGCACATTGAGAGCGATGTTTGGTTGTAAGAACTTTTTGGAGAAAAAGAACTTTTTGGGAAGTTTTAGTTGTTTTGACTAGTCAAAACAACTAAATTGGTTTTTGGTTGAAAAGCTATTTGGAAGAGCTGTTTGGGTCCAAATAACTCTTTCTCAAAAAGTCATCTCCATTAGCCTTTTAGAAACAACTGTTTGTGAAAATGATATAACTACGTAAGAGTTTGAAAAAATTACACCATATGCTACTAGCCTTTTGTAATGATATTTAATGTTGTGGATTATTTAAATTTAATCTATCAAAGATTAAATTATTCGAATATATAAATTTCAATTCATAATAATAAAATATGTAGCAAATAAAAAAATAATATTTGAAGGCATAATTATCATGTAGATAGACGTACACAAGTTGAAAAGAAAAAAAACTAATAAGAATTCAAATTATGTACAACTAGTAACAAATTAAGGTTTTATCAATAAAGTTAATTTGTACATAATTTAATTCTTTTGAAAAGAAAATAAGATAACTAGTAAATAAAAAAATTATTTTTAACTAAAAAGTAATTTAAAGATTACGACATAAATGAAATTTTACTGGATATCTTTTTTAAAAACAACTAATTTTATCAAACACTTCTTTTATAAATAGCTAATTCAAACAACTAATACAAACAGATAATTCAAACAGTTAACAGTTAACAGCTAACAGCTAATACTAATAGCTAACAGCTAACAACTGTTTGCCAAATATGGTCATAAATATAGTTTTTAACTAGAATATTCTTCAAAAAAACACACATTCGTCAGGAATAAGAAGTAAAATGCATACAAATTTTTGTATTGATGGTATATACATGTCATAAAATGTATACATTGTTATAAACAAGCTCCCCCACCCCCAAATATACATAGTCATAAAATTTAACTTGTTGTAAAGAATAGAAAATTAATATGACTATAAGACGCTATAAGAGGTTGCAAAGAAATGTTAGCATATGTAAGAAACTGTTAGAGATGTAAGAAATTGTTAGAGATGTAAGAAATTATAAAAAGGTGTAAGAAACTATAGGAAATTGTAAATGATAAGCTTATCGTTGCTCATCGCAAAAAAGAATCGAGACTTAATCGCATTAAAATTCAATCTCCTTTAGAACATATACGTTATGCATATTCTTGTCCACACTTCGGTTAAAAGAGACCACTTGCACAATTGCCCAATAGAACACTCATAAAGCCTAAGAATTTCCAAGACTTGATCTGTGTTCAAGCCTTCAACTTGATTTGCTGTTTCTAAAAGATGGGTATGATATGTGACATAAAATAATAAAAGCTATTTTGAGTTTGGGAATGTTAGGCGCGATCATGAAGCAAGTTAATCATTCAAGTTTGATGATCTTCATTGAATAACTTTGATAGGTATATATACATGCATGAGACCCTAGCGCGCTCTTCACGGCTAAACCCTAATCTTGTTGGGTAAGTTACCCAATTTCCTAAGTCGAATACATATAAAGCACCTAATTTGGGATAAGGTAGAAGTCTAATATGATCAATGCTGAGTAATAGCTAGTGATATCGTAATACTCCCCCTCAAGTTGGAGCATGCAGATTCAAAATGCCCAACTTGTCCAGATTCAAAATGCCCAACTTGTCCTTCAAAAATTGAAATTGTCCTTTGCCAAGAGCTTTTGTGAAAATATCGGCTGGTTGGTGTTTGCTCCCTATATGCGCCAATCCAAGTACTCCTGCTTCAAGCTTCTCCCGAACAAAGTGGCAGTCAATCTCAATATGTTCTGTTCTCTCATAGAACACAGGATTGCGTGCAATATGTAAGGCCGCCTGGCTGTCACAGTAAAGCTTCATAGGAGGTGCAAATATCCTTAAGGATGCTAGAAAAGATCGCAACCAGACCAGTTCACTTGTAGTAAATGCCATGGAGCGGTATTCTGCTTCAGCTGAAGACCTGGATATACTTGGTTGTTTCTTGCTACGCTAAGAAATTGGTGAACCCCCTAGCGTGATAAAGTAGCCTGAGAGAGATTGTCGGGAGACTGGACATGCTCCCCAATTTGAGTCACAGAAACCACGAAGCAAGATTCCTTGGCCTGCAGTACCCTTTAAATATTGAACCACTCGTCGGGCGGCAGTCATGTGTTCCTCGTGCGATGCATGCATAAACTGAGAGAGGATATGAACGGCATAGGTGAGATCAGGCCTGGTGATGGTGAGGTAAATTAGATGTCCGATTAGCCTTCGATATCGATTCACGTCAGTTAGTGGCTTGCCCGTGGCTTGTGCGAGGCGATGATTTTGTTCCATGGGAAAATCAACGGGTTTAGTACCCAAAAGTCCACATTCATCAATAATTTCCAGGGCATATTTTCTTTGACTTAGGAATAGTCCTTGCGGACCTGGAGTTACCTCAATTCCCAGAAAATATTTCAAAGGCCCTAAATCTTTAATACTGAAGCATGTATTTAGATAGTCTTTAAAGTGTATACACGTGGCAGTATTGTTTCCTGAAAGTACAATATCATCGACATATACTAAAACACTCATAAAGATGTCACCTTTTCAATAGGTGAATAGAGAATAATCTGCATAGGACCGTATAAAACCATATTCACACAACTTGGAAGACAGCTTGGCAAACCACTGTCGGGGAGCCTGTCGCAATCCATAAAGAGACTTCTTGAGACGACATACATTGGTATCGTCATTACCTTTTAAACTTGGAGGAAGTTTCATGTAAACTTCTTCCTGGAGATCCCCATGAAGAAAAGCGTTGTTGACATCGAATTGATGCAACGCCCAGCCCTTCGCGATAACCACTGCTAAAAAACAGCGAACACTGGTCATCTTTGCAACTAGTGCAAAGGTCTCGTTATAGTCAAAGCCCTCTATTTGATGATCGCCTCGGACAACCAAACGTGGTTTATACCGTTCAATAGTGCCATCAGATTTGTATTTAACCCGGTAGACCCATTTGCAACTAATGGATTTCTTCCCTAATGGATTTCTTTCAATGGTCCAAGTGTCGTTTTTCTCGAGAGCTCGTATTTCTTTGGCCATAGCTCTCCGTCAATTTTCATTTTGTATAGCCTCATGATAGGATCGTGGTTCTGCAATCTTAGTAATAGCTGCTAAGAAAACTTGATGAGAGGGTGAGAACTTTGTGCAAGTGACATAATGTTTTAATGGATAATGCGTACCTGAGGTGCCCATTGGCTGAGGTGAAGCAGCAGAGACGGGGTTCTTGGACCGAGTAGTGTAGCATATGTATTGGTCGAAGTGGGCTGGAGTCTTACGTGGCTGAGATCCTCGTCTGGGCTCAGTAGACGCACCGCTGGAGAGAGGAGAAGTATTCTACTCTTGGTCCAATCCAGTCTGAGTGGTGTCTTGGCCCAAGTTGATTGCTTAAGGGCTATTTGATTCAGGCCCAACCGTTGCATCAGTGTGCTGCTCACGGTTGTTGTCTTCGGCAGTGTGGGTCATGGGCTGCGGCTGCGATACTGGGCCACTCCCCCTTGCGACACGCCCAGATGAAACCGAAGTCCAAGTTGTCGCAAAATCATCAACAAGTGCCTCTGAGCTTGATACTTCAGCATATGGACCCGGGAAGCTTTCAAGTCTTCTTTCTTGTATATTCTCAATCACAAACACAACCCTTTGTAAAGGAAAAGTTTCTTCATGAAAGACCACGTCTCGGCTTTCAAAGAAATAATGTGTTTCTAGATCATACAATTTCCAAGCTTTCTTACCATAAGGGTACTCTACAAATACACATCGCCTATTTCTTGAGGCAAATTTATCACCCCCCTTTGTTTTAGCATAACACAAGCTCCCAAAGACTTTAATATGCTCATAGGTGGGTTTGATTTGACAAAGTATTTCGTAGGGTGTTTTTCCTCCTAACAACTTACTAGGAGTTTGATTTATTACATAAGCTGCCGTGAGTACACATTCCCCCCAAAAATCCAAAGGAAGAGAGGCTTGAAACCGAAGTGCTCTAGCTACGTTTAGTATATGCCGATGCTTGCGTTCAACACGTCCGCTCTGTTGGGGAGTATCCACACAGCTAGTTTGGTTCGTGATCCCCTTTTCTCGATAGAATGCTTGCATGGGCCTGGAGTTGAATTCGGTTCCATTATCTGTTCTGATAACCTTGACACGTTTGTTAAATTGATTTTTCACCAAAGCTATAAAGTTTCGGAGGTGAGATCCTGCCTCTCCTTTCTCTTTCATAAGATACAACCACACTCCATGACTCATATCATCAACTAAAGTAAGAAAATAGTGGGCTCAACACAAGGAGGACACATGATATGGCCCCCATATATCGGAATGGATAATTTCAAACAATTCTGTAGCCCTATTATCACTAAGAGAGAATTGATTCCTAGTTTGTTTAGCACGGAAACATGTATCGCATACATCTTTATTCGCACTAATATGAACTGGAAAGGCATAATTATTAGCAAAGATCTTCATAATTTCCTTGGATGGATGTCCCAATCTCTTGTGCCACAAGTCTTCTGACCAAACTGCATTGCACTGACTCTTTTGCGATGATCTGCCATAGCAATAAACCCCATCTCATTGCTCACCCGCTCCAATCGATGTCCTTGAAATACGGTCCTGTAAAACACAATGATCGTAAAAAAACGTCACACTACAATTTAGGTCTCTCGTAATCTTAGCAATCGATACAAGGTTACAACTGAGTTTAGGCACAAATAACAAATTTCTTAATTGTGTCCCATCATGAAGAACCACCCTTCCTTGTTTGTTGGAGAACGTTTGTGCTCCATTGGGCAAATCGATCGTGATGGGCGGCAGGGCTTTGGTGTTGAAGAGAAGGGTAGGATCACCGGTCATATGAGCCGAAGCCCCGCTGTCAAGCATCTAGTTGTGGTTACCTATGAGTTTCTCGGTTTCAGTCTTAGTCGGCTCAATTAGACTCATCAAGCCCTGGATTTGCTCGGTGGTAAGGCCTGGTATCACCGGCTAAGCTGCAGTGGTGGAGTCGACTGCTGGTGATGAACTGGCGGTAGCAGTAGCATAGGCACCCTCACGTCCACCACCTCTGCCACGCAGGCCTCCTTGTTAGCCACCTCGACCACCCCTGTGTCCGCGTCCACGACCTCGGCTTCGTGAGTTCCAACAGGGCGGGTACCCGATAATCTCAAAGCACCCGGTCTCCTCGTGCCCGAATTTGCCGCAATGCCCACATGTGCCTCTGTCACAATTAGCCGTCTCGGTTCGAATTCCATTGTTGCTGACTGCGAAGGCTGTTGCTGTGTCAAGTTGGTCTTCTCTCGAGATCATCATATGTTTTTGACTCTCCTCTTGATGAACCATGCTGAATGTTTTATCAAGAGGCGGCAGTGGATCAATAGCTAGGATTTGTCCTCTGATGTTGGCATAAACCCCGTTGTTTTGGCCCATCAAGAACTGATGAGCTTTCTCTTCTTCTATCATCTTAGTGAGTTGCTCACCGATATTACATTCGCACTTTCCACAATTACAATGTGGAAATAATGCTTGATTTTCTAGTTCGCTCCAGAGACCCATAAGTCTCTAGAAAAAATCCACAACCTCATATCCACCTTGCTTGCATTCAGCAAGTTTTGTTTTAAGTTGGTGAATCTTAGGTACGTTAGACACCGCGTAATGTTTTTTTAAACTTGTCCACATATGCTTGGCGGTGTCAACGTAGGTAACGCTAGTTTGAAGTTTAGGTTCGATCACGTTGAGTATCCAGGAGCAAACCATCGAATTTACCATCTCCCACGCTTGCAATTCGGTGGTGTCTTCACCATCTTTTGGAGAGGGTTTTGTTATGGTGCCTTCTATGAATCCTAATTTATTTTTAGATTTAAGAGAAGTTCTGACTGCCTTCTCCCATAGGTCATAGTTTTTTCCATCGAAGATCACAACTGTGATCAAGGCCCCAGGTCCCTCATAGGGGTGTAAGAAGTAAGGTGAGTGAGTTTCTATGACAAACTTTTGGTTAGTCATGGTTGATGATATAATCAAAAGAAAACCATGTGCTCTGATACCATAGTAAAAGTTATTTTGTATTTGGGAATGTTAGGCGTGATCATGAAGCAAGTTAATCATTCACGTTTAATGATCTTCATTGAATAACTTTGAGAGGTATATATACATGCATGAGACCCTAGCTCTTCACGGCTAAACCCTAATCTTGTTGGGTAAGTTACCAAATTTCCTAAGTCGAATACATATAAAGCACCTAATTTGGGATAAGGTAGAAGTCTAATACGATCAATGCTGAGTAATAGCTAGTGATATCGTAATAGAAAATAAGTGAGTGACCGTCGACGGTGCTCCTCTACAAATTAGAGGTGCCATTCAAATATTATTTTGACACCAAATCCGTAATGAAGGATGAAAGGCATTCAACACGTACTAAGAACAAATAATGTGAAATCAGATCTCTTTGATCAAGACTCCGATGGGGACTTAGTCAACTGACAATTAACTAAAGCAGCATAGGTAGCCAATGGTGCACATCTCATGACAAAAGCAATGCACTGAGGCCCTGTTTTGTTCGTTGGTAAATCCCAATTTACTAATTTCAATACACACCAACCTATTTCACGAACTTCAATTTAAAAATATCAACTTCAACTCACTTTAACCAACTTTAATCAACTTTCACCCACTATTTTGATCAACTTCTATCCATCATATAAAAAATACATCAACTTCAATTTATTTTAACCCACTTCAACGTACTTAAAAAAAAATACCTATTTTAACCAACTTTATCTATTTTTAACCTCTATTTTCCAACGAAAAGAAAGACTCCTTCCATTCTATCGTTAGCCTTATTCTTATCCAATTTAGAGCCGTGTAGCCCTTACCTCACAGTGGATAGAATATTTCAAACACCCATACTTCGAAACTTTAAATATACCCCCCCCCCCCCGAAAAAAGAAAGTTCGATTGCTATTATTCTAAAGACAAAAAACCGAAAAAAAATGAAAAGACGCTATTGCCATTTAGCTTTTTTTACTAAAGTTAAAAACTGTATAGTTTTTTTTTTCACAAGGGTAAGTGGGGGCCAGCCTATAAATCCCTTATTACAGGGTACTCAATAGATCTTAACAGGCCATGGAGGGGATGTTAAGTCCAAGCCAAAAGCCCAAACCCACAAGCTTCCAACGTGCACAATTTCCTGCACAAAGCAGAAGTGTGTGGCCCCCTAGATTTGAACCGGGGTGGGGAGGGAGGAAAGTGGGAGTGTTGGCCGGATGACCAACACTTGCTTGACATCTGTATAGTGCTAGTTACTACTTCGTCATGTGTTCGATAACTGATTATATTACACTTTACTAAATCATATGACAAAATATATTGCATCTAGACCTGGCAAAAATTGACATGATCCAAAAACTGGACCCGAACCAGCCGAAAATTTTGGATTTTGAGCACAATTTTTTCGACCTAAGCCCGAAATAAACCGAACCCAAAAAACCCTGCAAATTAGTGGGTCAAACCCGACCTGAACCGAACCCGCCTGTTTGACCCAATCATTATATCCTTAGTTTTTTATTTTTCTCTTATTTAACCCTCTTAACAATTATGGTTAGTCATTTTTATTGAATTGTTTAAAAAGACGTTATATAACAATTGCATTTATTTACAAGTTAACCAATAATAACCTGATTTTTTCTTCTCCATTCTTTGAAAATAATATCGTACATAACTTTTAAATGAAAACTATTTAATCTTTTAAAGAAAGTTAATTTAAAAGTAGACAAACATTAAAGATGCGCAAATCACACCATTATATGCTTAGTTAAACAAATATACCTAATTATTTTTTAAATTAATTAACTTGTAATAGTTTAAATTTTCGATGTTATAACTGCAAGATAATATCTTGTACTTCTTTTATTTAATTTTATTTGGTCTTCATTCTAACTAGTCTTAAACTATGATGCTAGTGGTAGGAAAACAACTAACTGTATTCGTATTCAGGTCGGTCCATTAATAAAGTTTTACCTGATTGGACAATGGAAGGTTATTAATAAAAATATTAAATTATTAAACATATTATTAGCGGTCAAACTGTTACAACCCATTAAAATGCTCTAGATGGACCGCCTCATAAATGGCTGACCCGCTAATGACATTCTTTCAATGTATGAGTCGATCAACCCAAAACCAAGTGGAGCTTGATTCTTTGTCCGCCCGTAGAAGATGTTCATATATTATAATAAAAAGTTTGAATATTTTAAATATTTTTTTAGAAAATTACAATTATTATGCCTTTTCATTGAACATTGCCAATTTTTAGAAACTTACAGAAAAAGTGCTCTAAACCCGTTGGGTTGATCCAAAACCCATAAAACTGAAATACACCCGTTTGTATTTTACTCGAACTCAAAATACACCCGAAACGTATTTTACTTGAACCCAAATACACTCGACCCGTATTAATCTGTCGGCTCAAGCTGACAGGTCTAATTGCATCCTATCAACTGTCAAATAATTAATAAATTTTGGCATGTTTTATTTGCGATTTGGAGGATTTAATTTACAGCTGATAGTGCACAATTTTTTATAACTACTTATAATTCCTTATATGCTTAATGTAATATTTACAACTTCTTATATCTTCTTACATCTCTTTACATTTTCATATATATTTTTGTATACTCATTTATTTTTTCTCTTAATTATAGAAATATTTATATATTTTTTTGTATTATAATACCAATATGAAAAATCTGTATATATTTTTATGAACACAACATTTATATAAATATAAACACAACATTTAATAACGTAAATTATATTTGAGTTTCAACATGAACAATTAATGTCATTACAAATAGACTAAGTTAACATGCTTTTAAAATTATAACCCAAAAAATTGCATTCATATTTGAGTTTGTTATATATAAAAATAGTCAAACTGTATGTGACGAAAACATTATAGCTATTTCACCCCTATGTTTATCAGTTTATCCATGACAATTTGGTTGTTATCCCTTCCACATTTGGGTCCCTTACTGAAATTGATGTGCTCTTATAATGCAGAATAATAAAATTCTAGAGAGTAGAACAAGCAACGAATTAAAATAGAAGGTTCAATTAATTGTTGAACCAACCTCCTATCTGTTCGCTTAATTTTTCATGTCCTTTTGTTTTAATTTGACAATAACATTATCATATTTTATGAACAATTTCTTAATATTTTTAAGGGTTTATTTATAAAATGTTTTGTTAATAATATATTGAAAATACTAATTTAAAATTATTTAATTTAAATAAGATTTTAGTTTAAGAATTCTATTCAATTTTGTTTAGAAAAATTGTTATTTTTTATTTTAATTTGCTTATAGGAAGGTCAAACTAATTGTGGGATTGAATCTATTTTATTGTTGTCCAATTGACTTGTTTAAAGCTTTGTCTTTTATTAATTATATTATTTCAATATTATTTTTTCTCATCCAAAACCTTAGTTGTAAAAGATAATTTTATTTCAATAATAGTAAGAAACAACTTGTTTATTGATGGTATAAAATTTATTTCAAAAATATTACTAATATATTACACATTATTTCACAAATCATATATTAGACACCAACCATTATGAATACATATTTAAAAATTATACTATACAATTTTTCAATAATTCAATAGCTCCTTACATCTATCTTTACAACTCCTTATATCTTCTTACAACTCCTTGCATCTTCTTACATATTATTTACAGTTCGAATATGTTCTTTTTTGCGATTGGGAGGATTTGGCTTACAACTTATAGCTTCTTACAGCTTTTCACATCTTCTTACAGTTCTTTACATCCTGAACATCTTATATTGTCTTACATCTTCTTAAATCTCCTTACTTCTTCTTATATCTCCTTACATCTCCGTATATATTTTTGTATAACATTCAATAAGTTATTTATTTTTTCTATTAATTATAGAAATATGTATATATATATATACATAGTTTATTATATTAACAATATGAAAAATTTGTAAATATTTTTATGAACACAACATTTCTATAAATATAAAAATAGAATTTACTGACATAAATTATATTTCAGTTTTGAATTGAACAATATAGGTTATTACAAATGAAATAAGTTAACGTGCTTTTAAAATTAATAATACAAAAATTGTATTCATGTTTGAGTTTGAATTACATATAAAAACTCTCAGTCTGTATGTAACGAATTATAATACAAAAATTGCATTCATGCTTTTAAAGTTATAATGCAAAAATTATTTCTTAATATTTTAAGGGTCTATTTATGAACTTTTTTGGTAATAAAATATTGAAAATATTAATTTAAAATTATTTATTTAAAATAGGATTTCATTTTAAGAGTTTTGTTCAATTTTGTCCAAAACATTGCGTTATTTTTGCTTTAATTTTCTTACAGAAAGGTCAAAGTAATGTTAATATAAAAAATCACCTCCAATATGGAAAATTTTGATTAAAAAATTGTGGGATTGAATTTGTTTTATTATTGTTTAATTAACTTGTTTAAAGGTTTACTTTTTATTAATTATATTATTTTAATATTATTTTTTTCCATCCAAAATGATCATTGTAAAAAAAAAAATTTGTTTCAATAATATTAAGAAATAATTTATTTTACTCATGGAATCAAATTTATTTCATAAATATGACCAATATATTACATGTTATTTCACAAATCATACATTAGACACCAACAATTATGCATACATATCTAAAAATTATACTATACAACTTTTTAATAATTCAATAACTTCTTACTTATAGCTACTTACATCTTCTTACAGTTTTTTTGCAGTTTTTACAGCTTCTTATATTTTTTTACAACTTGCAAATACATTTTATTACAAAAAAGAACAGACTCTTGCAACCTCTTCGCAACTTCTTACAACTCTTTACATTATCTTATAACTTAAAATTGCATTTTATCGCAAAAAAAGAACAAGATCTTTATTAGACAATAATGTGAACAACTTGCCATGCAAGCATGTGAATTAACAGAACTATAACACTCGATATTGTAAGAAGAATTATAAAAGAACCTTCACTCCCAATGAACATACTTTGCTTTTGACCACCAAATAAATCCCCGTGAGCCCACCACCTTGTGAGTTGCGACGCTGGCTGTTCGCCTTCAGTTAAAAGTGAAGGCAAAGAAGAAAGCGCTCTCTGCAACACGAATAGGAGACAATCGAAGGAAACCCATCCGAACCGAACCCAACCCAACCCAACCCAACCCAAGGGGTGGAAGGGGCCGAATGTAATAACTTTTTATACACTATAGAACGAAAGCAGAGAATAGTAAGACAACCATTGCTTTAATCTTTCCAATCCAAATGGAACAAATTAACAATTTATATTTATTTACGTTGTACTGGACATTGTTTCATCGCGACTTTAAACTTGATTAATAGGGCGATTATGGAGTTGATGCCCCGAGGGTACCTACCCTGGATAAGAAAACGATGCAATGCCTAGGTCTGTTCTCATCCAGCACGATTATCTACTGCAACACATTATCATAAAAAATATAATCATACTAACTAAACATTATAAGAAAATAAAACAAGCCAAAACTGCAGAAAAGCAGAAGGCCGACATATTTACACTTTACACAGAAAAAACGACAGGATTTGGGTAGCAGGGTTGCGATCATGAGAATTTTCAATGATATCTCTGTTTATCCTAAACCACAGGACCAACCACCCACTTTAGTGTTCATTCCTTCAAAATCACATACAATAAAGCCATACTGTATGGCACTCCGATTCTTCAATTATCTAACGTATCGACACTTGACATTCGGTGATGAACGAGCATCCATAATATAGACTGTTGGGTTTGTGGCCCAAAATCTGAGTCATCTGGGCGGCATGGGCTGAGGCACGGTCGGACTGCTGGGTGGCATGGTCACCAGTTGGCGCTGGGTCGAAGAGAGACGCAGAGTTCAGAAGGCAGAGATGTGGCACGGTCAGACCGTGCCACTTTAGTGAAACCGAGTTTTCTCGGGTTTCGCGACTTAGGTTTTGAAAGAGAGCAAAAACAGAGGGTGTGCCGCGGCAAAAGAGTGTGAGAGTGGCGATCCTGAGAGGTGCTATCCCTATTCCCAAACACAATTGGTGAGATTGAGTGCAAATTGAGGGATTGTAACATCCAGAGTGAATCACGTATTGTGATTTCAATATTTGTACTTCAGATTCTCATAGTGAATTGTTCCTGGCTTGTCGCCGTCCGTGGTTTTTACCCACATTGGGGTTTTCCACGTAATTCTTGGTGTGTGATTTGTTTTTGTTGTTGTTTTTAGAATTTCTGTTTATCTATTCATCCTAATTACTTCCGCTGTGATATCGCATTGCGATTCGATTCAACCTTAACACAGACTAATACCTGATTCCGAGTAACATCGAGCAAACTCCACCTCCAGTTCTGAACGACTTGGGAACCATGATCCCAAGCCAGAAGGCTCAAGTAGATCGAATAAATAGAACTGCCTCTTATCCACCTTCCGCTCTGAACAATATGTGAACCGTGATCCCAAACTAGAAAGCTCAATTAGACTGAATCAGCAAGACCAAGTAGCAAATTGCACTCTCATACTCTAACCCATTGCTCAGACATTCGGTTGAAAATCCCCTGCTTTTGCAGATGATTGCCAAAAAACTAACAGGATTATAAGAACCAGCATGGAGGACTTTGGGTTTTGGGGGGAGAAAGGTTTCACTTGGGGTTTCAGGGATCCCACCAACGTTCAGGGTTCAGATACACCAACATTGTTTTCCGCCTACAAGAGGGTCTAAGGAAGAGGGTCTAGAGAAGTCCAGATGTATATATACGACCTAAATTTAAACCGGCTTATTCTACCTACAGGAGGGCCTAGGAAAGTTCAGATACACACAACTAACCTTACACCTAACACATCCCTACTTTTAGTCCTGGCTTGATTAGGTACTGTACCACAGTCAGTGTTGCCTAATTCATACAAAGGGGATGCATAACAGGTTCTAGTTCCTCAAGTTATTTGTTCAAACTTCAGAAACACTCCGAAATTTATTCCTTGTGTTTGGGTGTTGTTTAACTAATCAAGAACATTCCTTGGTTCTCATAGAATCAGAGGTTTGAATTTCGACAACATTGCTTCCTATTCAAAGCAA
Source organism: Selenicereus undatus (assembly GCA_017589665.1). Classification (NCBI taxonomy): domain Eukaryota; kingdom Viridiplantae; phylum Streptophyta; class Magnoliopsida; order Caryophyllales; family Cactaceae; genus Selenicereus; species Selenicereus undatus. The sequence goes on along the minus strand of JACYFF010031955.1, from coordinate 109,987,501 downwards.
ATTATCCATGTAACTCATAACACTGAACTTCCAAAAAACTCAATAAAATTCAGAACAGTCAAAAAGCAAACTTAATAATTGCTAAATTTCAATTGAGAATTAAATATTCCAGAAGAAAAGTAGTTAATTCATGTTGTAACAAGTCGTAAATTTACATGGATTTAGAGCTACAAGCTTCCCATCCAGGAAAAAGAAAAAAAAAAGAAAGAAAAAAGGGAAGAACTTACATTAAAAAGCTACAAAAAAAAAACCCCAGAATTTCCAATCACTGCCCACAAGCTGCCCACAACTGCTCCCAATTAATCACAGCCGTCCGGTCGGCCTCTAAATTTGTCAATCGAAGCGAGCTCCGGCAAACCGGGCAAGCAGGAACCCTTGACAACCACTTATCAACGCAATTCAAGTGGAAAACATGCTTACAATCGGGCAAAACCCTGCAAATTTCTCCATCAGAGAGATGATCCAAACAGATCGCACACATTTCGGAGCCCCGAAATCTGGATTTGGGTAGGGCCTTGAGCTCTTCTGGGGAGTACCCAGGTGAGGAATCGCGGTCGCCGGAGATGGGTCGGCGCTGTTGTCGACGGCGGTGGAGGGCTCCGCCGGCGATGCAGAGATGGATAAAGATGATGGCCGCGACGCCAACGAAGATGAAGAAGAGAGAGATTACGAAGGCCATGATCAGGGCTTGGAGGAGGAGAGAGAGGAATCTTGGGTTGGGCTTCGCCGCCGGCTGTAAGGTTGTTTCCGGCAAGGATTCCAGCGAGGGTTGTGGCTGAATTGCGGAGGCTCCCGGGGCGATTGGACGGCCAGGATTGAGTTCCATGGTGGCAAGTTGATGGCGGCGATTGTTTCTAGGCATCTTTGAGAAAAAAATTAGCGGAGAGAAAGGGACGACGAAGAAGCACGAGGAGGAAGAGATGCTCTTTGGGTTGATACTTGGAAATATAAAAATTCGGTATATATATTTATTTGATTTGGATTGGACCGCCATAAGCATGGTGCAATTGCAAGTGCAAGTGCAAGGCCAAGACATAAAGTTCTGTGGGCTGAGCGGATAAGGTTCTTCGCCTTTCCCAATTCAATACTATTCTTATTTTATATCATTGTATAAGATTAAGGGACGCTTACTTAATAAGGAGCTTTCAATTAAAACCTTAGCCTTTATTGGTCCTCTTTTTTACGGGTGTTGTTTCTGCCGCCGTACGGCGCCGCCAAAAAACATCACATCTAAATTAAATTACTTCCTTGCCCTCTCCATCTTTCTTCCTCAACGCTGCCTATCCGCCCCGCCCCAACTTCAAGTTTAATTATTATTAAATTTACCTCAAATATTTTATTATAATTTCTTAAAAAATTTAAATGAAGAAATATTTTTAATTTTTTTGGGTCATTATAAACAAAAAATTTTAATTTATAAAATATAAATTGGTAATACACTACATGGTTGTATTTTACATGTCAAGAATATATATATATATATATATATATATATATATATATGTGTGTGTG
>JACYFF010031955.1:109931248-109980989 GCA_017589665.1 Selenicereus undatus | reverse complement strand
TACAATTGCTTCTGTAGTATTGTAGTGAGCTATACATTTTTAGTGAGCTGAAATTTGATTGTACAATTGCTTCTGTACAACCGATTGTATGATATAACAACTCAGTAAATAAATATTATCGCTCACTAAAAAATATAGACAACTAGAATATAGTTTTAGTTTCGGCATGTCTGCTCACTAAAAGTACGTATTAGCTCACTAAAATTGTATCTCAGTTCAGTAAAATATTTTAGTGAGCTATACATTATTTTTAGTGAGCGAAACTGGATGTACGACGGGATATTTTAGGGAGCTAAAGGGAATTTTTAGTGAGCCGAAATCCGGCAATTTTCTTTGTTTTTTGTATATGGTGTGCCCGATGGGCAATTTGTGGACTCGGCTGTACAATTCCATTTGTACAATCGGGTGGACCATATACCAACTGTAATAAATGGGATTTTTAGTAAATAAAAAAATGAATTTTATAATTAGCAATGCAACTAGTTAGAAGAGGTTTTTAAAAGATACTTACAGTATCTTTTGAAAAATATTACGTAAACCTCTAACCTCTAACCATTACATAAACCTCTAACCTCTAAGTCTTGCCAGCATATCACCAAAGATGAGATTAAAGAGGCATTAAGGAAGATGTAGAATAGAAGGGCAACAGGCCCAAATAGTATCCATGTGAAAATTTGGAAGTGTTTGGATGAAGAGGGCCTTACACAACTAATGGAGCTTTTTGATGTCATACTAAGAAATGCAAAGATGTCCAGTGAATGGAGATTCAATATAGTTATACCATTGTACAAGAATAAGAATGATATTCCGGAATGCAATAACTATAGTAGTATAAAACCGCTTAACCACACTATGAAGTTGTGAGTGATTGAGGGAAACGAGGGAAGATATAGTGGTCTTGGAGAACCAATTTGGTTTTATAACAGGTAGGTCAACTATGGAAGCTATCCATCTTCTAAGAAGACTTATGAAATTCTACAGGGATAGAAAAAGGATCTCCACATGGTGTTCATCAACTGGAAGGAAGCTTATGATAGAGTATTTATGGGAGTGCTGTAGAGGTGCTTAAAGAAGAAAGATGTGTCGATTGATTATATTCGAGTTATTAAAGATATATACGCAAGAGTAAGGACGTGAGTTAAAACCTTTAGCGGGGATTAGGTGACTTCTCCGATAAACATTGGGCTCCATCAAGGATCAATGCTTAGTCCATTTCTTTTTACTATTGTTGTGGATGAGCTCCTTAAAGGGATTCAATATAAGGTATCGCATTGCATGCTCTTTGTGGATGACATAGTTCTTATCGATGAGAGTAGCAATGGAGTTAACGACAAGTTGGAGCAGTGGAGAGATATCATGGAGGCTAAAGGTTTCAAGTTGAGTAGGTCATAGAAGGAGTAACTAGAATGTCGATTTAATGAAGGGGAAGATGGTATTGAAGAAGAGGTATCCATTAGGGGTGTTGTCATACCAAGGGTTGAAAATTTAGATATATAAGATCGATCATTCATGAAAAAGGAGATATTGATGAGGACACCAACTTATGAATAAAGATAGGATGGGAAAAATGGAAGAATCTTTCAGGGGTGTTGTGCGATAAGAAGATCCTACTAAGGTTGAAGGGTAGAGTTAATAGTATAGTTGCAAGCCCAATTCTATTGTATGGCGCCGAGTGTTGGCCAATCAAGAATACTCAAGTCTAGAGAATGATGGTTGCTAAGATGAGGACGATTTGTTGGATGTGTGCGCATATGAGATTAGATAAGATCATAAATATAATGATTAGAAACAAAGTAGGAGTAGCACCCATAGAGGATAAGAAGAGAGGGACTAGACTTATATGGTTTGGTCATGTAAGAAGGAGTGTAAATGCTCCATTTAAGAGATGCGAAAGGTTTATCCTTCTAGAGTATAGAAGAGGTCGAGGCAGACCTAGAAAGAGTTGGAACAAAGTGATTAGGCATGATTTAAAGAATTTAGGATTAACAGAAGATATGACTCAAGATATGAGATTGAGATCTAGGATTAAAGTTGTAGATCTTAGGTATCTTGATACTTGCCTGTCCCATAGCTCTGAGGGCATAGGAAATGTTGATATGTGGTTTTGGCTTTTATGCATCTTGTGTTTGCAGTACCTGTATGATAGTAGTATTTCTAATCTTATTTATATTCATTATTATTTAGTGTTATGTATTTATAGTACCGAGCTTATCTCCGTTATTTATATATTGTTATTGGTGGCTAGTTGAGTCGGTTTTTGCAACCTTTTGTTTTAAAAGAACTTTCACTCTAAAATGTTTTGTCAAATGTTTTTGGGGGGTCTATTTAAATCGGTCTCTATGCAGATAATACCCGCATGGATAATTCCGCCTACGTCTGAATCTCCCTAAATTCCACAAAAGCGGAACTCGTACTAGAAATTGTTGTTGTTATTGCAAGCCTCTAATTACTATATCATCTACTACTTTATTGAACAATTACAAGTAGTGCCTATAACATTTAGTGGCTATAACATTTTGACTATTGCAGACTATTAATCTCTAATTCAACATCTATTATTAAACACTACTTTTAGCTCATGACTGCGCTTCGCATTCCCATATTTTAGACCTACGATTGTACTGTTGTCTAACCCTTTTAATTGTTCTGCTCAGTATATTATCGTCCGAACTTACGTTTTGCATTTAATTCTTCAATCACTCAAACAAATGACATGACATACGATTTTGTCCCTTCTTTCCTTCTTTGTTTCTAGAAACATGACCTTTTTTTAATAAAAAAAATTGTACAAGATAATATAGTTTTTAAAACAAGAGTCCCATCAAATATGTTTATCATTATGCATGTTACACACCTAGTATCACAAGGTCATTATCATCTTTCCAAAAGGTCAGTCTAATAGGATGTGCAGGGTTACCGGTTATAAACTCAGGACTCTCTTATTACTTTTCTAATATGAGACTCTTGTCCGTAACATTATTTCCCATCCAATCATGTGATGCCCTCATCACATATGGGTCCCTTGCTTACCCTGCCCGTCGAAATGCTTGGCAAGATATCGGAGTTGAGTTTGGATTAGTTCTGATACCACTTGTTACAGGACCATTACTCTCTTCCGAAAATGCCGATCTTTTGAGGAGTGGGTAATAGCCCCGTGACACTATGCATTCTTCCATAGTTTGAACTAATCGAATTGAGTACCTTATTGTCCAAATCACGATGTTCACTATTCTCAAATACTATTTTCTTTGTAATTCCTTGACTAACATCCACAAGCCATAGGCACAAATCGAAATGAGAGTGAAAGAAATCAACTCAAATAAATACCTCGATTTTTTTTCTTTATCAGTAGATTTACGGCTAATTAAACAGAACAAGAACGAATTATTGGGATTTCTCCACCTATCAGGAGGATTTCTGCATGCATGCATGTATCTTAAAATTATTGAAGGACTTGTTTTTTTCAAAATTTTGAATTAATTTTGTTTCCAGTTCTAGCCCCTCGCGAACTGTTATATATAGGCAAGTTATGTTTATTTGTATGAACAACCTTTGCTAAGCATAATCAATCACCCATCTCATAGAAGGGGTAAAACATGTCGAAAAAGATGGGTTTTTTTGTTGCATTGATATGCACATTTGCTAGCCTAATCTCAGTATCAGTTGCAATTCCAGGAACCGCCACCTTTTATACATCTTATGTTCGTAAGTAACAGTTTAACTTTTAATTTTCCCCTTCTAACTTTTATCCTGCGTAATAATATCTCATATTACGTCATATCTTGTGTGAATTTCCATGCTTAGGTTAGTATATATGTTAAAACAAAAATTGAACTATTTTAATTCTGTGCATGGCTTAATATAATCCTTTTCCGATCCCTTGAATTCAAAGTCTAGTAAGAAACCAAAAATTGCGAATAGCAGCTCCTTAAATTAATACGATGTATTAGAACACGGCCAATGAAACCAATACGACTTCTTATGCAAAAAAATCTTCAAGTGAAATTAGTTATGTTTTTAGGTGAGATACGCGCTTAACCTTCTTCATTTTACTACTGTCTTATATGAGACTATTGTACAATCAACTAGATCTTTGCCATTGTTTGATCTTCTTTGGTTAATGTAGCATCTGCATGTTATGGAAACACACCACAAGGGACGATGATAGCTGCAGCAAGTGATCAACTATGGAACGGTGGTAAAATATGTGGTAAAATGTTCAAGGTGACATGCACTGGACCAACGAACCCAGTGCCGCACCCATGCCATGATGGTTCGAGTGTCACGGTTAAAATTGTGGACCATTGTCCTGGGTGCGGTGGCACCATTGATCTCTCCCAAGAAGCTTTTGCTACCATTGCTGATCCTGTTGCTGGTGTCATTAAAATTGACTATCAACCGTAAGTTTATCCTCACATATTTACTTCAATTTATCATTTGTTTTAGATTGCCGAAAATGCTCATGTTTTACTAATATTTTAGAGCTCTAAATTAGCAGAGAGGATTTAAGATAAAGTATCTTACATGTGTGAGGGTTTTTTTTTTTTTTTTTAAATAGCGGTTTTATCTTCATTGTAGAAATTTTCTTATTAGCTAAATTGATTTTTTTGCAGGCTTTAAATTGTTATCCGGAGAGATGAGATTATTAATTCTAAACGGGCTACATCAGTTTTAAGCATCTCTCGCATTCGACTAATTTTATTCTTCTGGAGCTACAAAAGTAGTCTCCATGCATTGTATGGTATATAAATTACAAAATGATATTATTGGTGAAATGTTCAACATTCATCTCATTGAGCAACACTTATAATTTTTAAAGGGTCACGGTATACTTTTCTATTTGCAAGCTCTTAAGAGACAACTAATTCCTTTTAGTAACTTGTTTTATACATTTTCTGTATATTATACATCACATCAACCCACATTTAATGGAAAACACAGGGAACCCTTTTTTTATTTTTATTTTTTTTGGGAGGATTACAAGGAAAGAGACCCTTTTTTCAAGGGTGATTATATACTAGACCTAGGCTTATCTAGCTGGGTAGGCCGAGGAAGATGAAGCTCAAGTCCAATAGCAAAATAATAAAAAGGCTCGGCTTACATACTAATATAGGCCCAACAATTTTGATGGGTGTGGAGAGTACGTACAGTTTGTGGCCTAGACCCTTTCGTTTGAGGCTATGTGGACCCTTAGATCATTCCAATAGGGATGCGGTTAATGGCGTTTGGAGTTGGAAATAAAATAAATTACAAAAAGTTAATAAACAACTTTCATGGGAAAAGCAACAATAAATATGAATAACAACTTAACAAAGATAATAATAAAATAAGATAAGAAAGGTATAGGTCGAAGCATGCCGTAACGCTCTCTTTAGAGAGGAAATGCCCCAACTGCACTGGTTAAATATTGGAGATGCAGCCCTATTCTAAGATTCGACAACCCACTGATTCGTCTCGAATGCAGTGATCCGAACCCTGAACTAAATTTCAACTCAATGCTCACTTTAAAAAAAAAAATGGAAGAAATTTTAATTGAGAAATTAAATGAAATCTTCCTCAACAAAATTAACAAAGCCACTCAACAAAAACTGAACAATGCTATTAATGTAGAGGAATAGAAATAGAAGTTGAATGGTTATATGAAGAATAAGACGAAGCTTGTTTTCTATGTGTTTAATCCCAATGAAACCAAGGCTTTTTATTATTAGAAAATTGAGCCAGTCATTGGCTACAATCAACAAATCCCACAAAAGCTTCGATGAAAATAGTGGATAAGAACTCATTTACTAAGTCAATCAAAATTAGTGGATGAGAATCCACCAATTTGAAGAGTCAGTTCGCAACTTTATTAAGTCCATGCAAAGTTAATCCATCTAAAAATAGTAAAACCCCAAAAACAGGAATGTGATCCTATGGATTTAGAAGATAGCCTCCACTTAAGCAACAATCAGAAAAATATTAAAGGGTTTTACTTAGTGAATCATCAAACTTACACTTTGAAGATTTTAGTCAACACACAAAATTAGAAATTTATTTAGATAGTTTGCAAATAACATATATTTCCAAATAAAAGAGTTTTAATTTTAAATCAAATTTTCCAACCTTCTCCCACATGATTTAAAATTAAAACAGGAGTTGTTTTTTTTTTTTTTTTTTCCAAATGAGCATATAATACCAAGTAATAGGTCTATGGTACTTTCGGGCTTTGAACCAACGCTTAGCGTGAGTGATTTTTCATCCAAAGGAATAGTAGTGGTATAATACCTTGAATTAAGTCCTTTTGTCAAATTTCCTATCGCTCTACACATGGTACGAGTTGCCATCGTGGCGCTATCAGCGGTGCGTATTCCAGTCATATGCAGGAATCTCATATTGTGACTGTCTTTAGAGAGTAGCCAAGTCTCACAGTGGCGATCCCACTGCCACACTCACTTAGGTGAATCCTGCAAGGGTGACTCATGACTAAATCACCCCGCAAACGATATGACTTTGAACTCATTAAGAGGAATATATATCCTTAACGTAAAACGTCACATGAAGAGCACCATCTTCATAGGAATGGGAGTCGGGAAAACCCCGCTAGAAATAATATGTGCTCTTCCAAGTCAACCATATAAATAGCTTCGTTTCTACCCATTAAACTTTGTTCATGGGATCACCATACTTCTGAAGATAGGTTTCCACTAAGTTGACTTATTTTATAGGCTTCAGTCTCATTCTCCTCAATGATTCAACAACTTTTTGATGCATCAGTCCCTTTATAAGAGGATCCGCAATATTGTTTTCTTACATGACAAAGTCAGCATAAATCACATTATGAGAAAGTAGATGTCTTATAGATTTATGTCTCACAGTTAAATGTCTCGTTTTCTCATTATAGGTTATACTTTTTGCTCTAGTAATAGCTACTTGACTATCGCGAATGGACACGGGTAATAAAGGAATATCATTAATCAAACTCTTAAGCTATTTAGGTTTTGTGCATGCAACATTCAAGACAATTAATTCTACCTACATGGTGGATCGTGATATTATCGTATGTTTTGCAGATTTTCAAGAAATTGCACCACCTGCTAATGGAAAAACATAACCACTGGTTGATTTAGTTTCCTGTGAATCAATGATCCAATTGACATTACTATTATCTTCTAAAATAGCAGGAAAATCAGTATAATAAATTGCATAGTCCATAGTCCATTCCAAATATTTTAGAACCCTTTCTAATGGGGTCCAGTGACATGTATTAGGACTATGTGTATATCTACCTAATCTTCCAACCGCACAAGCAATGTCCAGTCTAGTATGGTTCATTAGGTGCAACAATGATCCAATTATTTGGGAATATTTATATTGAGAAACACCAGCACATTTATTCTTTTTCAAACTAATAGTTGCATTGAGAGGAGTAGAAAAAGGGCTCATGTCATAGTAATTAAATTTTTCAACAGCTTCTCAATATAATGGGATTGAATCAAGGCAATTGAATCACCGTCTCTTATAATTTTGATACCCAAAATAACATCCACTTGACCAAGGTCCTTCATATCAAAATTATTCTTCAAGAATTTCTTTGTGTCATCTACACATGTATATCACTGCTAAATATTATGTCATCCATATAGAAGCAAAGCATGACACAAGAATTGTCCACTAGTTTGACATATACACATTTATCAACTTTATTAATCAGAAAATTATTAGACAACATAACTTTATCAAAATTCTCATGCCATTACGAAGGAGCCTGTTTTAGTTCATAAAGAGACTTTATAATCTTACATGCTTTGTCCTCTTGGCCAAACACAACAAACCCTTCTGGTTGGTTCATATAAATTTCTGCTTCCAATTTACCATTTAAAAACACAGTTTTCACATCCATTTGGTGAACTTGTAATTTATAAATAGAAGCAATAACAATCAATACTCTAACAGTAACAATTTTAGAAATAGGCGAATAAGTATCAAAGAAGTCAACTCTTTTTTCTTGTTTATAACCTTGAGCTACTAATCTTGCCTTGAATTTTTCTATTGAACCATTAATTCCAAGTTTCTTTTTAAAAATCCATTTACACCCAAGTACTTTAGAACTAGGTGGAAGATCAATTAGCACCCATGTTATATTGACCATAATAGAGTCCATTTCATCATTTACATGTTGTTGTCAAAAAGGGACGTCAATAGAACATGGCCACTTTATAAGTTTTAGGACCATCTTTAAACAAAAACGTACAGAAATCATCACCAAAAATTTTATTCCTTCTTCTTATTTTACTCCTCCTGCGTTCATGACATGCTTGATCAGTAATACTACCTTCTTTATTAAAAACAAAATTAGAGAACACTCTTCACAAATTGGTCTAGACAATATATTTTTCATAGGAAAGATATTCTCAAGGAAAACCGCATCTCTAGACTCAATGATATAATTATCAGAAATGTCAGAAACCATTGTGTCAAACAACAAAAATCTATAGGTAGTACTATTCAAAGAATAACCAACAAACACGCAGTCAACAATTTCAGGGCCAATTTTCCTTTTCTGAAAAATTAGAAAATTATTTTTTGGAAAATTCGTTTGTATCCAACCAAACGATACCTTAGAATCCAAATGAATTCTTTTTTTATTTTTTATTTTTCTTATTTTAAATATTGACTCATAATATATGTTAGTCTTCTAAGTGGTGGTTGAAATATTGATTCACAATATTAGTCTTTTAGAGTTACTAGCTATTACTGCTTTCCAATCATATATATATATATATATATATATATATATATATATATATATATATATATATATATTAAAAGTTTGATTGAACTTATGTATGTGCCACACATAAGCTTGCCATGTAGGATGCCACATATGAGAGAATAGTCATGTGAGATGTTTTAATGCAACATTGGATGCTAAATGAGATTTAAAATAAAAAGAAAAAACAATGTAGGATGGATGTAAATTTAATACAATATTAATTCCATGTGATAAGGTAACTTCTGACATACCTTCCTATTTTTCAATAATAAAATTTAATCATAAAATATATATGATTTAATGATGCAAATATAAAAAAAAATGTGAATTAGATGTTAATTAAGAATAAAAAAGTAGTCATTAGTAGGGGCAAAATTAAAGAAAACTCGCTTTACTTTTGCCTCAATAAAATAATATAATATATCAATTTATTGTTTGCATTTTTAATAGAAAAATCTATTCTCCTAATTGTATATTAAAAAATTGTTTAACTCACACCTTTATATGGTAAGAGTATAATCTTAGTACTGATAAAGTTTCTAAAAATTATTGTAGACCACGCATACAATAATATTTATATTTTATTAATTTTTTCTATTAACTTTTCTACTTACTCATAAATTCTACGTTACCTACATTATTGGACGCAATTTATACATTTTTTTTAAAGGTAAATACAAACCTATGCTAGGTAGCCGTTTTCTCAAGGGTTCTACCTGCATAATCATCCCGAAGAATACTTGTGAACTTAGGAGAAGAAGAGGTGAAAAAGGTTGCATTGTTTTTAAGTAGCACCCCCCGCTTTGCAATCCAATCCCCTGCCAAGTTGCCTTCCTGTAAAACATGGGAGATGGTGACAGATGTGAAACATTGTAGTATATTTTGAATATCATGTACCAGCATTTGAATTCTCCAAGGAGTAGGGATACCCCCTTTGACTACCTGAATAACCATATGGTTGTCCCCCTCAATGTGAATATACTTGACACCAGCGTCTTTAGCGGCTTGAATACCATCGCGCAGAGGTGTAGCTTCTGACACTAAAATAGGTGCTTCAAACATAAATCGGGTCCCAGCTTGTAGTAGTTGTCATTGGCTATTGCACAGGACGTACCTCGCTAGAGATAGGCTTCCATCGAAATTGAGTTTGATAACGCCATTTGGAGGAGTAGTCCACGCAATCAGCCGGGTGGAGCCATGAGGATAAGGAAAAGTTTAGTAGAAGATGGATGGGAATGGAAAGAGTTTCGGTGACGTTGTGTCCATTCGGCCCACATGCGCTTGGCATGGATAAGAAGACCCATGGGGTTAGGTAGTGCATTTTGTAATACGATTCCATTGCGGCTTTTCCAAATACACCATAGAAGTACAACAATCTTGGCCATCGTCCTTCTACATTGAATATAGTGTTCATGAAGGACATCACGTACAAAATGGGGCATCGTTATAAATGGAGGACGGGGAATCCATCCATGTTTTGAGGCCAAATTCTAGACACGAGTAGTAAACGGGCAGCTCGCAAACAGGTGTTCAGTATCGTCAATCCGAGATAAGCAAGCAGGACACACCGGATCAATGAGGAGTCCTCTTCGCAAAGATGGAAGTGCATTATGGCATAGTTGCCAAAGGAAAACCTGAATTTTGGGTAGAACATCCAACTTCCATATCCAATTAAATTTCCATGGGGACAATTCGGGTTCAAAAATCCCTTGGGCCATTCAAGTGGATGAATTAACAGAAAACTTCCCACTGCCTGTGAGGCCCCAGCAAAAGTTATCATCGACATTAGCGATTGGAATGGGAACAACAAGAACATGTTGGATAAGTTATTGGGGTAACACTTGAGAGAGTTTCGCCTCATCCCATGTTTTATCAGAGCATATGAATGCATTCACTTTAAGATTGTTATCTAGTGCACTAGAGCTGTCCATATGTAACAAATCTACCAGAGGCGATTCATGGCACTAGGTATGGGTCCAGAAGTTTATCTAATTGCCATTACCTAATTGCCATCTCATTCCCTGGGTAACAAATTTTATTTGTCAGAGTAGACATTTCCAAACCCAGGAATGATACACTTTAGGTCTTGAGCTGAGAAACCTATCAGGTTCACCATATTTGGTCCGCATCTGTTTGACCCAGAAATTATCTGTTTGTGTAAGAAATTTCCAAGCTAGTTTAGCTAGAAAGGCGATATTAACTGCTCCAGTCTTCCTCAAACCTAGGCTACCATACTTTTTGGGCTTACAAACTGTATCCCAAGCCACCATAGGAAATCCCTTCCTAGAATCAGAAGATTTCCAGAAAAAATTCCGATTGACTTGGTCTAACTTTTGGGGGATTGCGGTAGGTAACTTGAAACATTGCATAGTGCGAGCAGGTAGTGTTTCAAGATTAGATTGAATAAGCATAGTATGTCCTGCTTTTGACAATGCTTGCGCTTTCCAATTAGTAAGTTTTGTTTCCGCTTTGCTAATGAAAGTTTGGAAAGATTCCTTTGTAGGCCGTCATTGAAAGACAGAACACCTAAGATATTTACCAACGGGAGGAACTATGTGGAATGTTAAAGATACCCTCAACATGGCTTCTATGTATTTGCGATGAGTTCTTTCAGAAGACAAGACTAGATTTATGGAAATTAATTAATTGTCTAGATTGTTGGCAAAAGGTATCGAGTATCTTCTTGAGCTTAAAAGTCGCTTCGAAGGAAGCTTTGCAAAAAAGGAGGCTGTCATCAGCAAAAGACAGACAAGGTATTTTCTCTACATGTGGGGCAATTTTGAAGTCAATCCCAGATTTTTGCAATAGTGATTGGCTATATAGTTGTTGCACCAATACATCCATACAGAGAATAAATAAATAAGGCGAAAGGGGGTCCCCTTGCCGTAGGCCGCGAGTAGGCTTAAAAAATCCATAGGCTTCATTTTTAATAAGAAGAGAATAAGAAACTATAGAAACACATTTGTGGATCCAGTTGACCCATTTAGGGTGGAAACTCATACTATGAAGACAGTGGTGTAAGAAATCCCATTCTATCTGATCGTAGGCTTTTTCCATATCAAGTTTTAGGGCGACATATCCCTTTTTACCCTTAAGATGGTGAAATTTATTCGTAACTTCATGGGCGAGTAGAATATTGTCGTGTATAGCTCGGTGAGGAACAAAAGCGCTCTGCGTAGCCTGAATTAAACATTCCAAAATAGGGCGCTTAACCAAAATTTTTGCAATGATTTTGTATAAAGTATTACACAAATTGATAGGGCGAAACTGAGACGTAGTCTCTGGATTGGCAACTTTTGGAATCTGGGCGATTAGAGTGTGATTCAATTCTTTGAGTAATTTGCTAGAATGAAAGAACTCTCTAATTGCTGAGCAAGTGTGGTCTTTCAAGATAGGCCAACGTTTTTGAAAGAAGGAAGAACCAAACCTATCCGATCCTGGTGCTTTATAAGGGTTCATTTGTAAGATGGCCTGATGAATTTCCTTATCTGTGAGAGAACGGATGAGTTCTAAATTTTCCACTGCGGTAACTTTCCGCAGCGCATTAATAGGTAACAGAGGCATTTGTTGACCGCGTGCTGATTTGAATCGTTGTGAGAATTCTTGAACACATTGATCTTTGATTAATTCTTTCTCATCAATCCAAGTACCAAGATCTGATTTGATACGAGTGATGAAGGTGATCCTTTTTCTAACTGATGCCAGCTGATGGAAAAATCGCGAATTCCGATCTCCATCAGTAAGCCATTGTTTTCGGGCTAAACAACTCCAATACCTTTGATTAAAAAGCATTAATTTTTTGCGTTGTTTGATCAATCGCTTGTGCCAGTGATTTAATCTTAAGCTATTAGGGTTACTTAATAGAAGATTTTCCATATAGCTTAGTTTGGTCGTATTCTTTGCAATTTGGGTTTTAAAGTTATTTCCATTACTAGATTTCCATATCTTAAGGTTCTGTTTAACGAATTTGAGCCGTTGTGCTACAGAAAACATTAAAGAGTGAGAGACGTGTCGTTGCCATTATTGCTTCACCAACGCATGGACATGCTCAAATTGGTTCCAACTCGATTGAAATCGAAAGGGGAGTTGTTTATGGGTCAATGGTAAGTTCTGAGTCGTTAGCAATAAAAAGCAATGGTTAGAATAGGTAAAAGGACCATATGTGATACACGCATTGGGATAGAGATTATGCCAATCACACCTACCAATTTCTCTATCAAGTTTTTCATATAGTAGTTGTCCTCGGACTCGGGCTTTCTAGGTGAACGGTCGTCCTAACACAGGAAGACTAGTTGCATTTATCTCATGTAAAAAAAGGAAGCTTAATGCATTGTGTGGGTGAAACAGGGGAGCCCCCTTTCTTATCTGCACGTTCGTCTAATTCGTTAAAATCTCCTAAGAGACACCATGGTGTATCTATTATTGTATTTAGTTCCAAAAGATGGTTCCAAAATGCCGATTTTTCCGAAGCTTTTGTGGGACTATAAACACTGGACAAAGTGACCACTTGTTGGGTGTGAGTGTCAAAAACCAGCATATGAATCAATCATTGCTCTTTAAGTAAGACATTTGTAATAATTTCATTGTTATTCCAGAGGACCCATAGACCACCACAGTGATTTACAGGATTAACAAAATCATAATGATCAAACCTGAACTTAGAAATAAACCGTCGGGTCGTGGTCTCAGACACCATTGTTTCAGTGAGAAACAGAATGTCAGGTCGGTGAGCACGAATAATATAACAGATTTCTTCTCGAATTTGCATTTTTTTTATACCTTGAACGTTCCACGTGATGACTTTCGTAAGAATTTATATGTTGGTACAGTACATCACCAAAGTAGCTACCTCAAAAGCAGCAGAACAAAAACGGCCTGGGGGAAGAAAAAATCGAGGCATATATGAAAAACTCATTAGACATGTATCCATCCATTGGGCCTGGCACCTCTTTCGAGCCCAACAACAGTCTTTGCAGCACCCCTATGTTGAAGCAAGTCATAATATAGGATGTGCCTTTCTTGCAACCAAACCACCGAGATAGGCAGTCCGCTGTATAATAGCAATGACAGGAATTTATCGATTTAATACAATAAATAGAAAAGCAATAAGGTCTAAAATTCAAACTCATCATGGACCCGGGCCATGGTGAGTTGGACAGCGCCTCAAACCCAGAGATGCACCAACATTGTCTTGTGAGGAACTCGCTTGCCAATGGGCGCAGAGACTGGGGAACTTGAAACAGGACCTAAAAAAAGGTCATGGGGCACAAAGGGGTAGCTGCCAGTCCCACGTAGCCTTCGTCAGTAAGTGGCAATTGTGATTCCATCTCAATAGTAGAAATGAACTCAGACCCATTCTCAAGGTCATCCTCGTTCTATTCAATCCATTAACTACACATATTAGCAGAATTGGGTACCCAGATCACACAGGCTTGGCCTTTCTCCAAGCTAAATTACATGAGTCAGAGATGATCCTATAACCATCAGAGTGGGACACACCAAAGTGCCATTCAGTAAACTGTAAAGTTGTGAAGAAGCCAAACCAGCAAAATTGGTTGAGTCTAAACTTTCTATAGAGAGAGTGATTCTAGAGACAAGTCCAAAGTGTATACAAATATACACTTGCATCCATAAACAAATTAGATAAAAATACACTAATAGCCCAAGTCTTGAACTGATTAGGTTGCCATGAAGAGAAATGATAAATTATCAAATAAATGATTTCCCAGCAGGGCATTAACAGAGAATAAATGCAATCTAAAACCAATAATGTTAGAGTTCGCATCTGGATGCTCCTTCGAATCCCTATAAACAGACTCAACCCTAACCGACTATTAGCTTGGACAATGAACCAACACCAAGCCCAGTGACTCCTAATAGTCGACACTGGCAGGAAATTATTACTTATCACATGCCACCAAACAGACATCTATCAAAGTGGTACAATAATAGAGGGAACCAAATTAGCATACTAGAGCAGAGATGTAGCAACATAATAATAGGAAACCTTTAAAGTATGCTTATAGAAAAAAACGCATAACCAAAAGATTACAGAGACGGTAGCACCTGCTAGACACAAAACACAACAGCCCCTGTGCACTATCCATCCTAGGGCTGTTATATCCACAAAAAAAAGCAACACATCCAAAAAACAATAGCCAGGAAAGAAATACATAGACATCACTATCAAACATAGTCTTGTGGGCTAACACAAGCTACCGACACTGTAATAATAAAACCATGGCACCAAAAGTGTACCCTAAAAAACCAGATTCTTGACATGATCACAAGTAGGTGAATGAAGATGATAGTTCTTCGCCCTCCTCCAATCGACGTTTCTTTGAGGAATCAGACGAGTGTTGAGGCTCATTGTCTTCTTTTAGGTTAAGAAAAATGCATCTCATCATCATCTTCAATAGTTAAATCTGCATCTTGATCACACACAATTTATATATCTAGTCATAATAAACTCTACTGATTATTACCAAACAAACAATTGCTCATCCATTTGTACTAAAGACATTGCTACACTGATTAGATGCTTCGAAGAAGCTTTCGAAAGTTCAGCATCATCTAAATATTCAATATGAAATATATTCTCGACCTTTGCTGCTATTGATCCAGTCGTGTAGATTGCTTGACATTACCGGAAGATACTCATGTTTTTCTATACCCTTTTAACTTGCCCCCCGTCTCGCTTAGTATGTGTGTAAGAGCATTACCGCTTGCATGTGCCTCTCATCTTGCAACTCGCTTCAGCTGGTGTATAAGTATATTAATAATTTGTTGTTTTGCCTTTATTTCTTTCAATCAATTTTAATATTTAATACATTTCATAGAAATACCATCTTACCATTTCTAGTTGAAAAAAATAAATATTTAATTAAATTTTTGTATGTTAAACATGTATAAAACATTCAACTAGAGGAGTTGAAGAGCATTTAATTAAGCAGCTAAAATATCTATAAATATTTAATTAGTTGTTGAAGGTTTTTTTTAGGAAATGTGAATTAAACTGAATTTAAACCTCAAGCATACAATATCATTGTAATACTTAGAGGGTTGGTCCACAAGGAAAAACGTTTGATTATGGTCATTAAAAGTGAATAAACTAAACTAAATGGAACCTAAACGAATTGAGCAACCAAACAATCCACCATTTTTAATAATAATCTACCATCAGTCAAGCAACCAAACAACATCGAATTATCCCAGCAAAACAATTGAGCAACAGGGCAGAGGTATACAGAATCAAAACAGCGCACAAAAAAAACTTAAAATCCTAACTCAAAACATCGAATCTAAATGCTAACATGAGAAACTGGAATCGAAAAGAAAACGAAACAAACTCTAAAACTAAACCTGCAAGCTAACTCAAAGCAGACAAGCAGCAGCAAGCAGCAATAGGAACGAGATTACCCAGAAGCTTGCATATCAAAACGTGGCTCCACACTTGCAGCCATCAGAACACCAGGAAGAGGGTAGAGTCAGAACATCACCAGCACAGAATGTCCAAGGCAGAGACAGAATAGGGGAAAGGGAGGGGGGTGCACTAACAACTAGTCTAGGCCTCATTACTTTGCAGTTCGGCCCAACCCAGCAATGGATGAATCGCCATTGTCGGTCGTTCAAGCACACGCATGAACAGAACCGAAAACATGGGAAAAGGAGGAAATAAACGAACGCTAAAATTCCTCAGTAATTTGAACAAAATTCTCATAAAAATGGCTCAGGGGTTCGAATTACACTTGAGAGTCACGAAAATTGAGACCGAATTACATCAAATTGCAACTCACTAACATAAACCCTAACTGCGAAAATTGAAAATTTAACTGTGAAAAAAACTGGAAATTTAACTTAAGAACACGAAATTAAACCTCCTAATCTGCTCTCCTCAATGGATATCGCCACGCCATTTATACCCGATCTGCATCAATCTGGACCGTCGACTTGTGGTGATGCGTGGACGGTGGATGGAGGGTTAGCGAAGTGCCTTGCTGGCGTTTGGAGCGTGGTTGACGGGTGGTGATAGTGAAGATGATGGTGGTTGTGTGCTGGACGGCTAAGATGAGGCCAGCGAAGGTGGGACGTGGCTTGGTGGTTGTCAGAGGTGGTGGGTGAGTTGGTGGTTTCGGTTTTGAGGAAAACCGTGGGTAGAGGGTGTCGTGCTGGAGGAGAGAGAGCGGGGTAGAGAGAGAAAGGAGATGAGGTGGGAATGGCGATGAGGGTTTCTGGGTAAGGGCCTCTAGGGTTTTCTGGGTCGAGGGTCGGGGAGAGAGAAAAGGGCAGGGGAAGATTGAAAGAGGAGAGAGAAAGACGAAGGGGTGGGGGTTTTAAGTGGAATCCGTTTAAGTGAACCGGTTGGTCGAACCGGCCGGTCCGGTTCAGCTGGACCGGTCTGTTTTTTTTTTCTATTTTTCTTCCTTCTTTCTTTGGCCGGTTTTTTTTTTCTGGAATTTGGCCCGATTCTTCAACCTCCGACCCTTCTTCTATTTTTCTTGCATTTTCCGCCATATTTAAGCCCTTTTTCTGCATTTATTCAAAGTCTGCAAAATAAAATAAAATCAATTAAAATCCTAGAAAAATATTATTAAAATGAGCCTAAAATCGGTGTAAAAGTACCTTAAAAATATCACATTTTTAGCTCAAACAAATACTCCCATACCAAGATTTTGCTCGTCCTCGAGTAAAATAAACTAAGCTAACTAAAAGAAAATGAAAATAAAAGAAAAGAAAATCCTAACTCACTGTCGTGGGAATCACGGTTGTATTTAGCGTATGCCACAAGCCCTTTAAACCCCTTGGACTCCCAAGTGGACGAGTGATGTCTCGTGAGGTTTTCCAAATGAAAATACCCACAAAATTATTCCAAAAATAAAAGAAATTCTTTTTGGGTTTTCTTAAAACTGGTACGTACAAAACTCGGGGAACATATGCACAAATCCTAATTAGCTAAATCACCCATGTACTCAGTTATTAACCTGTATATACACAAAATGTACTTCAAAGCCCTTTACCTCTAAATGACATCAAAACACTGATTTTTCACCCCATTGATCATCCAGATTTTGAATCCATCTCGGTGTCTGTGTGCAAGTGTATCATCATCTCCAGGACTCAGATTTACCAGAACAGACTCAATCCCACTTAGTTGACATAACTACATTATTCCCATCATGACTTTGGAAGCAAGCTTTCCCAGTAGCAATATTGCCTCAAAGGGTAACACCCAGTAGCACGTGCCTCAAAGGGTCTCAGTGGCGCATGCCTCAAAGGGATACTTGTCATTCCAAATTTTATTCTTTTTCTTTATTTATCATACAATTTTTTTTTCATTTTTTTCATTTTTTCCAAAGTAATCATGTCTTAAGCTAGTGGGAGAATCATTCATGGAAACCTAAAACCTAAAGACAATGATGAAAGGATAACAAGGACTGGATTACACAACCCGTAATGAACAACTGGGGTTTAGCATTAGGGCTTAGAATATCACATTCGAAGTTAAAGACTTATCATGCACATCCTATTTATATACAAACTAACAACTAAAGCACAAGAGATTCAAACTAATCAGAAAAGATACAAATGCCCCCCAAAAACAACCAAAAAAATTTCAAAAATGGCACCTCACTCCCACACCAAAACTTCACAATGTCCTCATTGGGAGAACTAAGGTGCTAAAAAGCAAGCTTATAAACTATACAACCGTAAAACCTAGAATATATACAACACGACCAAAAACAAAAACAAAACTAACAACAAAACAAAACAAAATAAAAGTCAAAACTAAAATCAAAGAAGCATAAGGAAAATAGTAAACTATACAAGAAAGAAGAAAACAGAGAAGAAAAGAGAGAGAAGAAAAAGAGTTTTTAGCAAACCAGGTTGGGTGCAGGTTACACCCGAACTATCTCAGATCTCAGTCAGTCACGGATTAGGGCCCGGGTCGTGGAGCATCAGACACTCCACATCCTCTTGGGTCGGCAGCTCGAGAAATGGTTTCAACCGCTGGCCATTGACTTTGAACAGGGCACCAGTCTGCAAATCCTGAATTTGGACTGCACCATAGCGAAAAACATGAGAGATAACATAAGGGCCCGTCCAGCGGGACCTTAATTTCCCTGGAAATAAGTGAAGCCGAGAGTCATACAAAAGTACTTTCATTCCCGGGGCAAATTCTTTTCTCAAAACATGTTGATCATGAAACAACTTTGCCCTCTCCTTAGAAGATCGAGCACTCTCATATGCTTCCGCCCTGATTTCATCAACTTCACTCAATTGCAGTCGTCTCAAGTCTCTCGCCTCAGTCAAATCATAGTTGAGCTTCTTAATAGCCCACCAAGCTTGGTGCTCTAATTCTACAGGTAGATGGCAAGGCTTACCGTAAACTACTCTGTAAGGGGACATGCCGAGGGGAGTCTTATAAGTTGTCCTATAGGCCCAAAGAGCATTTATCAACTTATCGGCCCAATCTTTCCTATGCCTACTCACCGTTTTCTCCAGGATCTGTTTTATCTGCCGATTAGAAACTTCAACTTGGCCGCTTGTTTGAGGGTGGTATGGGGTAGCCAGCCTATGGACTATCGAATATCTTCTAAGCAAGGCATCAAAAGATCTATTATTAAAATGAGTACCCTGGTCACTAATGAGAGCCTGGGGCATGCCAAAGCGAGCAAAGATATTTTCCCTAAGAAATTTCACCACAACTCGAGTATCATTAGTCCGAGAGGGAATGGCTTCCACCCACTTAGATACATAATCCACAGCCAATAAAATGTACTCATTCCCAAAAGATATTGTAAATGGTCCCATGAAATCAATACCCCATACATCAAAAACTTCCACTACAATAATGGGGTTTAATGGCATCATGTCTTTCCTGGTTATCTTGCCTAATTGCCGACATCTGGGACAACTCTTGCAGAATTCAATGGCATCCTTAAACAAAGTTGGCCAATAAAAACCGGATTGAAGAATCTTAGCAGCTGTTTTCTTCCCACTAAAATGCCCCCCACAAGCTTGGTCATGACAAAAAGACAGTACATTCCTCACTTCATGGTCGGGTATGCACCTTCTAAAAACTTGGTCAGAACAGTATTTGAACAGATAAGGGTCATCCCAAACGAAAAACTTAACCAGGTGAAAGAATCTATCCTTATCATGCTTGGTCCATCCCTCAGGAATCCTATTGGTAACCAAATAGTTGACAATATCAGCATACCATGGATCAGAATGCACAGCATACAGTTGCTCATCAGGGAAACATTCAGAAACACTAGACTCACTCTCACAGGTAATCCTAGACAAGTGATCAGCTATAAGGTTTTCAGACCCTTTTCTATCCTTGATTTCACAATCAAATTCCTATAAAAGCAGAATCCATCTTACAAGTCTAGGTTTAGCATCCTTTTTAAAGAGAAGGTGCTTAAGGGCATAGTGGTAAGTGTAAACAATCACATCGGAACCAATAAGATATGGTCTGAACTTTTCAAAACCAAAGACAACAACCAAAAATTCCTGTTCAGTAACAGTGTAATTCAGTTGAGCATCATTCAATGTATGACTTGCATAATAAATCACATGGGGATTTCTATCAATGCGCTGTCCAAGTACAACCCCAAGAGCAAAATCCGATGCATCACACATTAATTCGAAAGATTCTCCCCAAATAGGAGGATGAATGATAGGAGCAGAAGTAAGGACCTGTTTAAGCTTAGAAAATGCCTCATGACATGCTTCATAAAAGTTAAATTGCACATCTTTAGCTAACAAATTGGACAAAGGCTTGGCAATTTTACTGAAATCTTTAATGAATCGTCGATAAAAGCCTGCATGTCCAAGAAAGGACCTGACTTCTTTCATACTTTTGAGAGGGGGAAGATTGATGATCATGTCAGTCTTAGCTTTGTCCACCTCAATTCCATCTTTGGAAATAATATGACCTAAGACTATACCTTTCTTAACCATAAAGTGACATTTCTCCCAATTTAAAGTCAATTTTTTCTCCCTACACCTCTCTAAAACTTTTCTCAAATTATATAAGCAATGATCAAAAGAAGATCCAAACACAGAGAAATCATCCATAAAAATTTCCATGCATTGCTCAATCAAATCTGAGAAAATGGAAATCATGCATCTTTGAAAGGTAGCAGGGGCATTACACAGTCCGAAAGGCATTCTTCTGAAAGCATATGTCCCAAATGGGCAAGTGAAAGTGGTCTTCTCCTGATCCTCAGGAGCAATTGAGATCTGAGTATAGCCAGAATATCCGTCCAGCAAGCAATAGAAGGAATATCCAGCTAACCTTTCTAGATCTGGTCTAAGAAGGGAAGGGGGAAATGGTCTTTCCTGGTGGCAACATTCAATTTTCTATAATCTATACACACGCGCCACCCATATTGAATTCTAGTAGGGATTAATTCATTCTTATCATTCCTAATTACAGTGATGCCAGTCTTTTTAGGAACGACTTGAACAGGACTAACCTATTCACTATCAGATATTGGGTAAATGATCCCATGATCTAACCATTTCAAGACCTCCCTCTTGACCACTTCCTGAAGAGTAGGACTCAAACGCCTTTGCCGATCTCGGTAAGGCTGAACATGCTCCTCTAGATGGATTCTATGTTACACCACAGAAGGACTTATCCCCTTAATATCCCCTAAAGTCCATCCCAACGATTCCTTATTCTCGCTAAGCAAACAAATGAGTTTATTTTCTTGGTCCCGATCCAAGTCAGAAGCTATAATAACAGGTAAGGATTCATCGGGCCCCAAAAATGCATACTTAAGAGAATCGGGGAGGGGTTTCAATTCAAGAACAGTGGGGAAAACAGATCCATCAACAGATTCAGATGTAACAGTGAGTAAGTAATCAACATCAGAGCATAAGTCATCAAATTCAAACATATCATACTCAGGATTATCATTTATCAGAAATGACTCATACTCAGTAACAATTGCATCATCCAAATCATCAAACACCGGATTCTCTATCCAATTAAGAGTAGAAAAGTCCATATCATCAAATCCTGACGGCTGTTTTTGATTGTTAAAAACATTTACTTCCACAGTCATATTATCAAAAGACAGTCTCATCATACCATTTTGACAGTTAATAAGGGCATTAGCAGTAGCTAAAAATGGACGCCCTAGAATCACAGGGATCTGACTGGTAAGACTAGGTATTCCCTTTTCAGTTTGAATCACCACGAAGTCCACTGGGTAGATGAAGTCACCCACTCTAACCAATACATCCTCAACTATCCCCCGAGGGATTCTAGTGGATCTATCATCCAATTGAATGACCATCCTGGTAGGTTTCAATTCACCCAATTCTAACCTTTCATACTCAGCAAAGGGAATCAAATTCACACTAGCCCCTAAATCAAGCAATGCTCTATGAATGAGCTGGTCCCCTATGACTATGGACACAGTAGGGCAGCCGGGGTCCTTATACTTTGCTGGTATCTGGGAAAGGATGGAGTTAGCTCCAGAAGTCAGAAATGCCTTCTTAGGTACACTAGTTGCCTTTTTTGTAGTACACAAATCCTTTAAAAATCTGGCATAAGGAGGCATCTGCTCAATCGCATCAAGTAAGGGAATATTGATCTTGACTTGAGAGAAGGTTTCCCTTATTTTCTTAATATTGCCCTGATCTTTTTTCTTCAATCTATGGGGGAAATGGGGTAAAGGCATCTGGATTTTCTGAGATGAGGAGGAAGGAGGAAAGGAAGGACTCTTAGAAGGTGAATCTTTAACTGAATCAGAAGAGTCTTTTTTTTGAAGTTCCTCTTCCTCGGAGGGTGGTGAAGAGGAAGGATTCTTAGATGCATTGGGAACACTATCAGGAGCATCTCCTGACCCATTAGAAGAATCAGTGTCTTGTGCAGATGATGGGGAAGAATTCTGAAAGAATTGATGAGGATACCTACAAGGTTCATTAGGGTTCCTCACTTGGTTATCAATCTCTCGACCAGAATGGAGAGAAATAATCGTATTCACTTTTCTTACCGACTCATTAATGCCACTAGAAGGGGAAGGGGTATGACTCTTAGGGTTCACTTCAGGTTGACTTGGAAAAGTACCTGGTTCCCTAGAAGATGATGCTAATTGGGAGAACTGTTTAGTCATTATTCTCATCATTTTTTCCATGTTAGCATTATTAGCTTTAATCATTCTCTCCACATTATTAATTTTCTTGTCAAGTTCAGTATAACCAGGAGGGGGATGCATTTGAGCTACAGTTGGTGGAGGTCTAGGGGTAGTGGGTCTTGGAAAAGACTGTGGAGACTGAGCCGAAGGCTGGAAATTGTTTCCATGAAACATCCCTGGTTGAGAATTATGTACAACGGCATTAGGTCCACTAGCCCATGACATATTAGGGTGATTCCTCCACCCAGGGTTAAAATAAGGGGAGTACGGGTCATTCTTTGGTCTCTGTATCACCATACTTGCTTGTTCTTGTTCAGTTGTTAATTGATGAGCAAAATAAGGACAAGCACTCAGTGAATGGTCTAAAACTTGACAATGTGAACAAGACACTGTAGAAGTCTGAGATAGTGAGGACAACTGGGGAGATAATCCCTTCAACATGTTTTCTAAGGCAGCTATCTTAGACTCTAAGTGACTCACATCAGAGACTGTATGTAAACCACCCCTTACTACCCTAGAATTTAGGCTGTCATCGCGAGTAGTTTCCCACTGCATGGTTTTTTCAGCCAAGTCCTCTAGAAACTCCCAAGCAGTTGCAGGGTTTTTTAGAGAGAAAACCCCCCTGACACATGGATTCTACCATGGTCCTACTTTGTTGGTCAAGTTCTTCATATACAATTTGACATAAACGAGCTTGGTCTAGACCATGGTGAGGACATTGAGCCAATAAGGTCTTAAATCTATCCAAATATTTCCAAAATGATTCCCTATTAAGTTGCACAAACTGATTGATTTCATTCCTTAGCTTGACAGTTTTGGCATTAGGAAAATACTTTCTTAGGAACAATTTCACAAAATCATCCCAAGAAGTCACAGAATTAGCAGTTAAGCCATACATCCATCTTTTAGCAGAATCTCGCAAAGCAAAAGGAATTAATTTGATTCGTACAACATCAATGGGAACATTAGGAAACTGCATCATAGAACAAACTTCTTCGAATTCCCTTAAAAACAGATAAGCATCCTCTAAACCTGCGAATTTAGGGAGCATCTGGGTGTAATGAGGTTTCAATTCGAAGGTGACATTAGGTGGAAGAACAGGCACAACAAAACATGATGGCAAAGCAGTTCTAGGAGGATAGAAAATATCGCTCAAAGTTCTTTCTTGTGCCATTTCTCCTAAGTCAAGTTGAGGCTCAATTTTAGGTACTAAGTCAGGCTCAGATTCACTTCTTCTTAATCGTCTACTTTCGGGGTCCCTAATCCAACTGGTCATGCATATCCAACCTTCACAACCTTTTTCAAATGTTTTTGGATTCACTCCTAAGTCAAATGTTTTTTTTTTTTCAAATGTTTTTGGATTTTTGAGTGGTTTTCAAAAAGGGCTAAACTAATGAAAACAAAAATGACACCAAAAGAAAAGTAACAATTGATTCAAAACTAAAGCCTAAACAGGGATGGACTAAGTAAATAACAACTAAGCAAGGTATCAACTAAACAAAACAAGTATGAAAGCAAATATAAGAAAATGACCAAATCGCACCGTAATTCCCCGGCAACGGCGCCAAAATTGTTGAAGGTTTTTTTTAGGAAATGTGAATTAAACTGAATTTAGACCTCAAGCATACAATATCATTGTAACACTTAGAGGGTCGGTCCACAGGGAAAAACGTTTGATTATGGTCATTAAAAGTGAATAAACTAAACTAAATGGAACCTAAACTAATTGAGCAACCAAACAATCCACCATTTTTAATAATAATCCACCATCAGTCAAGAAACCAAACAACATCGAATTATCCCAACAAAACAATTGAGCAACAGGGCAGGGGTATACAGAATCAAAACAGAGCACAAACAAAACTTAAAATCCTACCTCAAAACATCGAATCTAAATGCTAACATGAGAAACTGGAATCGAAAAGAAAACGAAACAAACTCTAAAACTAAACCTGCAAGCTAACTCAAAGCGGACAAGCAGCAGCAAGCAGCAATAGGAGCGAGATTACCCAGAAGCTTGCATATCAAAACGTGGCTCCACACTTGCAGCCATCAGAACACCAGGAAGAGGGCAGAGTCAGAACATCACCAGCACAGAACGTCCAAGGCAGAGACAGAATAGGGGAAAGGGAGGGGGGTGCACTAACAACTAGTCTAGGCCTCATTACTTTGCAGTTCGGCCCAACCCAGCAATGGATGAATCGCCATTGTCGGTCGTTCAAGCACACACATGAACAGAACCGAAAACAGGGGAAAAGGAGGAAATAAACGAACACTAAAATTCCTTAGTAATTTGAACAAAATTCTCATAAAAATGGCTCAGGGGTTCAAATTACACTTGAGAGTCACGAAAATTGAGACCGAATTACATCAAATTGCAACTCACTAACATAAACCCTAACTGCGAAAATTGAAAATTTAACTATAAAAAAACTGGAAATTTAACTTAAGAACACGAAATTAAACCTCCTAATCTGCTCTCCTCAATGGATATCGCCACTCCATTTATACCCGATCTGCATCAATTTGGACCGTCGACTTGTGGTGATGCGTGGACGGTGGATGGAGGGTCAGCGAAGTGCCTTGCTGGCGTTTGGAGCGTGGTTGACGGGTGGTGATGGTGAAGATGATGGTGGTTGTGTGCTGGACGGCTAAGATGAGGCCAGCGAAGGTGGGACGTGGCTTGGTGGTTGTTAGAGGTGGTGGGTGAGTTGGTGGTTTCGGTTTTGGGGAAAACCGTGGGTAGAGGGTGTCGTGCTGAAGGAGAGAGAGCGGGGTAGAGAGAGAAAGGAGTTGAGGTGGGAATGTCGATGAGGGTTTCTGGGTAAGGGCCTCTAGGGTTTTCTAGGTCGAGGGTCGGGGAGAGAGAAAAGGGCAGGGGAAGACTGAAAGAGGAGAGAGAAAGACGAAGGGGTGGGGGTTTTAAGTGGAATCCGTTCAAGTGAATCGGTTGGTCGAACCGGCCGGTCCGGTTCAGCTGGACCGGTCTGGTTTTTTTTCTACTTTTCTTCCTTCTTTCTTTGGCCGTTTTTTTTTTCTGGAATTTGGCCCGATTCTTCAACCTCCGACCCTTCTTCTATTTTTTTTGCATTTTCTGCCATATTTAAGTCCCTTTTCTGCACTTATTCAAAGTCTGCAAAATAAAATAAAATCAATTAAAATCCTAGAAAAATATTATTAAAATGAGCCTAAAATCGGTGTAAAAGTACCTTAAAAATATCACATTTTTAGCTCAAACATTAGTCGTTACTATTAACTTTTAAATTAAACAAAATATATTATTCAGTATATAATATATTGCTTAATATGTTTTGCAATATAATGTAAAGGAATAATATATTCCTTGAAATTTAACATTATGACATATATTCACTCATACTTTGAAAATTTGAATGTTCCCTATTAATGTTGCTTAATGGAGCTACTGCCACCTCATGTTTGAGTTTTTATCTTTATTTTTTTCCTTGAATTTGCTCATTATCTAATTGGTTATTTGCAAAAGATGTAAATGGTCTGGCGAGATAACTGGGTTGATATGTTTATAGGTGATGATATATATCTTGTCATAAGAAACTTTTAAATGTCTAGTCTCATCTTAAATTAACATGCTTTACGTTTAAAATCGTCAACTTTTTAATGAGTACACTTAATTATGAATTACTAGCTCTAAATATTCATCAGTTGAGCTGACAAAAGCATTGAATGATATTCCAATCGAATCAACCTTATTCTCGAGAGTATATAATACACCTATTTTAGAAATGTGTTAAGTTATGAATAAAAAATAATTTTACACTATTTATAAGTTGTAATGTGGTTCCACTATTTAGTCATACTATTTTTTTCAATTTAAAAATATGATATGGGTGTTGTTAGGGAGTGTTAAACACATTTTGTATTCCTTTTGTACTCACCTATTTTAATAGTGTACTTTGCTCATCATATCGCTTGTGGCTTTACCTCCACATTAGAGGTTTTTCCATGTAAATATTATGTACCATCTTACTCTATTCCATACTTCTCTTTAATATCAAATTATATCTAATTGAATATTGTATCTTAATTACGCTATTTCCCCAACAGATTACGTTCTCCGCTAATGGCTTTAATCTCTCTCAACAAGCTTTCTCTGCCATTGGTAACACTTATGCTGGGAGAATCCCTATCGACTACAGCCGGTAAGTTTTGACTCTAGATCAATATATATTTCACGTAAAATTTTTTATTTCTTTAAGGTGCATAGGAACCTTAGCATCCCCCGTCTCCGGAAGGCTCTATTCAAGTTATATACTATTGATAAGTATGTTAAAAATTAGCTAAAAGAGTAGAAGACCAATAAACTGCTGACCAATCTTAGCTACCGAATATTCAGTTACTTATGTTGTTACTTTCAATTCCCTAAAGATATGTCTTACATACTTATCAACTAAGTTTTGTTTGTAGAATTCTATGTCTTATGTACTTGTCAATTATATGTAGAAACCTACCAACAATAAGTCAAATATTTTTACGAGTTTTTTTGATCCTATTATCATTCTTTTATGGTGGTCAACAAGTAGAACTAGAGAATAATCAAGCAATGCAGAAAGAGAAAGTGACAGAAGATATATGATATGTAGCATACTTCAGTGTAATACATAGTCTCCATTTCCAATAAACAAAAAGGGGTACCAACACATGTTAGTGCAAGTAATTTGGTACTTGTTCCCTTCAAATAAGGTCTCGGGTTCGAGTCTTATGAATGGAGAAAGTCTGTGATATGAGAGTTCTATCTCTTATTGGGCTAACAGTAGCTTCACTCCAGTGAAATGGAGGAGCCAAGGCTAAAAAAAAGGGGGGGCCTTTTCCCAAGTCTTGGCATGTGTTATTTGGCCATACTCCCATGACGTTGCTTGTGCAATCTAAGTGTTGAAGTTTGATGGCTAAATGAGTTTAATACTTAGTATTGCAAAGTTAATTTTTCCAATCAGGACTTTCCAATTTTTACATTTATCATGCGTTAATAACAGAACACACACCAAAAAAACTCAACCTAGATTTTATCAAATAGTTTATAGGATCTATTATTTTTCTTTTTTCACAAAATAGTATTATATTCTATATATATTTTTAAGAATTGGCCCATTTGGATTTTAAGAAATACATTTCTAAATCTTAAAATGACAAAGACGTCTCTCTGTTATTCATAAAAATAAGGATAGTTTGCATCTAGGTACCCTGAAGTATTAAGAGTTAATATTTTTGCCCTTACTCTTTTGAAGTTTCCTTTCTACTACCTCAAAAGTTTGTTGGCTTTAATTTTAGGTACCCTCCTAATTTTTATGCCCTTAACCTCAATCCTTAAAAACTTACTTTCGAAAATTTACAATTTATTCATGTGCAATTTCTCTCACTAGTAGTATTCTTGATCCTCTTTCAACTAGCATCAGAGCCACGTGATAAAAAATAATTAAGATAATTAAGCTAATTAATAATTAATTAAACTAATTAACTGTGGTTGACTGTGTTTAATTCTTGGTTCATCACTTGCTTACCCTGGACGGAATTATTCACATATTGTTCATTCACCGGAAGACATTTCTCTAGTAGCACCTCAATTAAACTATATCACTGATTTAGTTTTAGAATTAAGAACAGAATTAGCTAAAATTAAAACTGAAGTTAGGGAGCTTAAGGAGCATATATTTGTAATGCACCTTTCTTTGGTTAACGAAGTTAGGCATAGTGAAAAATCTACTTCCAGTATTAATACTCCATTTTAGCACTAATATCCTTTCCAAAATTCAAAAGCAAGATACCATTTCCTCTATACGAGATAAAAATCCAAAAAGAGTGGGAGAAAAATCAGGTGAAAAAGCAGAAAAAGAAGAGGAAGATGGAGTATAAGCAGTATACTCTTGAAGAACTATAGAATAGGTTCGAGATAGAACAAAACCCAGAAGAATTAAACAAAATCATGGGCGCAAATACGATATATTATCTGATGATAATGAAGAGAATAATAACGTCCAATTAGAAGAAGAAATATATCAGCAGATGAACGTAATCAAGATAGAAGATCTTGATGCTGTACCTTTAAAAGAAATTAAAAGAAAATTAAATAAAAAATATGGTATGATGGCTGTTGAAGATGAGATTAATGAAATTAGAGAAGAACTCGACTTAGGCAAAATAGAGACCAATCTTGTTAACAATGTTATTCCTAAACCTGAGGAATTTGGGGAACCTTCTAGAAGAAATACTCATTTCATAAGACCTAGGTACGTTCCAGCAGAACGTACAATCAATTTTTCGTTCGAGTTTATCCCAAGGAAAACTAGCACTTATGAAAAAATTAGTCTCATCCCAATTAGTCAAACTGGATATATTTTAAACATCGATGGAGCTCGAAATAGAGAAGAAATATTTGAACATTGGAAAGAAGGTATGAGTAGTGTCTTAAAGCTAAATACTATGTGGACTGCTGCCAATTTTCTAAACTATATCGAGCCTAGTTTTTTTTGGCACTGTAGCTGACTGATATGATTCATAAACTGAAGATGGTAAAAATACATTAAGAATGATGGAGACACCAACTACAATGTTCAAAAATCTCTGTAAAGAAATTGAAACCGAGTTCATCGGAGCTAAACTTGATTCTGAAGGAAAAGCAAGAGAATGACAAAAAAAGATTAATAACATAGAATTATGGAATATGAGATATCTGAAAAATTACATTGCTGAATTTAGTCAATATTATTACAAAGTTGGGCATAATAAAACCAATCTTGGTATGTTTTATGACAAATTACCATATCCTATAAATTCCATAATTAATGAAAAATACATGGCATATCTGGAACAAGCATATACCATTAATACCCTTGGTTCGAGAATCTCTTATCTAAGAAAATAGGCCAATGATCAATGTCTTGATCTCTAAAAATAAAAGAAAATTAAGAAGAAATTCCTAACTTGTTGGGATTCACCTCATCAATGGGGAAAAGAACCTGAAAGGAGACGAAAAAGAAAATTTTATAAGAAAAAGAGCTTTAATAAGCAAAGTGCTAAGAAATATAAAAGAAAATATTATGACAAAACAAGTCCTAAAAAACGTAAATTTTTTAGGAAAGTAACTTATTGTCCTAGAGGGAAAAACAATTGCAAATGTTGGGCATGCGGAGAAGTAGGGCATTATGCTAATGAATGCAAAAATAGGAAGAATAACAAGCTTATTGAAATATGGGAAGCTTAGATTATGTAGAGTTTAGTGAAGATGAGGCTTTAAACCTAACCTTAAGCAACAACAAAGGAATTGTTGAAATTATATTGAATTTGAATATGAAGAAAGTGATTATGAAGAAACAAGTCATATAAAGGAGAGTAGCTATGGAGAGTAGCTCGGCTAGCCTTGGCGATTTTCAAGGAGAAGAGTTTGTGGTGGATAGCGATCATGAGGAAGTCAAAGGAGATTGAATTCTTCCCATAATCCAAAATGACATGATCTATAAAAAATCCATCTTTCAATTAAAAAGCAAATACATATGTGAAATGATGGAAGGTGATGTGGAGATAAACAATTGTAAGTATGTCGTTGGAGAAGTTAATCTCATTAATTGGGAAAATATTCTTAAGCATAACAAAGATAGAAAGTATAGGTACATCCACATCGGAAGTGTCCAAGTTCAAATCACTTTGTTACAATATTATGGCAAAGATATTGATCTTTATGCTTTACCCTATGACATTAGACATACCAAATTTTATAATTAAATTATCACAGGGATAAAGACCAATGTTCAAAGTACCAAGCCCCTAACCACTTATAGAAAGGATAGTTGGGGCAACTTAAGGTTACTTTATCTGCCATATCATTATTTCACCAGAGTTGGATCCTATATTAAACATGTCTCAATGGTTAAGGAAGGTGAAAATTAAGTAGAAAATGTCAAAATTGAAAAACTTAACACAGAAAACCTGAAGAGTTCTAAGTTCAAAAACCTGCTTTTGACTAGGTCTTGTAACTTCTTTGTAAAGTTATTGCGAGAGAATTTTTAGGGATTTAATCCCAGATTTTTAGCTCCTTGTGTGCGATGTCTTCTAGAGCAATGTATGAAACTTCTTTCAATAAATTTTACTAAGGCCTTGTTCGGCAAAATTAGCGGTTCAAATTACGGATAACGGTTCAGGTAGCGGATAGCTGTTTAGATGAGGAGTTGAAATAAATATGTTCGGTAAATTTAGCTATTGGGTTAGGTAATTAATGTAAATTGACATAAAAGGATATAGATATTTTCCAAAGATAAAATTTCAAAAGGATATTCTTAAGCCAAAAAATATGAAACACTACTTTTGAATTCCAAATGATAATACTATTAGCTTTTCAGAAATGCTACTTAAAACACTAAATGTTATTTGAAATACTAGTCAAAACACTAGGTTACCAAATACTAAAAATTACTTGATGAGTGTATATATTGAGTCAGTCAAAATGCCGAATGCTACCCAAAACGCTGTTGTCGAACACGCCCTAGGCTTTGGCAGGATTTGGTGTGTGGGGGCAAATGTTGGTTTGCTTTGACATTTAAACCTTTTACTCTTATTTAATTTAATTACTACAGACATTATTGTCTAAACTTCCATGTTCAATTTTGACGTATCCTGTTGGGATATTCTCCTGATTTATTGGGATACTATCCCTATTTGAGGCATATTGTATTTGCTGCAATTAGGTAGTTGTACATATTTAGAATTCTATTTTTGTAAACATAGGAAACCTTGACATTATGTAACCTAATATTTGTGTATATATACAACGAGGTGACCAAGGGGAGAATAGAATATTGACTCCGAACATTCAAAT
Organism: Selenicereus undatus; assembly: GCA_017589665.1. Classification (NCBI taxonomy): domain Eukaryota; kingdom Viridiplantae; phylum Streptophyta; class Magnoliopsida; order Caryophyllales; family Cactaceae; genus Selenicereus; species Selenicereus undatus. The sequence goes on along the minus strand of JACYFF010031955.1, from coordinate 109,949,239 downwards.
TAGTTTTACATGGTAACAGAGCTTTTGCAACAAAAGGCGGTACTTTAATCTCCCTGCACTCAATAATGGTAGAGAATCAAGAAAAACAAATTGCTCTTAGTTACAATGACCCACAGTCTCCATATTATCTCAACAGTTTCGACCATCCCGAATACATCATTAGTCCCGTGATTCTCAACGGGGACAATTACGGGAATTGGTCACGATTGATAATCAATGCCCTCAAATCTAGAAGCAAGCTTGGATTTGTGGATGGAACTCTAACAAAACCTGCAAGCACAACCCCAAAGATCCATGCTTGGGAGAAGTGCGATTCAATGGTCACAGCCTGGCTTTAAAACGTGATAAACAAAAGCCTACACAGCTCAGTTGCATACGTCAACACAGCCAGGACAATTTGGATTGATCTCGAGGAGAGATACTCACAAGCCAATGCTATTCAGATTGATCAGCTTAAAAGGGGAGTTATCCTTGGTTGGACAGGACAAACTCTCAGTGACCGAATACTTTACAAAATTGAAATTGCTTTGGGATGAACTTGGGACTTACCAGATGTTGCCAGCCTGCACATGTGAATGCAAGTGTAGGAAGGCAATGCCTTCCATGCTTGAACAAGAAAGAGTGCACCGGTTTTTGATGGGGCTCGACCACATGAAGTACAGCAGAATGAGATCCAATATTCTGTCACAAGGCCCATTGCCAAGCTTGAACAAGGCGTATGCCACGATCGTGCATGAGGAACGTCAGTTGCAGTTAAGCTAATTCACCAAGCTGAGATCCGTCTTGGAAGGATCAACCTTCAAGGCCACGTAGCACAACCGGCCAAGTCAGAACTGACCTAAGTGCTCACACTGCTAGAAGTTGGGACACGAGCGACACCAGTGTTACGAGTTAAACGGATACCCTGCGAATTGAGGAACTCAGCGCTCAAATCGATCAGTTTCTAGAGCTAGCTATGGTGGTGAGTAAGGAAACAACATCTATGGTGGTGGGTCGAGTAGATTGTCGAACCCCAGGAATTGGGGAACCGCTGATAAGAATCAAGGAACAGAATCAGGCGGCTGGATGACGATGGACGGAACCGGAGAAGGGTTCTATCGCACCGGCAGCTCGAATTTCGCGACTGGGGGGCTCAATCTGGGGTTCAGAGGCCAAGGAGTGGAGAGTTTTGGGCAGAGCAATGAAGGAGAGAGGACACAGGGGTCGAACAAAGACATGGGGTTTGCTGGGTTCACTGCTTCTCAAGTAAATGAATTATTTGCCCTCTTTAAAGAAAGGAAAAATCAAGAAAAGGAAGGGCAAATGTGTGATAAGTGTTTTCGTTTGTCCCCTATGCAATGGGTCCTAGATTTGGGTGCCTTTCGTCACATGACGTCAAATTTTGCGGCACTCACCAATGTTTTTAACTTTTCAATACCTATTATTATTTCACAACCTGATAGATGACGGGTAAAAGTTGAGCAGGTTGGTATGGTTAAACTCGGTGTCGGAATACGGCTAAGAGATGTGCTATACGTTCCAACATTTAAATGCAACCGTATTTCAGCTCAAAAATTGGCACAAGATGAAAATTGCATTGTTTCTTACAGATCTGATTTTTGTGTTATACAAGACCTTACCTCAAAGACGGTGATTGGAGTGGGTGATTTGGGGAACGGGGTGTATTATTTGAAAAATATGCATGGCAGATCAAAACTTACAGCAACTAAAAGCGTAGATCCCATGACGTGGCATCAACATTTGGGGCACTCCTTGTATGGTAGTTTAGTTTCACTATCCAAGATGTGTGATTTTAAGTTGAATAAAGAGCTTCTGGATTGCTGTGATGTGTGCCATAGGGCAAAACAGACAAGAAATAGCTTTACTTTAAGTGAAACTAGAGCAATCAAACCTTTCGATTTGATACATTGCAACTTGTGGGGGAAATATCACACCCCGTCCTTATCTGGTTGCCATTATTTTTTGTGCATTGTTGATAAGTTTAGTTGTGCTACTTGGTTTTATCTACTTAGAGACAAAATAGAAGCGTATGATTGCATTGTGCAGTTCTGTTGCATGGTCAAAACACAATTTGGGACACATGTTCAAAGGGTACGAAGTGATAATGGCACAGAGTTTACTAGAGGAAAATTACAAGAATATTTTCTTAAATGGTGAATACTTCATGAAACCTCATGTGTTGATACACCTCGACAAAATCGCCACGTTGAGCAAAAAAACTGACATTTGCTTAATATCAACAGAGCCTTTTTGTTTCAAGCATCCTTACTCGTTCGGTTTTGGGGGGAATGTGTCCTTACAACTGCATATCTCATTAATTACACACCCACCAAGTTACATAAACTAAAAAGTCCCTATGGGATTTTATTTGGGAAGAGGCCCTCCTATACACATTTAAGGGTATTTGTTTGCTTATGTTATGTCCACACTCATGACCATATTTGGGATAAGTTTGAAGCTCGGGCTACTCGATATATTTTACTTGGGTACCCTTACGGGAAAAAAAGGGTGGTGTGTATATGACCTTAATAGTCAACGTGTTTTTGTATCTCGAGATGTCATTTTTCATGAGCATATCTACCTTTTTGCCCAAACAAATCTACAAATCCCATCTTCCTCATCTACTCCTCAAAAACCCATTACACTTGGGTGCGACACTGAGCGTGATTCAACCCTTGGTCCATCTTCCACTAGTTTTCCCATCACCTCTAATCCGCAGCCCATTGACACTTCTCCTCCCATCCATTGTTCTCACATCGAGCCTTCTGCTACGAACCCAACAGCCCTTGACTCATTTGTTTCACCGGACTCTTCATTAGTGGAGCCCGCGACCCTAGAATATAAGGCTAGTCCTCGCACTGAGGAAGTTGTTAGACAGGGGGAGCCGCCTGTATCATCTTGTCCGCAAAGGGATCGTCGTCCTCCTTCACATCTTTGTGACTACGTCTGCCATGCCATTGAATCAAGCAACCTCGGCCCCTTACCGCTCCATGATGCCTCTTCAGATACATCCCATCCTCTGTCTCATTTTATTTCATATGATAAGTTTTCATCTTCTCATCGTGCCTACCTAGCGGCCATCACCTTGGTGATGAGCCTCGACATTTTTCTCATGCAGTTAAGGATTCCCGGTGGTGTTAGGGGTGAGCAAAAAAACTGGGTACCCGGACCCAGACCCGGAACCGGTTTGGACCCGGCGGGTCCGGATCCGGAACCGGTCCAACCGGGACCGGGACCGGTTCCAAAATTCAGGATCCGGTGGCAACCGGTTCCAGGTCTGGTTCCTGAAAGTTTGGAACCGGTACCGGTCCCGGTACCCGGGTACCCGGTCTAATTACCCAATGATCTTTTGCATGCATAGTTATTAGTTAATGTTGGAGCCTTTTTCTTGCTTTTTTGTGATGTTTGCTTAGAAATAGAAGTACTAACGTCTTTAGTGCTTAGTAGTTGTTGGGTTGGTGGTGTACTTAATGGCTTAAATTCTTATAAAAATTAATTTTAAAAAAAAATTAAAAAGTCAAAAAAGGGCACCAGGTACCCGGTTACGGAACCGGTCCCGACCGGTTCTGGGACCGGGTCCAGAAATTTTGGAACTGGTTCAACCGGGACCGGGACCGGTTCCAAAATTATTGGACCCGGTCCAACCGGGACCGGGACCGGTTCCAAGAAATTGGACCGGGTACCCGGTCTTGCTCACCCCTAGGTGGTGTGAGGCCATGGCAAATGAAATATCCGCTCTTGAGGCAAATAATACTTGGGACCTATGACCACTTCCTCTAGGTTAAAAGGCCCTTGGATGTAAGTGGGTTTACAAAACAAAATACCACGCTAATGGGTTTGTCGAACACTTCAAAGCCCGTTTCGTGATCTTGGGCAATCATCAAGTGGAAGGGGAGGATTATCACGAAACCTTCGCCCCCATGGCTAAAATGGTCACAATCCGCACTTTGCTCACTCTTGCAGTAGCTAAAGGTTGGAGTCTCCATCAGATGGATATCCATAATGCTTTTCTTCATGGCGATCTCCATGAGGACATCTATATGAAGCGTCCACTAGGATTTCATACTGCTCGGCCTAATATGGTGTGCAAACTCAAGAAATCCTTATATGGTTTTGACAAGCGCCCCGACAGTGGCTCTCCAAACTCGCATCTGCACTGCGTGACTATGGATTTCAACAGTCTCTATGTGACCATTCTCTATTTACCTCTGACCACAAGGGAGTCTTTCTTGCCATTCTTATTTATGTGGATGATCTCGTCCTTACAGGTAATGACACTCACTGCTACATTGCCTTCAAAAACTACTTACATCGGTGTTTCAAATTGAAGGATTTGGGTCCCTTGAAGTATTTTCTCGACATTGAGGTGGCTCGATCGCCCACTGGGTTATTTTTGTGTCAACGGAAATGTACTCTGGACATTCTCATAGAGGTAGGAATGTTAGGGTCTAAGCCTAGTTTGTTCCCAATGGAACAACAACATAAGCTTTCCTCGGACACAGGAGACCCTATCTCTACTCCTAATCAATATCGACGACTGATTGAACGTCTTATTTGTCTCACGATTACCCAGCCAGAAATCACCTATGCTGTCCATATTCTAAGTCAGTTTATCCAAGATCCTCGACAAGGTCATTGGGATGCTGCCATGCGTCTCCTTTGTCAAGTCTTCTCCCTGGTAAGGGATCTTATTGCCTTCTTCTAATGACCTTCGCCTCCATGTCTATTGTGACTCTGATTGGGCTAGTTGTCCTATGACTCGACCATCTGTTACTGGCTATTTTATCTTACTCGGGTCTGCTCCTATCTCTTGGAAAACCAAAAAGCAATCCACAGTGTCTCGGTCATCTGTGGAAGCTAAATATCGAGCCATGGCTAACGCCACTAGCGAAGCTATCTGGTTGCGCAACTTACTTCGCTCTCTTCATGTTTTGGTTCCTACTGCTCAACTATATTGCGATAACCAAGCTGCATTGCATATTGTAGCCAATCCGGTGTTCCATGAACGTACCAAACACAGAGATTGATTGTCACTTCGTCAAGGAACGAATACTATCTGGGGAGGTCATTACTCCGTATGTCTCTACCAAGGAGAAATTGCTGATCTTTTTACCAAAGCCTTGGGGGATCGTCCGTTCCCTCACTTATTTGGCAAGTTGGGCGTTTCTAGCCTCCATGCTCCAACTTGAGGGGGAGTGTTGGGATATTCTCCTGATTTATTGGGATACTATCCCTATTTGAGGCATATTATATTTGCTGCAATTAGGTAGTTGTACATATTTAGAATTCTATTTTTGTAAACAAAGGAAACCTTGACATTATGTAACCTAATATTTGTGTATATATACAACAGGATGACCAAGGGGAGAACAGGATATTGACTCCCAACATTCAAATTAGTTTTACATATCCAATTGAAAATATTGTCATGCAGAGATGGCTGATTAGCCTATGATTTGATTCACTTAAATTAATATTTTGAGCATGAGGAAAAAAGTAATCGATTCGCAGAAATTCCTCTCACTGCATTAAGAGGAATTCATCAGGTAGTCGTATCTTGGGAGAGGGTCATACTTGGTAAATTGTAGACCGTTGTAGTGAGGGCATTTCCTCTCTTAGGATTGCTTCTGGCATTCTTCTACTCAACTCTAATATGTTTATTATGTATTGTTGTCATATATGTTGACATTTATTTGATGATGTACATATTATGCTTGATGTAAATAGATGACTTTGATGTAGATTTGCCTCCCGAAAGATGTTGTATATGAGGAGCTATCACCTGTCATATGCTTATTTCTGTGAATAAGGTGATGACCTTATGTGATATTGTCAAGTATATATATTTTACCTGCTTATTAAATATTTTCCAACAGTTCTTAAGACGTCAAATGAGGAAATTTATTTGTGTCTAAATCTAGAATTAATAAGAATTTAAGATTATTCCACAGTGCTTGCTGATTAACAACACCTATAAGGCTATAAGCTTCCGCGCTCGCCTAACTTTCCTGGAATTCGAAGCTCAAGTGCCTCGAACTGACCTTTGGCCGCTCACCCATATCTCTACAAATATATGCATTTTCCCTGCTTGATTATTTTATCCAAGTTATTAATTAATCTTCATATCCAACCGAAACATCTTTGACAGAGAAGAAGAATGGCTGCTATTCGAATTCGTGGTGTGATCATTCCGGTGACTTTTGCCTCCTTGGCCTCCGTTGCATTTTGCATTCTTGGATCTGCTACTTATTTCGAACAATACCTTGGGAAGTGCAACTTCTAATCTTTTTTCTTTGGCTTTTCGTTCTCCATTAACAACTTACTGTTGGTCTACAAATTAAAGGGTGGATCAAAGTATCAAACTCTCACAGCATACATAATTTTCTCCATTTACAAAACTTGACTTTGAGACTTTGTTTTCAAGGATAGTACAGCCCATATTACTAGAATTCGTACTGATCATTTAACAACTAAAGTAATTTGTTTTACTGTTTTTCTACAGAGATTTATATCGTGATCATCACATAGTAGTGCTACATCATGCTGATGCAATGCATGGTGACTTGCATAAAAATTTCGAAGAGCAACACAATTACATGAATGATGTATGGCTAATTAAGCGTATCGATGGACATGGTTAAATTGAACATTACATCTTTTCCTTGAGATTTTATAGAGTCTTGGTGCTATGGGGACAACCCACACCAAGGAACAATGATAGCAGCAGTAGACCATAATATGCTCCAAGATGGGGCCGGCTGTGGTAGGATGTACACCATGAGATGCATCAACAGCTAGCCCATTTTGCAGGGCGGGCAACATCACAATCAAGGTTGTGGATTGAAGATTTAGATTGCCATAGAGGAAGGGTGAATAGGGTGATTGTAGAAATGAAATTAAACTTGAAAACAAATACTGAAATTAAATTGAGACAATACACAAGCATATTGATGCAGGATAAGGATAAAGGAGAATTAAGAAGATATGGATATATCTTAATATTGGCATACGTGAAGTATTTTTAAAATTTATTATCTTTGTAGGTTATCTTTTAGGATAAAATCTTATCTTTTTATCTCTTAGATTATTTTTAGTTATCATAATCTTATTGTAATCTTCGGATATGTTTTCTATTCCTTTTTCCAGTTGTATTAATTGCTATATAAACCCTCTCGTGCATTGGGGAAAGACAGACTTGAATGAATTGAATTATTAAGTTTTCAGAAATTCTTGTGTTATTTTCTAGGTGTGGGAATTGCTCTCAGAGTGTCCTACATCAAATTGGTATAAGAGCCTTTGCGATCTCTTCCGCTGTCCTTTGATTTCCCCTTTTCCTTTTTTCCCTTACGTTCAAAAAAAAAAAGAGAAAAACGAAATTAGAAAACCCAAAACCCTTCGCTGCCGGCCTTCGACGCCACCCCTCTCGTCGGCCACCACCACCTCTGACCACGACCAAGAGCTCACACCTCGGCCTGATCACACCAGACCTTCACTGCCACCGGCTGTCGCCGGACGCCTCCCCAATTTCCCAACTCGCCAAACCAAACCCTAACCGCTGCTCCTCCAACCCTTCGAACCACCACCAAAATGCACCGCCCTCCAACGCTGACCACCACCCAACATTCGACCCTCCTAGTCGACCCCCACCACACACCCATGGGCCCTAGCCGCTAACCGGAACCCGAGAAGCCCGAAGTTCGAACCCTAGTTCTCAAAATCCCCAAATACCCGAAACCCTAGGCCCTAAATTCGCGTTCAATCCCTCACATCCATCCCAAATTGATTTCTTTCCTGCATTACCCACTAAACTTTGTCCAAAACCCCCAAAACAATTGAGGTAAATCGCATCAAACTTTGCTTCAATTGATTAGCCATCACAGCGTAAACCCTAAGTCGCGAACTGCCTTGTACCTGCAAATTGAAGGCTTTCTGAGCTTTCGAAAATTGACAGAGGGCCGAATACATCTTGGTTGTGCCGTCCCATCGCGGCCACCCCACTCTCTCGTTAAAAAACGCCTTTGCAGGCCATCTCCCAGTCGTGGGTTATGAGTTTTGCTTCTCGCTACTACTGTTTGACTCTTGTTGCAATTCCGGTGCTGCTGTTCGATGCTCTTAGTACTGCTATTCACTGCTGTTGTTACTAGAAGCCCTTATTGCTATTATTGCAACCATGACTTGGTGTGAAAAACATCATCGAGCCTTGTTTGTGATAATTCACGAAAAAGCACTTCCAGTTACAACAAATGTTCTGTACCAAGTTTTCTATCCTTACGGAGATGTAGAAAAAATTGTTAGATTTCAGACAATGGGTGATTTTCATGCTCGAGTGAATTTCTACTCTTACAGGGATGCTATCCATGCTTTTTGCAAACTTTAAGGTTGCGAGATTTACGACGGTTGTTGTGAGTTAGATCTTTACTTCGCTAGTGAATTCATTTGTGGTTGTAAGCCCTATATTCCTCGGTATATATGGGATTATGAACCTCCTAGAGCTCCTTTGATTCCTTTAAAGCTTCTTGTTGGAGATTGTAGGGTTTCATCTCTAAGATCGTCAAGGAAAGAACCGACTTCTTATTTGCCTAAGACGAATCCGATCTATTATGGTGCATATGATAGGGGATTTATCATTGAGAATAAGAAACAAGAGACTCTAGAAGATGAAAATATGGAAGCAGATGTCCCAGTCATACAGTATCGTCACCTTCCAGATATCGAGGCAAATGATGTTAACAACAGCATTCTCGATTCTATTAATCAAGAAGTGCAAGTTGGGAACTATCAGTCATATGCAAATGAAGTCCACGGTGAAGGAATGTTTATTCTAGATAGCAAAGTGAATGCTTTTACTGAGGCACCTAACAAGGAGGATCTCCAACGACTAATACAAGTGAATCAAGAGTCAACAATAATAGCAAACAACTCTTCCATTGTCCCTCATGAACATTTAATGGACATTCAAAAATCTGACCGCATGCAAAGAAAATTCGAGATGAGCCAAGCATTCAGTATACATGTAGATGCTGCATTTACAATCCCTGATCATTCTTTCATGGACAATGCTCTACATTCGATATCAAGACTTGAAAGTGAGCATGTTGATTTGTTTATCCCTAATGAACTTCTAGTTGGCAAGAAGCTACATCCACTTATTGCATTGCTACTTTTTTTGGAGAAGTTGAAAGCCCTACAGTTTTTCTATTTGCGGAGTGAAGTGAAGTTGTTTCTTTACTTGGATTCCTTCTTTCTACCACTGTATAAAACTCGAGGACGAGTTTTTTCCAACCAAGGGAGAGTGATGCAGGATAAGGATAAAGGAGAATTAAGAAGATATGGATATATCTTAATATTGGCATACATGAAGTATTTTTATAATTTATTATCTTTGTAGGTTATCTTTTAGGATAAAATCTTATCTTTTTATCTCTTAGATTATTTTTAGTTATCGTAATCTTATCGTAATCTTCGGATATATTTTCTATTCCTTTTTTCAGTTGTATTAATTGCTATATAAACCCCCTCGTGCATTGGGGAAAGACAGACTTGAATGAATTGAATTATTAAGTTTTCAGAAATTCTTGTGTTATTTTCTAGGTGTGGGAATTGCTCTCAGAGCGTCCTACATCACATATTTTAATGAGGTTAGGTCTCAATCAGGTTTTAAGTCCCCGCCTAGAGTTTTTCAACTCTAGGATTCAACTCTATACTTCTGTTATTAAGATGAACTCTATTACACGATCTCAGAGCTTCCACTTTCGAGATTTCAACACTTAAACCAACCACTTGATTTAAGTATGGGGAGTTGACTTGACAACTTCTAAGTTCACTCCTTACTAAAGAACAATTTCTCACAACTCAATTTTTGATCTCAAAGCAATAAGTAGAATAATAGCTTAATGTATAATCTCAGTACTTTTTCCACTTCATTCACTCCCTTGTTCTTGCTCTTCTGACCTCTATTTATAGGATTAGTAACCGAGACATCAATCAATCAAGAAAGAATGGTTTTGATCAAAATATCTTGAAATATCATTTCAGCCCCTTCAAATCTTCCCAGCGGATCTGATTTGATTTTTCAGCAAATTAACCAAGGTAGGTTTCGACATGCCGCTGCACATAATCTTTTCTTGCTGTTTTAATATAGATAATGCAAGTAATCATTTAAAATCAAAAAATATAACAAGAGATTTGATTTTTTATTAGGATGTCATGATTCTTTCACATTTTTAATATTGTTTTGCAAATCAATATCATGTCAATGATGTTCACATAATCTCATTAGCATAATCAGCAGGATATTGCTTCGTCCAAGTCAATTTCGCAAGATCAAATCAAAATCCTTTGATTTTGAATGATACCCACGCATATTCTCTCCATAATCATACACATGATTCACTAGTATACAAGGGCTACTTCTTTCATGTTTATTTCAAATTTGCCAACTACTCATTTTCATAACCTAATCCTTAGTTAATTTTGTGTTTCATCAAAATTAAACCGTTTAGCCACTAACGGAGTCAACAGTTGTAGACTTCTGTGCTAACTGCCTTGATAATGATTAATGATATCGTTCCTTGACACTCTTTGATTTGGCTAGTGTAGGGCTTGAAGATGCGTAAACTTGGAGAATAATCATCAAGGAATAAAGAGAGAAATTAAACTCACAAAGAATAATACTCCGTCGTCCCTAAATTTAGCAGAACACACTGCATCAAATAGTATTTCCTCAAAATAAAATTTTCATGGCCTGGGCAGGACATTTATTTTGAGACAGAGGGAGTAATTAACGTGTATAGTACATGTATAGTTGAACAATTTACAATAAGCAATGAGCGTGGATGCTCTCATCATTTTAATTGTTTGTCTTTAAATATATGTATTCCTACTTGTAATAACATCGGGCAATGTTATGAAACACAATAATGTGTTATTACTGTGTTGTAATTTAAGTGGTCGAATTCGATAGCAAAAGGAGGTTGAAACTCACATTAGTTTTTGTAATTAGGAAGATTACCGATCGATGAAAAAATGCATACAAGCTAACGTTGAATATGTCTTGATTGGTAATTTTGCTCCGCAAGATAAAGTACATGGGTATTTTGCGTTGTTCCTTTGGATTTCATACATTAACTAATATTTTTAGGGTTAAATTTTACTGCTTTTGAAGTCTCAGTATTGTATTACTTAAACATTACTCGGGTGAATATATGAACAATGGGAACCAAATGATGGGTTTACTCTTCCTATATTATTGTTGGCGTACTCTCTGTCTTTTGATGAGTTGAGTATCCATTCTTTTCCATCGTCACTCTTGCTTGGACTCTTACTGTGTTTACCTCTCTATCTTGCTCACGCCCATACGGTTGCCCCTCAAAAGAAAGAATTTGCACCCTGAAAGCATTAAAAAAAGAGGCAAATCGGTTAATCACTTCATACTATTCACATATTCATCAGATTAATATTTTAATAATATATCACTAAAATTTTAAGGGTGATAAAATTGAACACTAGAATATCGATGTCATATTAAAATCTAAAACCTTAAGGAGAGGTGGGGCAAAATAGCCCAAAATATATACTCATGGAGCAGGTGAAATATGACAGCATACGTAGCTCAATTACCATCACAATACAGACATAACCTTAGGGTTGTTTTTGTAAGATTTATTACTGTTTTAGGTCAGGATGACCTTTTTATTCGGTTTTGTGGCCCAAATTTCAAGAAACGGCACGATGGGACCGTGCTAGATGACATGGACGTGTTAGGCCGAACAAGCGGGACGTCGAAGGAGGGCAGAAAAATGGCATGGGGTGACCGTGCCCAGTTCGGGCGCGGGCTTTTCTAGCGGCTAGGGTTTTGCTTCAGCGTGCAGTTTTTTTGGCGGCTAGGGTTCTCCTCTAGAGGTAAAACCCTAGACTTCTAAACCCTATATAAAGAGGCCTTGTCTGGGATCTAAATCAACTCCTGAATCCCTAAACACATTGAGAGGTAGAGAGACTTTGAGAGAGATTACAAGAGAGGTTGTAATTCTGCTATTGGATCAAACCACTTGTTGTGATTGTGATCATTTTGTACTCTCTCTGCTCATATAGTGGACTGATTTTACTCATTGTCATCCGTGGTTTTTTTTCCTACATTAGGTTTCTACATAAATCTTGTGTGTCATTGCTTTGTTTTTGTTATCGTTCTTTAAATTTCTGAATATCTGTTTCATCCTATTGCTTCTGCTATTAGTTTGCTCTAATTCCTAACAAGTGGTATTAGAGCTTTGATTTAGGATGTCTTCAATTATGAAGGTTGATATTCAGAAATTTGATCGAGAGATTAGTTTTAATCTCTGGAAGGTGCAGATGAGAGCAGTTATCATCCAGCATGGGTTATGGAAGGTCCTGCGAGGACCTCACTAGAAACCCGAGAAGATGACTGATGAACAATGGGCAGCAGACCAAAAGAAGAGGCGTGGATCGTTGACAGAGGAGGAATGGGAGGAAATAGAGTTGAAGGCAGTTTCATCCATACAGTTGTGCTTGCCACCATATGTCTTGAGAGAGGTGCTTAATAAGACAACTGCGCTGGATCTTTGGATTCGGCTGGAGGAACTCTACATGACGAAGAATCTCGCCAACAAGATCCGTTTGAAGGAAAGGTTGTACACTTTTCGTATGGCTGAAGGTACCCCTGTTCAAAAACACTTGAATGAGTTTAACTCTATTCTTGTTGATTTGGAGAGTCTGGATGTAAAGATTGAGGATGGGGATAAAGGTATTCTGCTTGTTTTGTCTTTATCCCCTTCTTCTAAACACTTTAAGGAGATCATGCTATATAGTAATTCCAATACTATATCGTTTGAAGATGTTAAGTCAAACCTGTTGTCTAAGGATAGGTTTGATCTTGACATTCATGCTGATTCTGCTGAGGGATTAGTAGTAAGGGGTAAAACAACTGAAAAGGGGAACGATGATAGAAGTAAGAACCGCTCTAAGTCTAGAAATCCTCATGCTGGTAAGACCTGCAATTACTGTGGTAAATTGGGTCATATTGTTGCTAACTGTTGGCAACTGCAAAAGAAAAGGGAAAAAGAAGAAGATAATTCTCGTGAGCCTGCTGAAACTTCGTTCGCTGAATCTGATTCTGATGGTGATGTTATGTTTGCTACCTCTACTGAAAGGGCGGGCGATTCTAATTGGATTCTTGATTCTGGGTGTACCTATCATATGTGTCCTCACAAGGATTGGTTTTCAACATATGATCCAGTTGACTCAACTGTTGTTCACACGGGCAATAATGCCCAATGTAATGTAACTGGAATCAGTACTGTTAAAATCAAGACGCATGATGGTGTTGTCAGGACTTTATCGAATTTTCGTCATCTTCTTGACTTGAAGCGTAACCTTATCTCTTTAGACACCCTTGAATCCAAGGGGTGAAAATATTCAGCTGAAGGTAGAGTTTTGAAGGTCTCGAAGGGCAGTCGAATTCTACTAAAGGGTTTGAGGCATGGAAGCTTCTATGTCTTGCAGGCATCGACCACGACAGGTTATATGAAGAAAGGTTCATATAAGTCATCTCTCAAAGTTAAGTTCAAGCATTGCTTGGACTTAGTTGGCATTTACAGTATTTGAGCGCCCTTTGGGGCATTGCCCCTCGGGGGGGGGGCATCACCCTTCAGTGTCCGATGACGATGTTAGAGAATTGGTAATTGTTGGTGATTTTGGTCCAAGGTGGAGATTGTTGAGTTTCGTGGCCCAAAATCCAAGAAACGGCACGATGGGATTGTGCTAGATGACACGGACGTGTCAGGCTGAAGAAGCAGGACGTCGAAGGAGGGCAGAAAAACGGCATGGCGTGACCGTGCCATGTGGCACAGTCGTGCCGCGCTCAGTTCGGGCGCGGGCTTTTCTAGCGGCTAGGGTTTTGCTTCGGCGTGCAATTTTCTTGGCGACTAGGGCTCTCCTCTAGGGGTAAAACACTAGACTTCTAAACCCTATATAAAGAGTTCTTGCCTAGGATCTAAAATAACTCCTGAATCCCTAAACACATTGAGGGGTCGAGAGACTTTGAGAGAGATTACAAGAGAGGTTGTAATTCTGCTATTGGATCGAATCACTTGTTGTGATTGTGATCGTTTTGTACTCTCCCTGCTCATATTGTGGATTGATTGTGCTCGTCGCCGTCCGTGGTTTTTTCCCCGCATTGGGTTTCCACGTAAATCTTGTGTGTCATTGCTTTGTTCTTGTTATCGTTCTTTAAATTTCTAAATATCTGTTTCATCCTATTGCTGCCGATATTAGTTTGCTCTGATTCCTAACACTTTTAAATCATGATCTTTTAATTTATTTTTAATCGTTTAAGTGAGATTAAATCTAAGCTGACGAGTGATCATGATTACTCATCTTGGCTATTTGAAGAGTAAACATAGAAACATAACGAATAACATGGGTTCGATCAATGCTTTTGCAGGGAGCATTAGAAGACGACGGAACTCGAGGTTCAATGTTGATTAGTAGTATGTATGTCTTTTTAACCAATAGTGATTAATCAGTCACTTATCATTGAATGGCTGTAATTATACCGACTAAAATTTGAATGGTTAGTGACTGGTGTTGAATACATTTTTTCGGGGGGGGGGGGGATCAAGTGATGTTGAATACTTTCAAATATTAATGATGCTGATTGATATTATTAAAAAAATCAATAAACCTATTATGATTGTACAATTAATACATTAATTTATAGAAAGATTATTCTAATGCACATATTGATTTTGATGATAACAAACAATATGAATATTGTTTTATAAGAAATGGTGAAAGTAACTTAATGTTGTAATTATCCTATTTCATGTACAATATCTATGGTCAATCCAATACACTTTTAATATTGAAATATATGTTTTGGACCTACTAATGAGTTTAAGATATATTGTGGAATTACATATTTGTAATAAAAAAAAAATACGTGTGTTAATTGAGTTATACAATCTTGAAAATTATATGGAATCATGGATATTATTTGTGGAGAAATTACCATATATAGAAGAAAATGTGATACATGATGACACGATGATCTTGATTTATCTTTTGCCATTATGCATGAGATTATATAAAGGATTTTATGATATAATTTGGATATCATAGTTTATGAGATACAATTAGAGATATGACTATGGATATGATTTAGATTAATTAATTTGATCAGATACGATATGAATTTTATCTTATGGGTCAATATTGGCTAGTGAAATAATCAAGATAAAATCTCATGAGAAATACAATGTATATATGTTAGTGTGAATTATTTTTATCAAGAATTTTCTTAATTGATATGACATAATGTTGAGATTATATTTGATTGACCAAAGATATTATATTGTTTATTTGAAGACGTTATATGATAGAGTATCAAATAAATTTTGCATAATCTAAGAGATTAAGGTTGGCTAATTTCATAATGTATCCTTTGATTGATTGGGGAGAATATTATGATAATGGCTAATTGATATGATGAAAAATCTTTAAGATCGTTTCTTGGTTAATAAAGTTTGAATTTGAATCTTAAAATTCAAATCAAGGATCATGTTGAATATATTACATGTGATATTATTACTATCTCGAAAATGTGGGTGCATATTTATTTGTAACAAATAGGGGTGGGCAACGGACTGGGTACTCATTGGGTTAAGCGGTCGGCCCGTTTAAAATAGGGCTCATAAAGGGCCGGGTCAATAATGGATTGGGCCAATAATGGGTCAGCCCATTAAGGCATATTAATGAGCCGGATCGGGCTGGCCCATTAACGGCTTGTTTAGTAACCCATGATTTTTTTCAACCTAATTGACACACTATTTTACATGTTTCAATTAGTTAAGCTTATTACCAACACTTTGTACATAACAATTATTATTATACACCATTTTTTTTTTGCACACCATTTTTAAAAGAGCCCAAAGCGAGCCACTCATGGGGCGACCCGACCTGACGCATTTATTAACTTGGTTGTGTATTTTTCAACCTTGAAATTGGACTAGTTTAGTTTGATTGAAAAATTACAGACATTAGTTGGAAAATTATCTCACCCAAAACACTCCTTAGGTGGTAATGGGCGGGCTGGGTTCATTTGGCCCATAACCTAGCCCGACCCATTAACAAATGTGCTAGGCCCAGACCAGCCCATTTAGTTAATGGGCTGGCCCAATCTGGCCCAGCCCGGTCCGTTGCCACCCCTAGTGACAAATAAACATGATTCCAAGATTTTGAAAGCAAGTTCAAGACCTTGAAAATGAAATATTTCATGCAAGAAAATCTAGAGTTGCCACAATTGAGAGATTACCTCATGCAGGCTGACTAATACATCTTTACCTAGAAATACAAGGTGCTAAAACAAGTCCAAGAAATAAGAGAAGAGTACATTCAGATCATACTTTGAGCTAGAACTTGCTTATTCATTCGATCACTACTTGTACTCATCTTATGAAGATAACTTCTTTTAAGAAAATCCGATAACAAGTAAGTTATCCTCACAAGATAAGAACAAGTAATGATCGAATCAATTTGCAAGTTCTAACTCAAAGTATGATCGCAATATATTCTTCTCTTGTTTCTTGGACTTGCTTTAGGTCCTTGTATTATAGATAAGGATGTATCATTTAGACGTTATGACATAATCTCTTAATCATGGCAACTTTAGATTCACTTGAATAAAATCTTCCATTTTCAAGGTCTTTAACTTGGTTTCAAAGTCTTGGAATTATGCTTTATTTGTTAGAAATAAATTTACATCCACATTCTCAAGATAGTAATAACATCACATGTAATATATTCAACATGATCCTTGATTTGGGTTTTAAGATTCAAATTGAAATTCAAACTTTATTAACCAAGAAGCAATCTTAGAGATTTATCATCATATCAATTAGTCATTATCATAATATTCTCCTCAATCAATCAAAGGATATATTACGAATTAAGATCTTTCTTAAATTAGTCAATATCAATCTTTTAGATTACATAAAATTTGTATGATACTCTATCATATACTGTCTTCAAATAAACCATATAATATATTTGGTCAATCAAATATAATCTCAACATTATGTCATATCAAGTAAGAAAATCCTTTATAAAAATAATCCACTCCAATGCATATACAAGGTATTTGTCATGAGATTTTATCTTCATTATTTTACTATCCAATGTTAGTCCATAAGATAAAATCTATATCATATTCAATCAAATCAATTAGCCAAAATCTTATCCATATTCATATTTGTAATTATATCTCACAAGATATGATATCCAAATCATGTCATAAATTAAAATCCTTTAAATAATCTCATGTATTATGGCAAAAGATAAATGTAGATCATCATGCCATCATGTATCACATTTTCTTTTATGATAATTTCCCGACAAGTAAAGTCCATAATTCCATATAATTTTAAGATTTTATGACTCAATTAACACATGTAGTTTATTACAAATATGTCACTGCACAATATATTTTAAACTTATCAATAGGTCCCAAACATATATTTCAATATTAAAAAGTATATTGGACTGACCATAAATATTATATATGAAATAGGATAATTATAACATAAGGTTACTTTCACCATTTGCTATATAATACTATTCATATTGTTTGTCATCATCAAAATCAATATGTGACTCTTAGAGTCAACAATCTCCCCCTTTTTTGATGATGTCAAACAATTGAAGGCATGTATAAAATAGAATTGGCAACATACCTTAGTTTATGCATATACTTACCATAATCTTCTTCTTCTCTCCCTTCGTCACCATTAAGAAAAGGATACATGACTTCGCTTTAATATAACACTAAAAAATCATCACAAGGGTTATATGTCATCAAATTCAATTATAATATATGATCAAAATCAATCATGTATATGACTTGCTGACTCAACTTTTTCATGGATAATACTAGTGATGATCATATTAACAAATAACGTTCTCAATTATTCAAAATTATTT
>JACYFF010031955.1:109873147-109904397 GCA_017589665.1 Selenicereus undatus | reverse complement strand
TAATAGAAACGAAAATAAATTTCGTATCAAATTTCAGTCTGCGACCGCGCCTTTTGATACGAAATTTTTTTCGTTTCTGTTCGTATCTAAATAGCTTTTAGAAACGAAAATTCACCTTTTAGATACGAAACTTTTCGTATCTAAACGCGCGCATTTTCGTAGTGCGTACTCTCTACCTCTCAATGTGTTATGTGATTCAAGGATGATTTTAGATCCTCGGCAAGGTCTCTTTATATAGGGTATAGAAGAGGAGAACCCTAACCGCCAAGAAGACTATACGCCAAAAGCAAACCCTAGCCGTCAGGAAGCCCGCGCCTGAACTGGGAGCGTGGCACGGCCATGCTATGTGGCACGGCACACCCGTGCCACTTCTCTGCCTTCTTTCGTCGTCTCGCTTCTTCGGTCTGACACGTCCGAGTCGTCTAGCACGGTCTCACTGTGTCGATTCTAGGATTTTGGGCCACGAAACCCAATAGTATCTTTTGAGTTGATTTTTCTCTTTTGGTTAATAGGGTTTGAAGATTCAAAATCTTGGAGAATGGTCAAGGAATAAAGAGAAAAATCTACAAATAAAATATTATCTTGATTCATCCATTCTTTTTCGTGCAGTACTGCCGGTGTCATGTGTCCTAGATCGCAAGTGTTGTTATTCTCTCTCATGCTAAGTCTATGAACAGTTTGTCAGTTGTTCTTGCAATGTAGCAAAATTCCTATTTATCATCAATTTTCTTGTTTTTCCCACGGTATTTATATACTAAGGAATGTAAAGCTATTTGTATTATTGAAGTAATTGAATTCAATGTCTAAGGGAGATTGAGAACCTAATATTAGACTATTACTGAGAAATATGTTGCGTGCAAGCCAGCAATTGGTATGCATTGGCTTCACATATTGTTGGTCAGGACTAAATAGTCATCTATATATCACCGTTTCGCGACTCTTATTAACAAATTAAGATTATCCCATGTCAGCTTAATTCTTGGTTGACTGCATTGTAACCTTTAACCATTCGTTAATTGTTAATAAGTGTCTTGTACTGAAATGTATATCATTTTACTATTTAGAATTTGAGACTCACCAAGAGCTGTGACATTAACGTGTTGGTTGTAGGGCTGGCAAAAAACTGTCTGACCCGATTACCCGAATTCGTCCGACTCCAAAAAAATCGGGTACAGTCACAAAATTTATGTCCGAATTTAAAAATCGGACAATCGGTCATGTCCGAATATAAATTCGGGTCAGGTTTGGGTTTGGGCATTCGGGTTCGGGTTGTCCGGATTTTTTGAACCCTTTTGGGTTCTCACAAATTCGGACAATCGAACAACCAGGTTCGGACATCGTACAACTACATTTATGTGTAATTTTACTCCAAATTCTCTAGAAAATTTTATAAAAATAACTTCGGACAATTGGATTTAGACATTGAAAAATTAAGTTCGGGTTCGGTCACAAAAAATTTCGGTCGGAATGTCCTAAAATCATATCACAAATTCAAACATTCAGATAACCGGGTCCGGACATCGGGCATTCGAGTCCGAAGATCGGGTCCGAGTCTGGCCAGAGTGTCCGATTTATAATCCGGATAGGGTTCAGGTATGAAGTTTTGTCCGAATATCCAATTTATCGAAACCCGGATCGACCTAAACCCGAATTTTTGCGAGTCCAAATTGGTTGCTTCGCCACTTTGTCATTGCCTTTCCCCAAAATATATATGACGTTCTTCAACATTGTCAAATGTATATTTGTGCTAAGGTTCAAGAAAAAGAAGATGAGACAGTGATCAAACTTGAGGCAATTGTCATTAGATGTTACAAATCAATCCCAATAATTTATAGTCTCCCTTTAAATAAAAAATCTCAACAATATTGTATGTATGCTTCATGTCTGCTGCGTGATCATGCTAAAATTGTCGCATGTTCCGTTGCATGGGATCATTGACGGCCTTTAATTTGGTCTTAAAATTATATATGAAGATATTCAAATGCAAAAAATGTTTTATCTTTCCCCCCAAAAAATGCAAAAATGCTTTTTTGCTCATAAAATTTCGGTGATCCAAAACTAAAGATGACTAATAATCTTCGTCAACGCATGAGATTGTAAGTTAGAATTTTCCTCTTTGAACCAATCTACGTCTAAAAATCTTATTTTTCCAACACCTAGGAAGAGTTCTACTGCCTAATTTCTGTGGAAAAAGATTCAGTCTCCTGGGCGGCCATGATGCCTGCTGTGACCCGCTGTTGCCCTTATTTCCCCTATATATAGCTCATGCTCTTTTATGTTTAAAGCAAGCCAAAAATCATACGCACAAAGATTGCCTAGTATTTCCCCTATTCCATAAGTCAATTAAGGAAAAAATATACAAAGATGGCTGCCCTCGTACGTGCTATGATCATGGTGACGATTTTTGCTTCTTTTGCCTCGGTTGCATTCAGCATACAAGGAGTTGCAACATACTATACACAATACTATCGTAAGTAAATGCAATACGAGTTTTAAGTAGATGCCCCGATTGTGATTTTAAGTGTTTTTTCTCCTTGAAAGAAATTAAATTAGATTACTAAATACTACTTCAATAGTCATACGTATGATACTTGCTTTTAATTATTTGGACTTAACCTTTCTCTTTTGAATTACTTAAATTGCAGCATCATCATGCTATGGAAATGACAACCAAGGCACGATGATAGCAGCCGTAAGTGCGGACATCTTCCAAAACAAGGCAGCATGCGGTAGCATGTACCGAGTCACCTGTGTGAGCGGCACGAACGTTGGCGTTGCGCAACCTTGTAAGGGCGGCAGTGTCACAGTCAAGGTTGTGGACTTGTGCCCTGGCTGTGCCGCTAATGGCTTTGACCTCTCTCTAGAAGCCTTCTCCGCCATTGCTGACCCTGCTGAGGGCAAAATTATCATCGACTACGAGCAGTAAGCCAGATTTTTTTTCCAGACTGATTGTCAAATTCTATAAGTTGGATTATTCTTTCTTTTTAATTATGGTTGCTCGTCTAATGGTAATTATGTTCATTTACGTATCATTAACACAACGCTTGGTTTGTTTCTTCTGTTTTGTAGGGCTTAATTTGCAGCCAACTTGAAGCTAGAAAGACGGATGCAGTGGAAGCAATAAATGCAGAGTGGAAATTACATCATTACATTACCAAATAATTGTCCATCAATCTTATTATATTTTTGTACCTCTTATCATCAAGTAGAAGCTGCAGGCGAAAAAGTGAATTTTTCCATGCATGCCTAAAACTAATTTCACACAGTATATGAATAATACATGCAGCTCCCATTGCCAGAGGATAAACTCTGAGCTTGTTTCTCCAGCAAATGGATCCAATTTTAACATAGAGCTAGCGCAAATTAAAGTCTCCTCTGGCATTGAATTGAAGATTTGATATTTGTCTCATTCTCAATATTAAACCATACGAAAAATGCATCTGGCCTTAAAACCAACGGATCTACATATGAGCAATCAAATAACACAAACTCTTCAGTGGTATGCATCACATAAGATTTATAATAAGGCAGATTCTTTTAATGGCAAATTTTTGAAGATTTTAAGATGACTGATAACTCCAAGGTAACCAATAATTTATGAAATATTGACTTTTTTAATAATTACCTTTGAATGAATTACTAGTCACCCTTATATTCGTCAAAGATCACCATAAAATGTCTATCTCGAGCCAAATCCTAACTGATGAGGCAGTCTCACATAAAATCTATTAATAAAAAAATAGCTTCATTCATGCTACCTCGAGCATTAGTTTGTTCTAACTACACATATTCCTTTTTTTATGTTCTAGATACCATCATCATTTCATTTCTCAACATTTATAAATGTTGGAAAAATAAGCGATTGACATTAATGCGAAATAGCTTGCCAGAATTGCCAACGTAGTCTGAATATTGCTATAAAGTAGCTACTAGAGTCACCCCGGATATTACGTCCTAAACCTGAGTCTCACTAGGAGGCCGTGAGAGAGAAAAGAAGGAGATTGAAAATTCCCTGTGTGTTTTGTATCATTAATCGACCCCCCAGGCCTCTTTATATAGGTTGGGGGGCAATTAGGGTTTCCGCCACTAAGCGGCTTAGTAGCCATTAACCATAATTATATTAGGGTCGACCAGTAGCTCCCACTTGGCTACGTAGGCCGCAGATCACATATTTGCCATGAATCACCAATCCTCATGCTTCATACTTAGAATATGATGTGCAGCCAGAAAGTAACTAATAATGTTATATTAAGTCGTCATCTAACTAAAATATATCACTTTCACGAAATACGATACCTCAAATTATCGTAAACATCACTGGGGGCATTCTAATCCCTTTCTGCCATATGATATATCATTCAAATATATACTCAATATAATCGTCCGAGCTAACATGATGAAAATGGACAGTTAATTCTTAAACAATCATGATATTTCATCTTAACTTAACTGCTTTTCTAACATGTTCTCGTTGGACCGTATACATCGTGGCCCTTAACAAACACATTGAGGTAGTAGCATCAAACTTCAACTTTATATCATAACTTTAAGTCGAACGGTCATCGTTCATAGGGTCACATAGTGACAAATGATAAGAAAGTCAACTGTCACTCCATGTATGGGTCTTCTTTTGAGCGCACACAGTATGAAATGTGTGTCATGGCATAACTGCTACTTAGTTGGGCTCGTCGCTTAATATGTCTTGTGAATTGTTATTCTAGATCTTCACCCAAAAATCTAATCTGAGCCACTCGATCAATATACTAAATTTCAATCTTTATACTCAAGACTCGACTTTTACGGCTTCTATATGAAATCATATTTCATATTTGATTCTCTCGAGTTTCATATTAGATTTACTAAGGCGACTATAGTCATTTCATTCAAGGTTATCATACTCGGACCAGACCGGCAGGTCCGACAGTTCAGCCGGGAACTAGATCATAGTCTGCTCCAACCACTGGTATTAAATCACTGCATTAACGGACCGATCACAAACTAGTCAAAGATTGGTTGGACCGCACGATTTTATTGATTAAATCGAGTGCCCAAACCGGTGATCACCTCCTTTTTTTCTGGGCTGAAACTCGTTCACAAAAAAACAACATTCGTTAGGCATGAGCAAGCATATTCAAACCATGCACCTCCACCTCCTGTTGACTCAATGCACTCTTCACCCACTTACCACTGAAGCAATCACACATTTGTACTACTAACCAACTTCATTTCTTTATTATATATATAATAATCGTTCCTCTATTGCCTTTGACCAACTAGATTTGCTCGACTACTTTTCCTTTTTATTTTTAAAATTTTCCCATTGTGGCACTTTACATAATGAATCGATAACATATTATCAATCCAAAATATATTATGGGTGCATTTTATTATTAATTTATTTTCTAAAATAAGTAACAATAGTTTTTTAAGTTGCAAACAAATATTAAAAAATTAAGAATATGTAGATGAACTGCTTACTTTTATTTAAAAACTTGCTAAATTTGCACAGTTAATGTTTTGTATTTATTATTCTAAAAGCTAATAATTTAATAATTTAGTATACCGAAAGTTCGATCTAATCCGCTCTGACCGATTCGACCATTGACCTGTTAGCTTCATTGGTTCACTCACCAGTCCGATTCTAGCAACCTTGATCTCATTCATACACTTCTAGTATGAGTAATCACTATTGCACACCTAGTGCCAATATGATTCAGTCTCATTCTACCCAACTACTTAAACATCAGGGTGATTTCCTGTATGACTAGGCTATCAGAAGCGTACGTATCACATTTTGATATGTCGAACAATAAATCATGAACATTTAGAAAAAGAAACATTTAAATTTATCACATAAATTCTTATTAAAAGAGAAACGTATTAGTCACGCAACAAGATTCATCCAAAAACCTACATGTACGAAGTCCTTGATGCAACGCATGAGTTTCAAAAGCATCTCTATGAATCGGCTTGGTTAACAGATTAGCAATCATCTTGTTAGTCGATACATGTTTGATGGCAACCTCGTTTGTCTTTATGACGTTTCACATAAAGTAATAACACCTCTTGATGTACTTTAGTCTTTCGATGAAACTTCGGATCCTTAGAGAAATTGGATGGTAGTTGTGTTGTCATATAGCCTCTCGACAAGACCATTGACTCTAGAGTAAGGTTAAGATCCTAAACAAAACTCCTAAGCCACATTGCCTATTGCATGTCAAGGCTACATGTGACACACTCTTCCTTCATAGTCGATGGATCAATGCATTCTTGCTTTTTACTGCACCATGATATGGCTCCCCCACCCAAGTTGAAGACATAACCTAAGGTTGACCTAAACTTTTCTGGGTTACTACCCCAATCAGGATCTGAGTATCTTCTCAACTTAAGGCTCCCTCCTTGATAGTAAAGTACTAAGTCGGCTGTACCAAAAACATAGCGCATGATTCTCTTGACGGCTTACCAATGAGCAAGTTTTAGGTTACTTTGGTAACAACTTAACGAATCAACCACAACGCAAATGTCAGACTGTCTACATAACATGGTATACATTAAACTTTCTATGGCACTAACGTAAGGGACATTGTTCATTGCCTCATTTTTATCATTTCTTTTAGGGCATTGGTTAAGACTCAAGCTTTGACCCTTCTCAACTGGTGTGCCTACGAGGTTGCAATTGTGCATCCGGAATCATTCTAAGACCTTTTTGATATATGCTTTCTCACGCATACTTAAGAGCTTCTTAGGATGATTTTTGATTATTTCCACACCTAGGATATACTTAGTTTCACCCATGTTCTTCATCTCAAAGACAGAGTATAGCCATTTCTTAGTAGCTTCGATCATCTCTGAGTTGTTCCTAGCCAGCAACATGTCATCAACATACAAAGTAAGAAACATAATCCCCCCAATTGCTTTTTGACATGCACATAATGGTATTCTAAAATCATAGATAAGCCAAACAAAGTTATGGCTTCATGAAATCTAAAGTACCAAGGTCAGAAAGATTGCTTAAGTCCATATATAAACTTTTAAGACGACACACCTTGTCCTCTTTTCCCTTTGATACAAAACCAATGGCTTGGTACACATAGATCTCTTTCTTACAGTTACCATTGAGAAAAGCAATCTTTACGTCTATTTAAAACAACTTTAAGTCCAAATGAACAATCAAGGCTAGGAGTAGCTAGGTGAACAAAGGCAAATCTCACCACAAGAGAGAATGTCTCTTTGTAACTTATACCTTCAAGTTCCGTGAAGCCTTTCTCCAATAGAAGAGCCTTGAACTTGTCGATCGATCCATTTGCCTGATGTTCTATCTTGAAGATCCACTTGTTTTCGATGGACTTACGTCGATGTGAAAGATCAACAAGTTTCCAAACCTTATGTCTTGCAATTGAGTTCATCCGATCTATCATGGCATTCATCCACTCTTTGTGATTTGGTGAATCACCACCTCTTGATAAGTGGTAGGCTCCTCAATTTTCAAGGGAGTACAAATGAATATTTCCTCTTCGATTTGGAAATGTCATTGTATTCTTCCATGCTCACCCATTCGGATATTAGGAACTTCATTATTTGTCTACCTAGGCGATTAGGAATTCGTCCCCCATTTTATAAGAGGTGTGAGACCCTTAGTATGTAGAAAATCACTCTCCCTATCTTTTAGAGGTGTTCGATCCTAAATATCACTACAAAAAAAGTCCATATAAAAACGAATTCAGTGACGGACAAGGACATAACAGTGACGACATTTTGATTTCAACGACGAAAGTGGCGACGAAAAAGGATTGTTGGATTTTCACTCGTCGCTGAATACCTGGCGGTGGAATTTCATAATTCGACTGCCGATGGCAACGGACCCAGTGACAGCCACAACGATAGACCAAATTTTGGCGGAGGATGAAAAAGTGGGGAAAAGAGCGACAGAATAAAAATTTGTCGCCATTAGCGATGAAAATAGCGACAGAATTTCCGTCGCTACTGGCGGATGCCTATTTTGTCGCTCATTTCTGTTTAAAAAACTAGAAAACCTCTAATTCCGTCGTCAGTCCTTCGCTGTGTTTGTAATTTTTCTTAAATAAAATTTTCTGTTTTTGATTGTATCCCTCAGTACATATATTTAAATCCCTGCAAGAAATTTAAAAAGAGTATTCACTCCATCAACATATAATGACTTCAAGTATGATTTCTTTCGAAGCGTTCTCTACAATTTCCAAACAACAAACAAGTGGAATATCACATACAAAGCAACACTTGAAACCAATTGTTTTCAATTCACAAACCAAAAGTCCCAAACAAAGGGTATACATCACAGACCACAAATCTCAAACCAACCATAAGTTGCTAGTTAGTCAAAGTGAAATTAAGTTTGTAGAAGAGGGGGAAGCAAGCACCAAGGGGAGGGGAATGAAATAAACACCAAGAAGAAGGAGAAGAAAGCACCAAGACGTGTATTCCATAAAGAACCAAGGAGGAGAGCCACCAACTGCGAGAAAACTGCAACCAACTCCACCAAGGTGACGATTATCACCTTCCTGATCCTGATCCTCATCCTAATCATCATTATGTTGTGAATGATGAGCAAAGGGTGGCCAAGATCCTAAGCTAGAAGCTTGTTGCATTTAAAAGAAAGCTTGTAATCAGTGATCGATACTCATCATTTGTTGGCTCAGTGGCTGGTTGCTTTGGGTTAATATTTTGTTGGATTCCTCCAGTTGCTTACATTTCTCCATAAGCGACTGGTAACTTTTAGCTTGTGAAGTTAGCTCACCTCCAAGTTAGTTACTACACCTAGTAAATCATTCAGCTTTTGTTGGGATGGCATATAACTGATACTTGGTGACAACCATTTATGTGAAATATGCATTAGTATTACAATTAAGTAGACTTATCGTATAACCATGTTCATTGAAACCTTAATATGAAAACTGTACCGGCTTGTTGAGTGGGACTGAAGTAACCAGATTCCCTAATATTGACAGCTTCATCGCCAATGTCATCAATACGACCTGTTTTTGTCCTTGTGCGTCTTTACCCACAACTGATTTGAGTTTGGAAGTGTTTGGGATGGATCTTGAAGAGTGTCATCCCCAATTCTTTGAGAGTTGATTGCATTTTGAAATTCGCGTTCAAATGATTCTTGCAATATCACAACATATGCAAAAAATCATATATGTTACAGTTAATAAAATTAAAGTATACAAGTCCTATTTGAGCTACTAATAAAGATTGAGAATAGATTATAGCTTACATATGTTTGTTGTGATTTCTTGTCAGTCCAAGGGTCGTCTTCTTTGCCGTGAAGTTTGTGAGTACGGCTGAATAATTCAACAATTGTAGGCTCTGTCTCAAGTTGTTCCCTCTGCATGCCGAACAAAATTATATGAAACACAAGCCAAACCACATTCAAAGTGGGTTGGAGTATTAAAATTAAGGAAATACATGGCAAAGTTCGTTACCATACGGCTCCTATGCTCTTGCATGGGGATTGGGCCATAGGTGTAGAAAGATGGGCCACCACTTTCTGGAGTACCTAGGCGATTCTTTTGGGCTGTTTTACACAAGTTCTTGTAAGCTTTGTTCACTCAGTATTATTGGAGTCCCTTCCATTGAGCATCATCGAGCCAAATAGGCTTCTTGTTGTACTTCCTTGCTTTGCCAATGAAGTCTCTATTTTCAAAATTTTTTGTTATACGATCCTCATTGACCAGATTCTAAATAAACCACTTCTGCAATTACGAACACAAGAAACACATCAAATAATACAATAGTGATTTATCATGGTCGCACAAAGTGTTAATATGTAGTAACTTTAGTTACCCTGAACTCTCCAAACCACAAATCCCGTACAGGTTTGGGCACTTTACCCCAAGTAGGCCAAACTTCGTCATATTTTCTTTGAAATATGAGACAAATCCTACTAACAACACCATCATTTAGGAGAAACCTAATTGAACAAAATACATCAAATTGATTAGTTGTTAAGCAAAATAGTTGAAGTACATAGCATATAACAAGTGAAGACTTACTGCTTACCATTTGGCTCAATCCAAGTCTTTGTTTAAGTGCTCTCATGTCTAGATTGTGCTTCACTTTCTCTAGTTGCAATGTTTTCTTGGGACTGGTTTGTGTTAGGATCAATGGGTTGGGGAGTGGGCTACACAGTGTTGACAAAAAGGGGGTTTGAATAAATGTTATAGGTAAATTAGCCGTACATGACTGTATGGTTGGAAATGTATGAGGTCTGATGATGGAAAACCACAAATGGGGGAGGGATTGGTCCTGAAAGACCTGGTACGTAACCAACCATTATTCCCCTAGCTGAACTGGGGTCTGAGGTACTTGGGGGGAAGATTGATCAACGTCCATTGCGATGGGATCTACGGCGGAGCTTCTACGCTCTCGTCCTCTACCTCGACGAGAACTGAAATCCATACCTGAAATAGTTGACAACAAATGCAAGTACAAATATATAACAATTGCACATATCAACCGTTTACTCAAACACCAAATAGGTAGGTAACATATATTTTCAAAATTCATTTATACAACAAAAGTAAAGTCACAACCAATAGTTTTCCAAGTAAGTTATTAAATACATAACAATTCATAAGCACTCAATCATTTGCACCATCATCATCATCGTCAACGTCATCGTCATCGTCATCATCATCATATAAATGCAGATTTTCCTCTACTTCATCTATTTCATTGCCATCATCCCACTCAGCCTTGTCATCACCCTCATCATCCTCTTCCTCATCTATGTCCTCATTAACCTGAATAAATGAAAAACCCATTTTATCATTAACGTCTTCCAGTGGTGCACTTTCATTCACTAATGATGTAGGGATAACATCATTCATAGGTTTAAAGAGTGTTGTCATGTTCGTTTGTTGGTAAGTAGTAGGTAGAGTGTATTGCTTATCCACTCTTGCCCTTGGTTTGATTGGTATGACAACAAGCCAATTGGCCCTATCTCTTAAGTGATGTGGATGTGGCATAAAGTATACTTACGATGCGGTGTTTGGGAAGATGAATGGTTCGTACTTTCGGTACCTCCTTGTACGGTGCACGTTAATAAGTTTGCTTAGTTTATGAGATCGTGCCCCACGATTCAATCTAGGATCAAACCACTCACAACGGAATAGCACACATCATTTAAGTGGTTCGCCTACATCCTTAATTTGGACAGTGTCCTTTAGTATGCCATAATAATCATTTTCGATATCACCATCTCCCACACCACATACACCAACACCACAATTATTTGTTTTCTTCCCGATGTTGTGAGCTTCTGTGTGAAATTTGAATCCATTAATTCTATATGCTGTCCACGTTGATACATACCGATTTGGTTTCACAGCCAATTGCGTCAAGTAGCAATGTTTGTGGGTGTCGAATAGTTGAATGTAATGCACCTAAGGTGACATAAGATGTGATTTTAGTTAATACGATGCACCAAACTGTTATGTGAAAATTATAAAGGAATGAGTTACATTACTTACATTTTGACTAAACCAATATGCAAAATGGGCTTCGATGATGGTGTCAACATCAACCTTGCTGACAATGGGACGTGCAGTTCTGACTTGTTCTGTGAAAATTCTATCACATTTCATGAAGGTCGCAAATTAACTAGCGTTCCGAATGATAAACTCAATAGAAACTTAAGGTAGCACTCACCTCATATAAAGTTTAACTTCATCACAATTTAACAGCACGTGAAGATGGGCAGCAATATATTCAACATCTGTGAGATACCTTGATCTTTCTCGACGAATAGTGGTCCCTTGCGGTTCAAACACAGATAGAATTAGAAAATGATTATTATGTTCATCACCATCCTTATTTCTTCGGCATCTAGTACGCATGGAAGGCACATTGGAGCCGAAGTAATAAGAGGCGAAGAATGTCTTCTCAGCTTCTAAGTAAGCTTCTGTGAGTGAACCTTCAGGACACGCTTATTGTTTTATCTTTTTCTTCAATCGGCCAAAGGACCTAACAAATTT
The DNA here is from genome assembly GCA_017589665.1 of Selenicereus undatus. Lineage (NCBI taxonomy): Eukaryota > Viridiplantae > Streptophyta > Magnoliopsida > Caryophyllales > Cactaceae > Selenicereus > Selenicereus undatus. Next base: position 109,892,383 of record JACYFF010031955.1, on the reverse strand, counting down.
ACAATTCCCATCACTTGTAAGTGATTGCACAGATAAGAATTGAGATAAGGTTTCATTGAATATAGTCTACTTTACCTCTCAAATGGATACATCCATCGGTATTGTACTGTACCACCAAGTTAAGCCTTTTCTACCAAATGCACAGGCAAGTGTTCCATTACATTGAAGAAGCCAGGAGAGAAAATCGTCTCCAACTTACAGAGAGTGATGGCAATGTTCCGATGCATTTCCTCAAGCATATCCTCTCGCAGTATTGTTGAGCATAAGTTCTTGAAGAACTGACTTATCTTAATGAGAGGTTTCAACATATTATTTGGGAGCACACCAAATGTAATGGGTAAAAGAGTCTCTATGAACACATAACAATTACGACTTTTCATGTTGTTGAACTTTACCTCATTAGGGTCCACAATATTCCTCAAATTAGAGCAACATCCATCAGGCATTTGAAGCTCCTTTAGTTATTCACACAACTCTCTTCGTTTATCCACATGAAGAATGAACTTCACTTTTGGTTTACCCATCTTGCCAGTAGGGCCTGGATGTAAATGTAATTCTTGTCTATCACATATATCTACAATATCCATTCTTGATTTGTCATTGCCCTTTGTTTTTCCATGGACATCCATAATAGTATTAATGATGTTTTCAAAAAAGTTCTTCTCTATATGCATCACATCCAAATTATGACGGAGGAATTGTTGTTGCCAATAAGGGAACTCACAAAATATGCTATTCTTCATTCAGTTGTACTCATTTTTCTTAAATCCTAGTATAACAAAGTCACCATTTATAGTTACCATAGGGCAATCTTCCACCTCGGTATAAAGTTTTTCCCTAAATATGCGGCGAGGAGGACCCCCTGCAACAATTTTGCCTTTTCTAAATGCTGTTATTTCTTCTGAATGCAAGATTCCTTAGCAGAAAACACCGATAACGATCAACCATGAGAATTTACCTTCATTTATCAATCTAAAAGCCTTTTATTGTTTCATACATACAGGACATGCCAATTACCCATTAGTACTCCGCTCAGATAACATTCTATATGCGGAAAAATCATTGATGGTCCACATAAGTGCAACATTCATTTGAAATGTTTGCCCTGTAGAAATGTCATATGTTTCAATTCCAACATCCCACAGCTTTTTCAAGTCCTCAACAAGAGGTTGTAAATATACATCTATTTTGTTCTTAAAAGTTTTAGGGCCGGGGATTACACAAGTAAGGAACACAAATGGTGTGGTCATACACATTTCAGGGGGAAGGTTATAAGGTGTAACTACCACCTGCCAAATGGAGTAAGATCTTGAAGACAAAGTATAAGGATTAAATCTATCAGCACATACGCCATGCCTCATATTCTAAGACTCTGTAGCAAAATCAGGGTACTTGTTATCAAAATGTTTCCATGCGGCCCTGTCTGATGGATGACATAAAACAAAGTCCTTACGCAAATGTTCATAACGCCATCTCATGTACTATGCAGTACTTCTTGATGCACACAACCTCTAAAGTCGAGGTTTTAACGGCAAGTAATGCATCCTCGAGTATGGCAAAGAATTATGATTCCTTTGTTGTGACCTTTGTCTCTTCCATCTTAAATGCCCACAAAACTTACATACATCTAGGTTTGCGTCTTCCTTAAAAAATAACATGCAACCTTTACGACAACAATCAATGTGAACCACATCGTTGCCAAGATCTTTAACAACCTTCTTCTTTTGCCCATAGTTGTTTGGTACGCGGTTATTAGGTGAACACATCTCTTTCACTAGTTGAATAATTTCATTGAAACAGTTCCGTGGTATGTTATAATCACATTTGATACTTAACAGTCTCACAGCAGTAGAAAGCTCACTATGGGTGGAACAACCATCGTATAAGGATTGTTGAGCAGCTTTAACCATATTATAAAATGGTTCTCGGCAAGTGCTTGACTCCTCTTTCCTTACATTTTGATTTGCCATTATAGCATCACCAACCATGTCCTCCATCTGATCTAAGTAGGATACATTGTACTCATTATTAATATAACTTGAACCTCCAGCTTTAGGAATTTCACAATTTGAATATCCAAAATCATATTGTTGAGGCTCTACTTCCCTATGACTTATCCAAAACCAATACCCTTTCACAAAACCCTTATACATAAGGTGCATCTTAACTTCATCGGGCGTTAAGGACACCCTATTTCTGCATTTAGCACAAGGACATCTATACTTTTCCCCATTCAGAAACTCTGTCTGCCTACGTATAAATTCGTCGAATTGATTTACTCAATTTATAAATTCTTGCGTATAACCACTACGATTAGACAATAATATATTATAAATCCACCTACGTTGTGGATGACCATTCATATTCTACTCAAATAATAATAACCGCATAAGTTATTGGATAAGAATTAATTTTAATTTAAATAATAATAATTATATAAATTACTCAAATATATATTACAGATGTTTATTTATAAACTTCTACAAACATACTTATTTTCTTACTAATTTCACAAAACTAATAATTCATCCAAACTTTAGCATTTTATTCCACCAACATATCAAATTTCAACTGAAAATTACCAAACCTAAGCCTAAATTACATTGGGCAAAATTCTCAAACAAATTAGAGCAATAACTTCACACAGATATCACATTTCAACAAGATAATATATGAACTAAAGCATTTCATTCCACCAACCAATAAAATTTCTACTTCAAATTATGAAACGTAAACCTAAATTACATTGGGCAAATTCTTCAAACAAATTAGAGCTATTACTTCATACAAACAACACATTTCAACAAAGTTATGAACTAAAGCATTTCAGTCCACCAACATATCAAATTTTAACTTCAAATTACAAAACCTAAACCTTAACTTGCATTGAGCAAAATCTTGGAAAAAATTATAGCAATAACTTCACACAAATACCACATTTCAACATAAATATGAACTAACTATAAAATTCTAACAATGTAATACAAAATTTGTACAAATTAGAACTACTTTAGTTGAGGAATTTTCCTCAAAGTTGCTCAAAATAACCAGCATAGGAAGCGGCATCGGCAGCCAGCGGCAGGGGAGGCAGCCGGTGGCCGGTCGACGACGGTCGCGGTGGTTCGACGACGGTCGCGGTGAATTCTCCTCTCTCTCTTTCTCTCTCTCTCTTGAATCGCTCGGGGTCGAATGAATTCTAGACCAGATCTAGTTTCACTTAAGTGAGGGGGCGACGGAAATTCCATTGCAAGCCCTTATTTTTTTTTAAATGCAAATTTGTTAACTAGCAACGGACTTTCCATCGCCATATTGAAATTAAATTAATTTTTTATTAATATGGAGATGGATATTGCGTCGCCAGTATTGAACTTTAGCAACGGATTCAGCTTTCTACTGCCAAGGCCGTTGCCGAATCTGACTTTTTCCTAATACAATTTTTCCGTCACCGTTTGCTATTTTCGTTGCTAATTTCGTCGTTATATAAGTCCGTCGTTGATTTCCGTCGTTATTTTGTGCTTTTTCACTAGTGTATGTTGACTAACTGCATGTTTAGGAACAGTAGATTATGGATAAACCTCATTCTTAGGTTGACTCTCCTCAGAAATTGGAAATTGAGGATGAACTTTATTCTCCTAAGCGGACAAGTCTCCCCCATTCCTTTCGGTAGGGGAGGTGTACCATCTTTTGTGATTTGGTTAGAATTTAAATCCTTCCCCCTCACCGAAAAATGGTTGAATGTTTTCTTGTTACTCATACAGTTCAATATCCTTCTTATTTCACCAATAGTTGGGAACTCATCCTTAAACAAGTCGATAATGTGAGAATCTATTTCTGTCATTCCAGCATTAGGGTGTTCACCGTAGATTACATATGCTTTGGAATGTAGGGGATATCTTATGAACACCATCTTGGTAGCTCTTAGACCAAGGTTGTTATGTTTGTCGATTAGGTTATGCACAAAGCTAGTTGAATTCCATGAGCATAAGTGGTTGAATGATGGTTTTTACCAAACCATGACCCATATACTCCTGCTTGGCACACAGATAAGGATATAAGCTGTCATAAGCAACATTTCCCTCCAAAAACTAATTAGGAGGTTAGCATGTGCCATCATTGACATAACCATGTCAAGCAATGTGCGATTCATGTGCTTTGCAGCACCATTTTGTTGTGGGTTATGTGGAATCGTTAGCTATCTTTCTATGCATTTCTCTTCACAAAACTCTTTAAACATATTAGAGAGATATTCACGATCTTGATCGTTACGAAGAGTTTTAATTTTTCGTTCCAATTGAGTCTTTACTTCTGCTACGTAGCATTTGAATACGTCAAGTGTCTTAAGTAATGAGATAGTAGGTACACACACCCATATTGTGAATAATCATCTATAAGAGCAATGAAATAAATAGCCATATGACGTGCTTTTACATTCATAGGTCCACAAACATCTGAGTGGATTAATTCTAAAGGACCTGATGCTCGAAACCTTACCAAAAGGCTTTATTATTATTTTGCCAGTTAGAAATGGCTCACACCTAGGCAATTTAATCCTACTGAGTCAATATAAAAGACATTCTTCAGCTAGCGTACTCATTCTGTCTTAACCCACATTGCAAACTCTCATAGTTTGGCATTAATTCCTAACCTAAATCCAAGCATATGAAAAATATAGCAGAAGATTTAGGATATCCACTATTATTTTTTTTCCTCTCTAAATTTTTTTAAATATTTTACACGCTAAAAGATTCTGATTCCAATATTACTATTGTCATCTTTTTTAAAACAATACACATAATAAAATATTATATTAAAATATCTACTCATTCATATCCTAAAATCATTATTGATAGTAATAACATCAAATACTAACATATAGAGATTAACTTTATGATTTATTAAGTTTTAAAATATTTGTTTGTTTATCTCACACCATTATTTTGTTGATAGTAATCATACCGAATAATATTAAGTAGATATGCCTTTTCTACTAGCTACCTTTTTTTCTATGCACATAAATATCAATATAAACATCAAATGCTACATGTTAGATACAATAAAATAACAATCTCTATGAATCCTATATATTCAAGATAAAACTACCTATGTAAGCGATCGTCATCCTATCCTTTAGAAGCATTTACCAATATTCATATTTTATAGGTAAGATTATTCTCCATAGGTATATCCATATATGATATTTACTTTTAAAAACTAAATACATAACCATTTCTATGTTCTAGCTTAATTAAACCATCATGAAATTATACTTGAAAATTCATTGAATTTTTTAATTTAAAAACCTCCAGAATTTGACATAAAATTGTTAGATTTTATTGTACTTCATATACTAGTCGTGAGACCGCGCACAATGGAAATCTACGACAACTATGATGGCATGGAATTGTACAAAATTAAAAATCTTCTAGTGTTAGTAGTATGATTTCAATTGAAGCAATGAAGAACAAGCAGGTTCTTGACCTTTCAGTTATTAGTATAAAAACAATAATGTAGAATGGGTCAAATGTTGATAGTGATATATCAGCTAGCATTAAAATAAGGAAATTGCTAAACAGTAAGAAGTATTTATGAGTGTACATTTGAAGCTTGCCATAATATAAGAGAAAAGTGGTTCTCCAAGGTACAATACAATCAGCTTTATGAAAGTAATGCTATTAGTTTCCCCTGGAAAATAGAATGAGTTAGGTTATGAAAGCAATACAATAGGTAAGTTAAAATAAGAAAATTAGTCGTGGTAAGAACTATTGTGTTGAGGGAATATAATGATGAGATTGATAATGTAGGTGCTATAGCTTATAAATTGTATATAGGTTGTTATGAAAATACAAACAAGTCATTTTTGACGAAACTTACAGTTGTTGAATATTTGCACGGAAGAGAACCTCAAAAGCAATTACATTTTGTAAGCATCCTTGTTGCTCCGTTGTAACTATGTTCTCATAGCAAAATATGCTTAAGTTTTATGATTTTCTTGTTCATGACAATGCCACATATAGTTGTCCATGTGAGAAGCATGGTTCTTTTAGGTGAATGCCAGCTTGTTCTCAGGTTTGACCCTGAGATTTATTTATAGTCATTGCGAGAGACAATTTAATTAGGAATTGTTTGCCTTCAAACTGGACTGAAAAGTTCGAAGGGGATGATGGTCGCATAGATATTCTTGGCAGTAAAACAATTTCTCCTTTGTGGCGTCCTGTTGCAATGGTGCAGTGGATAATGTTGGGAAAGAACTCTTTATAGATAACTCTAGTTCCATTGCAGAGTCCACCACTGGGATCTAAATTGCGCAACAAAATAACCAGGCTATTTGACTTTAATATGAGTTCGTGGGGACTAATGCCAGGTGGACATAATGTATGCAAGAATTCTTGTGGATAATTTGTTGCATCTTCCCCATCAATGTTGTCAAAGCTATTGCATATAGTAGCTTTTCTTGGAAATTTAGCTATTACAAGCTCATTGATTGCATCTACTTCTTCATTTTTTGGAGCCAATATAGCTCTTTTTGAGAAGATATTAGGATCTATGTATTCTTGTTGCAATTCTTGTAAGATATTAGGTATTAGCTCAGAGAATTCTGCATTGACTGTCTTCATGGATGACATTATGTGTGGTGGTAGTTTTATCTGTGCAATGCTTTCTGTTTGTAAGTTTCCATTTTTGAGGTTAGGAAGAAAGTCTGAAAATGGAGGGTCTTCTTTGCCTCTCATGTTTTCTGTGAGGTTGATTTTTTTCAGTTGAGACCAAAGTGAGGAACTTACTAAACTTGCATCAACAGCTTCTGCTTGTGTTTTGTGGGGAAGTACTGGTAGTACTTGTCTGAAGTTCATCTCAGTTGCATAAATCTTTAAGTAGGATGTCAAGTGCTTCAATGTTGTGTCCATGAGCCACTGAGACTTCATCCCAAATGATCAGTGAGCATTCTTTTTAATAGAGCTGCAAGTCTGCTTTGTTTTCCAACATTACAATTAAGGTTGCTTTCATGATCAAGTGGTAGTTTGAAGCGAGAATGTATAGTTCTACTAGTTGGAATGTTTGCAACAGCTATACCAAAACTTGCTGTTGGTAAAATGATTTTGCCTAATTGCCTTACTCTTGAATGTAATGCACAATATAAGAATGTCTTCCTAGTTCCACCAAGACCATCTATGGAAAACGCACCTGGTTTTTTGTACTTGATGTGGTGCATAATTTCTTTGTAAGCCAATTTTTGTCCAGGGTTTAGCTTTTTCTGAGCAAAAAGCTGGTTTTCTGGAATTGGTGCAGCAAGTGCATATCTTACATCTTTTATCCAATCAATCACACAATCAACTTTTATTAATAATTCTGATAAATTGAAATCTGCTGGTGACTTTCCCATCCCTTCTAAGCATTTTAGCCTTGCTATGACTGTTTGGTGTAAGATCCAAGCTTCATTGTTGTTGTCTGTGGTGTACTAGAAGTCTTCTGATAAGTGTTTATAATACTTTGTCCATACATCCTTCGCAATTGGAGGCTCAGAAAAGATTAGAAGTGTAGCAAATAAGCGACATAATGTAGATATAATTTGGACTCCAATGCTTCTTCCATACAGATTTCAAAAATGTTGTTTGATTTAAGAAATCCATGTTCTGTAGCTACTTCTTGAAATGAAGTACATAATTTGCCATTTGTTGTGAGTAAGTCTGTGAATGATGTAGGGCCTCGATTTTGAGCTAGTAGTAGTCAGAGGTAGAATATTTCACCTTCTCATGGTGTGCATAGGCAACTCTTCCTATTGCTTTCCCTTTTGTTTTTCTTTCCATTCTTTTTCTTTTCCATCCCAAATAAAATGCTCTGGGAATTATCCATATAAGTATTTTTTGATTTGGTCCCAACTCTGAATTTTTTTTCAAAAAATGCAAGCAACATACTCTTTGTTCGTTGTTCATCTTTTATAATTTTTTCAAGCCTTTCCCTGCCAAAGAATTGAACTGTTTGCATGATTGGTGTATGTATAGGCATAGGTATTACAGGAGGAACATCGTATAAAGATCAAAGTTGAATATTCTCTATGCAGCTTCAGGTGGTGAAATCCAATTAGCTGATTGATATCTTACAATTTCATCATGTCTTGTTCCTTCATTTATTGGAGACATCCTAAAAGAAACTTTGTCATGACCTTTGTATAGGTATTTGACTGCTTTTATTGTTGAGCATATGTCAACATTGCAAGGAGGAATGGGTTATATGGAATAACCCAACGGTTATCAAGCACAACACCTCTCATGTGTATTTCTTCTCCGGTATTTCTTCTTCTATAAAGTGGTTATGATTCAGTATTGGTTGTCGTATACTCTGTAAATGCATTTGGGTAGTTGAATCCACATATCTTTTGTTGATCTTATTGTTCCATGCAACCACATGTTGAGAAGTTTGGACCACATGGACCATGCATCATATGGTTAAGGGCTAAATTTCCCAAGTACATATGGTTAGTAGTAGGTATCTCTGCACTCACATACTTGTTAAACTCCTTTGGTTTTTTGATTTTCTATTGCTTGTCAAGGATAATTATGATATTTACATGTGGTAACCCTCTTTTTTTGGAACTCAACAACTTGTATCTTTGCTGCAACTATCCCAAAAATGTGTTTGTTCATTGTTTGGTCTGATAGTTCCTTTAATTTGGTGTAGAATACTCTTGCAATGAGATATGCTCTATTCTCAGCTTTCTCATATTTTTGAGGCTCATCTTGGATCTCTGACCATTTAGGATTGCAAGTAATAGTTATAAACAAAGTTTTTCATATCTTTGGACAAGAGATATAGCATTTAAAAATCTACGTTTCATATCTCTTTGACCTCCTACAAATGAAAGGGGACTATGACTCGATGATCCGTATTTTGACCTGCTGTTTCTCCATGCTTTATACTGTCAAGAATTCCTTGGTATAATTTAGCTATGGTCTCTTTTTGCTTCTTCCTGTAGAATTCAACCCCTGTGTTTTCAAGTTTGACATAGATATCTACTATGTACTGTTGGAATAATCTCCCCATGTTGGGTATGTAACTTGTATCTGTCAGCCTAATTTGGAGCTTGTAAGCATAATACTCTATCCATGATATGTGTTTTGTGTTGCCTGGTGCATCTATATTAAACATTGCTCATCAAAAATAAAGTTAATAGAATTATGATGCAGCATATGACAGTTAATAACATTATGAGTATACAATTACGTGGTGATATCGATTAAATACTTGAAACAAATTCATCAGTTAAAAATTTCAAGGATTGCATACTATATCAGAAAATGACAATATTGAAACTTATACAATTGTGAAGTGTATTAACATGAAAATCAATTTTCCTTTCTCCCTTGTTTGTGACAAACTAAAATGTTAAGAAAATGCTTAGTATTTATATATAGGGTTGTCTAGTTAAAGTTACGAATAAGTAAAATTGTATATTTTAACTGGTGGAATCCTTCAAAGGTTAATAAATGAATAACAATACTTAAATGACAATTTCGACAGAGATCATAGCATTATTTCTACAATAAAAGACTGATAAATTAGTAGTGATATTTTACTTAGGATTCTGATAGAGGTCATTGTGTTACCTATATGATCTTCCATGAGAATGCTTTCTTCTGTTTGCTGACAAGCATTTGAACCATTAGAAAATCGTCTGTGACAAAGCCGTTTTGTATTCTTAGACAACTTTTCTAACCCGGGATGCCAATCGTAATCTCCAAAAGGAAATATAATTGGGTATTGTAAATGATCATAGCAGCCATAGTAATACTTTATTTGGTGTGACTCATTTGACTTTCCATGTACAAGTATATGTGGGCCATGGTGTGCATCAGTTTGAGGTGTGTCAACCCAAATTCCAGCTACCTCTTCCGAAGAAGGTTTATTATATGTTCTTTGATTTGGAATGAAATTTTGGTTAATGGTGATTGTTGTTGTATAATGAATTACATAGTCTCTAAGAGACCTGAAAAATTTTCCATAAGGATTTTCCTAAAGAATATAGATCAATTGAGCAACTACATCAGCTCTTAACTCATTATATACATCAGATCTATTTTCAGCTTCATGACATGGGTGATAGGCGTATAGTTGTAGATACTTTGGGGCATGAGTATCTGAAGTTATAAGATTAGGTACACAATGGTACAATTGACCTTGAAGCTTAAACACATATATTCCTTTCACCTATTTGCCCTCAAGCTTGCCTCCGATGGAGCTAAATGCAAACAGATTATTGTACATTCTAGCAAACTGTCTGAAGTGGACATCATCTTCATCCTTTGAAGTGAGAAGTCATTCTAAATCTTTGGGCACAGAGTTCATAGCAAGCGTGATTTTCCCTTTTTGACAACAGAAATAATTTGTCTCATGCTTAAAGAGTTCTGCTTGATAATATTGGTGGATTGTGCACTGTTGTAGCCTCAAAGGGAAGTCAGGTACAAGATTTTTGTGCAAAGGAGCACCTATTTTTGTAATATATATGTTTTAGTTTTCTACTCTTCTAATTTGAGGATACCATACAGACAAAAAACATGCAAAAAGCTTTAGAAACGGAGCAAAGGTCGTATATCAAATCATACTTGTTTTTTGTGTACGCCTTTTTTTCCTTGTAAATGGCTCTATGCATCCACTATAATAAATGTTAGTAATTATCTTTTTGAACCTTTGTAATAAAATAAATTTGCATACTTCATTTGATAATTTATATATATCGAAAATGCCACTTACGGAGTTGTTCTTCACATGTTGCTTGTGTTGGTAAAAGTGCCTCTTTCTTACGTCTTCGTCTTTGACCTTTTTCATGGATTTTTTAATGTTGCACATGATGTACACACCTTTTGCTCTGAACTTTTACAAGTTGGTTCTGACATAGAGGACATCATACGAAAGCATTGTTGCCTATTATGAAGGTTTGGTAATGTATTTTCAAGATTTGTAGTTGTTTCCTTAGGAGTCACATCAGTGTATCTCTTTAAACGGTTTTGTTGGCGCTGTGTTAATATAGTTATTAAGTTTTTAGCATCCTTCACAAGGATGTGCTCTTGTTTTGTATTTTTCTATGCTTTACTTCTTCCATGAATTGGTACACTTGAAATTGTTTTAGTCAATGGGTCAACATCAGTTGTTGTTTGGTAGCATTGTTGTCTACTTCGAACAGGAATTGCGTCTATTAGAATAGCTCCTTTTGCATCATCATGTTCTAATGTAGCTGCTCCAAATACCATGTCTTCAGTTATGTTTTTCTTCCTCTTATTAGATGCCATCTCGTATAGCTATTCCTATGAATTCTAAATAAAGAGTAGCCTTAGATTATATATTTATATTCTAAAAAAGTAATTTGGTATTTAAATTAGACTTATAAGATATTTTCATGATAATATCCTAGCATCTGTTGGTTTATTTGTTGTATAAGCAGTATTAAAGGAAAAGTATCTTAGTAGACACATTTCATAATTCTAAATATAAGCTAAATGAAACATATACCAAATATGATTACAAAGTCAGAAATTCATATGCAAGAAGATTTAAACAGACAAACATTTCTAAAAGCCTACAAATTATATACTATGTCTGCTATATTATAGCTGCATATTATGAACAAGATCTATTCATTGATTGGTGAGAGATTCATCAGTCAATTCTTGTTTTCTTGGAGGGAATGGAGAAGCAGTTGATGGTGCAATTGTACTGTAAAATTCTAGAGTCTGCTCTATTATCCTTCATTCTGAGTAGTTGAGAGTAGCTTTACCTAATTGTGGTGCAATATTCTTCAACTTGCTCTGTTAGCCTTCATCTTGAGTATTTGACAATGGCTTTGCCCTTATCTCACCTAACAATCTTACAACGTAGCAATTCACACTTTTTACGCCTCTTGCAACATTGAGCCCATGCTGTTTGCATTGCATCATATTTAACATCATGCACGGTGAACTGATACGATGCTTGTAAGTAGCTGAGAGTTTTCCTTGCAGCATTTTTCATTGCATCTGCAAGAATCTTGGAGATATCACTCAATATGTAATGCTCTTGATCAACATATGCAAGACATTCTACCATCAGGCATGACTGATAGCAGTGATTATCTAAAGTTACATTCTCATAGGAGTGCAATATGATAGATAGCTTATTAGCAATTTGTTCAAGAAATTCCATGAAGTTCATCATAACCATAACTACTAAGGTTAAAGTTGAATTACTTATCGTAGTTGCCAAGTATATGCAAGGTGCAAGGACGGATTTCAACTTCTAAGCTTGCTGCTTGTACAACTGGGCAAATTTCTTGTAAGCAATTGTTAGTTCCCAATTAACAGCATAAACAGTTATATCATATGTCTTTACCAGATAGGAAACTGCTTGTAGGGTAGCACTTTCTTCAGCTTCTATGAGAGTGTTCTTAGCAACTCCTTGGTGTACCATAGATATTAAGCAGTGTTCATTTTTTAGAAATACAGAGCTAACCCCTTCGAATCGACCACCCCAGGCATAAATTGGTGGCAACAGATTGAGAAGAGCAACAATTTTATGCTAGAAGACTTTCGTATGCAATTTGAAAAGTCATTTTTGATGGATCCATTCTGTTGAAAGAAATGACAATCAATTTTTTATCAAGTGATGTTTAAGAAGTGCATGCATGGACAGTTATCTATGACAATTAATCTAATATACTTAGTTTAACATATTCAGGTGAAACTCAAAGCTTTAGTTTATTTCTAAGATAATAATAACATAGTAAATAATTCAATATGAAATAATATCCAGAAGAATACAAGTGGATATTCATACTGAAATACGACATGCAAAGTTCGAGCACATGGTGTGGATAACATGAGAGTGAAATATGTCAGCATATTATATACCTAGCAGAAGGAAGGATAGATTTTCATTAAATATTGACCGTGCTAAAATTTTAATTCTCAATTTCTGCAATGAAGAATACAATTTTTTTTTCAACTATTTTATACACAATTTGAGCAGGTTGGAGTAAAATATGGTAGTATATGATATAGCAAACAAAATGTGTAATCTGAAATGCAAAATGCTCCATGATAGATGCATGGTATTTGTAGGAAAACCCTTTTTTTCCATAAAGATATACTGTTATCAAATTTCAACTACAAAATTGTGTAATCAAGAGAAGCATTTTCTATTTTGATCATTCATGCAAGCTAAAATACACAGAAACACACATACACAGAGAATCTGTGTGTGTGTATCCATGAGACAGACAAATAGGGACAGAAAGAAAGAGGAAGAAAAACAGATAAAGATACAGGAACTAAACTTTCTGCTTGTGCTTTGCTGAACCAGAATGGACTCTTCCAAAAGTTATATGAGCTTCAATTTGAAAGAAACACTATGCATAGACACCTATATATATAGGAGATGAGATAATAAATCACCAAGATAGAGCAATAGAATGAGAGGATCTGGTATTACATGGTATGGTAAACTGCATGAGATTTCTGACTTTTCTGGTGAGTAATTATTAGAACCTGCTTTGTCTACAAGAATATTTTATCTTGAAATTACCACATAATTTAATTAGCACAAGCTCTCCGCTTTCTCATATATGTTAACATGCATGATAAATTATTTATCTTGTCCCTTTTTTTTTGCCTTGATTGGTCAACTACATTCAATTTTTAAGCTCTTTTTTCTAATGGTTACATTGTCCACAAAAACATGGTCTTCTTCTACGATATTTGCCTGAAGGTAGTTATGCTTTTCAATATCTTTGTGTCTTACTCTATTGTTTGTCAGTTGTCAGATGTCTATGCTTGATATTTTGCTTTTGAAACCAGACTTTATTACATTTAAGGCCCAATGTTTCCTTTAGATTTAACTTGTTCCCTTTAGATTTAACTCATTTTTAGTTCTATGTTGATTTGTTGTCTTACCTATTGTAGATAAAATTACTTGATCTAATGTCATATTTAACTTATAAACTCAATGAGAAAACATTACCATAGGCAACTGTACATAGATTTTAATTAGGTGTAGCAATTTTAATAATTTATTGTTTCCAAAAAAAGAAGATTAAAATTTGACCATTTAATAACCCAATTAAAAAAACATCTCAATAGGAAGATAACTTTAAAACCTCTGTACTTATGCAACAAAAGTATTTACTAATATAATTTCCTGTTTTGTATATGAAACATGTAAATACAGCTAGGAATAGCTACCATTGTACATAGTGATAACCAAAAAAGAACCCAACTATTCACTCTTTCCTGACAAGGATTAGCCTCGCACCATCAATGTTCACAAAATAACCAAAAAATCATTAGTGACCACCATTCATCTTGACCAACAAAATAAAAACCATCTGCACAGCCAAAACTCTGCACCTTGCCATTTAAACCTTCACTATGATACTATACATGTCTGACATAGTCACCATAACTAATCACATAACCAACCAAAAAGTATGTCAGTGAAGAATGCCAAAAGTTCTCCTTCATAGTTTCAATTGTACTTTCAGCTGATCTGATTTTTATCCTAGCATTAGAATGTTATGCACACCATCATACATGCCTTCATTCCTTCACTTAGTTGGTTCGTCTAGAGAGACCTCTTTCATTACCTATTTTAAGATCCTACTTGTAGCAAATGTTGCTCCAGGTGTGAACTTGATATAGATTGGTTTTTTTGCAAGTACTTCAACAGCTTGAGCATAAAACTTTTCATGATCCTTAGTCAAAAAGCAAGAGTTAACAAGAGTTATCTATGAACTCTAAAAAAAAGCATTCTTTTGTAAATTATATTTGGTAAGCTAATCTATAAGTTACATCATATTCCATCCTGTATAGCTTGTCAGCTTCAATGCCAAGGACTGTACTTGCATCAACGGAGAAAAGCGTGACATTTCATGATCCAGTTATATCAACCAAGTCAAATTGAAATATCATTATGTCCATGTTTAACACTATTGGAGTGAATGTTTCATTGATGAGCTTAATTTACTTAAGAAGTAAATATAATCCATAAACCTAGCTACTGATGTGCTTGTCCTGGAGGTGCAAGATGACTTGGAACATTTGTACTTGGCTCCTATATCTTCGTACATCTTACTTCCACGGGTGTCATAGCCCAGATACAAGTGAATCATTTTTCCGTCTAAGTTCTCAATGCAGCCACAAATCCAAATGCATTGTCCATTCGTAGTATTGTTGCCTTTCAAAGTTATATATTTGTCATAACAAAGACACCACCACACTCGACATAATATCACATAAATTAATAGGTAATAGTAAGCTACAATATGAAATTTGAAGCTTTTGTAATAGCAGGTCCATATTGCTAAAAATAGTGTAAGAATGAAAACACTACATTTTCCTGCTGGAAAACATTAAATTCAATATCTAGAAGCATACTAAGGCCAACTAACCTTTATAGCTTTGAAATCACTAATGGATCGCAAGACAACTTTCTTTACTGATACTTTGGTTGCTTCAACAACTTCCCTCAAAGATTTCAAACGGCAAACATTTTCATAAGACCTACACATGTAACAAAAAAGACTACCTGCACTTACAGAAGACAAGTGTAACCTAAACAAAATATTATCTAGGGGAAACTAAACTTAATACCACTTAAGTAATTGCTCAGCCTTTTCTCCTTCAGGATGTAGATTCATCAATGTTGACATAGTTGTCGACAATGAGAAACCTATACAAAACAATACTAAGTTAGCTATCATACTTGTAATTAGCAGGAACAACACTATATTTTCTTTTTCATACAAATGAAGCATGAAGATCGAATGAATATGTTGAAGAGCAACTAAAGTAGACCTGCATGGCGAGAAATCTTAAGTGCTGTAAGGCCAATGATAGGGAATGACTCCACCAAACTAACCAACTCTTCACAATTACAAGTTGCCAAATAATTCCAAACTGATACAATCAAAGTCTCTTTTCCTTTACAACTGCAAAAAATTTCTACTTGCATTAGGAAGAGCAATAAAAAGAAAACAGGCAAGTTATACTAATTTATAAATATATCTTTACATACAACATTACTACTTTGGAGCTTAAAGTTAAATCTCATACCTTTGATCAACCATGACAATTTCTCTGACAAGAACTTCACAATCACCTTCTTTCTTATCATCTTAAGCATAAATTGTCCGCAACGGCTTAACGAATAAGACAACACCCAACACATCTTCAATTTGCATGTTACCAAACCCAAAATTAAATTAAATTCGTAAAGAACTTTACTGAAAATTATCATATTTAGGAACAAATAGAATAAATTATTACTCAATCAGCCCAATTATAAACTATAGTAATGATAGCTCATATACAACATCCCATGCAATAATCATAGTAAGTATATATGCTCAAATAATAAAAGCTTATCATATCTTTGTGTAGACCAAGCTGCATGATTTATCTGAGATATTGCACAATAGTCAGGAACATCATCCATATCTGTCTCAGTAAAAAGTGGTTGTATGATTGTTCGATGAGTAAATTCCATCTCATATTTTTCTGGTCTTAATAGGAACTGTCTCTTCAAAGGCTTCACAACTGCATCTGAAATCTCATACTCTTTCCTACATTTTATAGCTTCAGCATATGAAGCAATGTCATCACCATATATGGTCACTCCCATTTGACCACCTTAGCAAATAGTAACTGACAGCAACCACATAATACAAACACCAATATCATGAAATATTCATAATGAATCAACCTGAACTTATCAATGTTAATATAATAGCAGCAAAGATTTTCTCAAAAGAGTTGTAACACACGTTTTCATCCTCCATGCGAATTCTTTGGTACATTATCTTGCTCGAGGATACCTGTGGCCAAGTTTTTTCTATGATTGTCACTTTCACAATAAAATGTCATGACTTTTCTTTCAAATCTCTAAGGTGTTTCTTACATGAAGCCATAAGACCACATTGCAGAACATAATCAATATACATTCAGAACTATCAATCTCACGTTTAACTATTACAATTCATCCAATTTCTACTTTTAGTTTAACTCCTGTATTATGAAGTTTATGATAAGCATAAGATGCAAACAATACCAAAATTAGTGCAACTCGCATGCATTAAAATTAGAAGAAGAATTCACACATGAGGACTCCAACAATATATTTGATGAAGTCTTTTATCTGTTCTAAACTACCAGCCAGATCAACATTCTTGCTAGCACAGATAAGCAAAACGTGCAACACTAAAGCCAGTAGAATTAGGAGAAGAAATTATACCTAAACATTGATAGAACCTGTAAATAATAAAATGTGTTGAAGAGCCATGCAAATCTGTAACCTTAGAATATCAAAATCCTTATTCAACAACATTACTTTAGTAATCAAAGTAAAATTCTGCCTACTACCAGTACCAGACAAGGTAACATTGTTCATACCACCAATAAACAAACAACAAGAAGAATCTAGAAGTAAACACTAATCCAACTCCAAAAAAACTAAAATGCATTAAAGCAAGAAGAATCACAAAACCATCAAAAACCAGAGTTGGGAATGTATTGTCCAATGGAGAAATGAAAAGAGCAACAATGATAGAACCATGCAAAACCAGGAACAACTAACATGCATTTAAACAAAAAGAAGAATGTACAAAAAAAAACTGATCCCACATCAGAAAAAACTAATAACATACATTGAAGGAAGAACAAAGAAGAAAACTAACATACATTCAAAGAACAAGAAGAATGTACAAGTAAACACTAGTCCAACCCCCAAAAAAACTAATATGCATTGAAGCAAGAACTATGACAGAACCATCAAAAACCAAAGTTGAGAATCTGTTGTCCAACGGAGAAATGAAAAAGCAACAGTCGTAGAACCATGAAAAACCAGGAACAACAAACATTCATTCAAAGAAAATGAAGAATGTACCAATAAAATTGATCCAAGCTCAAAAAAACTAGCATGCATTGAAGGATTAACAAACAAGAAAAACCTTGAAGATTGGCTGAGCAGTTGAGAAATGCAAGCGATAACAATCAGAGAACCGTGAAAATGAAGAGCAGAATGCAAAGAAAATGATGCATGCAAGTCATGTATAAACACTGCTGTAAGGAACAAATCAGAGTTAGGCCTCATAATAACAAACCAAACCTGAACAGAAAGTCCAGCCCAACACTATAGATTGCTACAGTGCCACATTACTGTTCACTACTACAGTGAACTTGCATTTAGAGGATTTTCACACTTAAGGTATAAAGATATAGTAATTCTAATAATGCAGGCAAAACACCTTTTTTTGCACGAGATCGAGAATACTAGTTAGTAATTTAATAAGATTTATTTTAAATTTTGTTCATATGTCCAATTTGCCGAAGTGGAATTGGTCCCAGCCCAATCCTTGCCATCTTTAGAACTTTGGCAGCATCCTCATCCAGCTGGGAAAACGTGGTGCTAATTGACTACAACTACTAGCAAACACATGTGGTTGTAATCCGCAATTTTATTTGGGCCAATACATTGGTACCTGACTTTAGGGGCAGGGAGGGCCCACGGGTTGTAGCTTGTGTAAGGTGATAGTCCATGACGTAAAATTGGGCCTAAGAATATTGCTTCATTGTCAACAACTACTTTTTTACTAACAACTATTCTAAGTATACTAACAAGATATTGAATTTTTGCTAACATGATATGAGTATATGACATAATACCACCATAAAAATGAAATTTTAATGATAAAAATTAAAATGAATCAATCATAAGAAACTTTTTTGCAATTTTATATAAGTTTAAACAACATGTGTACAATTTATCGAGCCTTGTATTAATTGTACTATACATATGTATACCGAAAATAATTACAATTATAGAAACTTGAATTTTCATTTTATATTGTGAATGCACAAATTTTCAAAAAATGACTGAGCCTACTGACTACATGTAACCTGTGTTTAGTACTCAATAACTTAACATGAATATGGTTTAAGTATATTGCAATAACATTTGATAAAGCTTTTGAGAAATAAATTGTAGGGATTTTCAGTCAGCAAAATGTACATGATGAATGTTTCAAGTACTACTATCCGAGATTTTTGATGTTATATATAACAACAGAGAAAATTCTGTAAGATCATGAAAAATTTCAACATCTAGAATGATTAGAGGAATGGTTTCCTTGGATATGTGACAATTGGAAATAAAATTTAATTAATGGACAGATCGAAATTTAATCAAACTGGACCAAAAAAAAAATTGAATTGAATCATATAT